>BROG01000431.1:225000-633628 GCA_030159075.1 Atrina japonica | reverse complement strand
TACGATGTTGATAAATTCGCAAATATAAGAATCAGTGAATAAGTTTTGATATTCTAATTAACTGCCATCCCACGAATTTATAAAAGAGAAAAGAAAAAATACGATCGATTCAGAAGACAGAATAACGTGAAAATGGCATCTGGGCATGTTGATGTTGATTACAATTGATAATTTTATTGTTGATAGGTTATTGTCCATGATATTTTACAATAAAGTAAAATGAATAAGCACCAACAGATATTCGAAAATCCAATAGAATTACGACAAAATGGATATAACAAAGTCTCAACTCGAAGAACTTTTGCCAATGCCAAACTCTTACAAGCATTTTACTGTCAATCAAACATAAAACCACAAAATTGGTCGCCACTTTCACTGGACGCGGAGTTTGTAGTAACAGGTGCCAAATGAAAATGTAGGCCTCCGTAGAATATACAATAATATCTGTAAAAGGAACAATTATATCACTGACGTTCTAACATTTTACTCGCAACTGATCCTTAATTATGATTTGCTAATTTCGGGAATTTCACTAAAATTTACTTTTATTTTAGTGTCATCGTTTCTTCAGTCAAAATCGTACAATTTAATATTCAGTGTTTTTATTCAAAATTGATATATAATTACAAATTATTTAGCTAAATCTCATTTTGATGCATGCTCAATTGATAGAATTTGGTTAACATTCAGTTTGGATTTAGATATGATGGTATAAGATGGTGTGGATACCAAAGTATTGTGTGGAGAGAAAAGCGGTACATAAATACGTTGAACATTGGAGGAACATCTTGAATATCAAGGGGTAGAATCAGGAATCAAACGGTCTTATCCAATTCCCACGGGTAGAATCAGCTGTAATTAAGAACGCATCCCCTGTCGATAGGTTCCACCCACCGTGTGTCCGGTCATTTTCAAATTCCTCTTCATATTCTCGTGACAACAATTTTTCACTAAATAAAAAACCATAATAAAGGAATATCATTAACTAAATGTGAAAAATCACGTTTGTTGTATGCATCTGTCGTCTGTTTCTTGTGTATGTTTATTTCGAAGTAGGAAGTCTATGCGCTTAGTGTTGTTTGCTGGGGTATATTGCATACACAAGTAGGTTTGAATACAATACTGTACCATTATTGATGTTTTTCTAAGGCTCTCTACAGTACTAATGGATAATGCAAGGACAATAGCTATTAAAATACCGCGGCAAAAGGTGAATATACACATATAGAATCTATGTGACAATTACACAGCGTCGATCATTATCTTAAGGTAAAACATTATACATTATAAGTCTGTTTAAAGTTTTCAAATTGTTCTTAAAGGATCCCTAATAATTATTGTTTTGATATGCATTCGATATAACGTCCTAAAATGTCGATTTATACTTTGTCCTAGCAGTCTATTGTCCGTAATTGTTTGTTAACTGTCCTATACCATAGATATTTCCGATGTCTTGAGGCGACTCGATCTTCTGCATGCAACCACATTCTAAATTACATTTGAGACAAAAGACATATTTGGTACAGCATTGTAAGTCGGGCAGACTGTGAAAATCATCGTCTAGTCATAGGTTTTATAGAAGAAGCTAACGATTGTCTGTTTTGAATACAAATGGAAGTTGCCCTTTCGCTGAAAGATATATTGGTAACCTTGTCTTTTTCCCGCCGCGAATTTGTTTTCTTCTGCAGAATGTTTGATCCAAATTATGTAATATAAAGATCATTAGATAAAAACAATAAAGCCTTTAGTTACATAAAATTTTCACTCTTTACTCACTACATAAATATAATTATTTAAAATAGATGAAAAAAGTCATCATTTAAGGTATGATTTCCATTACAAACCATGTTTATAATGTTTTTCAAATTGTCCTTATAAGATCCTTAATGATAAGTGTTTTGATATACATTCGGCATAACGTCCGACACTGTAATTTTATCTTTGACACATGATTTTATACGTATAACTATCTAATACATTCCTGTTGTAAACAGTCTGATTGATAACAGTAAGAAGGACTTATTAGGAATATGCAAGTGTTGCCTATAAAATAAGTAATGTTCAATGTATACTGGTCTGATAGTACTCTTGTTCCCACAATTTGTAAAACTTGATTAAATTACACATTTATACATCACCGGAATCAGTTTCATTTATTTTATTACGTCCTGACAATACCGAGATTTTGTTTTATTCTGACTAATTCATATTAAAATCCATATTCTGTTCTGAGTTTCTCAAAATACAGTGAGCCTTGTATATAAAGTACAGTGAGACTTGTATATTAAGTACAGTGATACTTGTATATAAAGTACAGTGAGATTTGTATATAAAGTACAGTGAGACTTGTATATAAAGTACAGTGATACTTGTATATATAGTACAGTGAGACTTGTATATAAAGTACAGTGATACTTGTATATATAGTACAGTGATACTTGTATATAAAGTACAGTGATACTTGTATATAAAGTACAGTGATACTTGTATATATAGTACAGTGATACTTGTATATAAAGTACAGTGATACTTGTATATATAGTACAGTGAGACTTGTATATAAAGTATAGTGAGACTTCTATATATAGTACAGTGAGACTTGTATATAAAGTATAGTGATACTTGTATATATAGTACAGTGATACTTGTATATAAAGTACAGTGATACTTGTATATAATGTATCATGAGAACTTGTACATAAAGACACCCTTAGGGGACACGACAAAACAAGTCTTTATAAGGAGGTGGTTTTTAAATAGGGGTTGATTTGTACACAAATGGTACTATTGGGGATAGGCAGCTTGGTTTTTATGAGGTAGTTTGCCTTTTATACATAGGAGGTAAAAGCTAAAGCAGGTTGTATGTTATTTTTCTTTTTTTCTCTAATACTTTATTTCTGGGACCCATGATATTATGGAATTTTCTGAAGGCCCTATTGGTTTCGTCTGGTACTAAGTCCATTTAAAAAACGTATTGACCTTTGACGAAATCTCTTGTTTGGAGGAACCAGACGATGGTTGAACTTTCGGGACAAACTTAGTACTTTCATAATATCTCATACAATATTCTGTTTGTCTTATTTGCGAAGTCAATAAAGTATTTTCAGGCGTACAAATGCTTTGAACGGTCCCAGTTGGAAGGCTCTCTTAATCTAAATTGCTCATAATTAATGATAATAAAACCCGGTTATCCGGTTATTTTCCTGTAGCGTAGGTATTTCCAGATTAAACGGAACTCATTTTTGCACCAGCTAGGAAGTCGTAGGTTGTCGTTAGTGGGGTCATTTGATACCTATTTGCTTGGAAAGAAAAGACAATATAATGTCTGCTTCTTGATATAGCTTAGAGCCATTTTTTCCTCATCAGAAATTTTCCCCGAGGAAGAATATCTCTTATCGCCAGAGATAAACCATTGAATCTGAATTTCACTAGTAAATTTCAAGCAGAATAGTCTTCATCCCAGAGACAAAGATTTAGAATTTCGTCATCCCATTGAAATTATAAATGTCATAGATCAATTGTTCATATTTTGTCTTTCCTCAGTCTTTCTTTCCATAAGATTATCAATTTCGAATCCGATATCCTATAACAGACTAAATGCGTATTACAAGTAATAAGAATGGCTATTTATTCCAAACGAAATTTTGACAAAAAAGTCCCCAATAAATCTTCATCCTCACAGTCCAATAGAGAAAAATCAAATTCAGTGGCTTCTATCCCGCCATTGATTGTTTGACAGCACAAAGTATCCGAATTATTTCAATTTCCTTCCTTTGCCCACTTCGCAAAAAAAAACCATGTTTAAAGCCTCGTTCGCAAAAAAAAAAAAAAAAAAAAAAAAAAACAACGTTTAAAGCTTCGTTAAAGTTTTTGCAAAAAAAAAAAAAAAAAAAAAAAAAAAAAAAAAATTGTTTAAAGCCTCGTTCGCAAAAAAAAAAAAATAATAAGTTCGTACGTTTAGTCATAGTCTGATTATTTGCATTTAATAAAACTGTTATCCTTCAATACGTTCATTCAGTGCGCGTCACAGAACATGTTTTACATAACATTTTTATGTCATTGTATGCTTTGGTATATATTCCAATAAACACGTATTTATGTTAAAGTTAATGTGATCTATCAGGAATTTATGGAAAAAATTATCGGGAAGTTAAAATTGGCTAATTATTGCATCTTCATACCTTGGCATTTTACTTACTATAGACACAGCCGGGAAATTAACAACTAAGTTATACGACAAACGCGACGATTTCGGCTTTCCCATCGTTAATTTTCCACATTTAAGTAGTAATATCCCACAATCACTCGCATATGGAGTTTAAAGTTCACAAATGATGAGATATGCCAGGGGATGTTCAATATATGAACATTTCATATGCAGAGGTAAACTACTCACTGGCATATTATTGACACATCGATATCGAAAACCGCGTTTGATGTCAAATTTTACGGTCGGTATAATAGTCTTGTTTGCATAAGTGAAATGTTGAGTTACCTGTTCAGTGGCAGTTGTTGAGAGGTCTGTACCAATTATGACGAGGATTTGTTCCTCACGTATTTCATTTTAATTTGACTGTGGACGCGTGTGACCGGTCGAGAGGGAATGCTTACTACTCTATGGCACCTGTTCCAACTCTTGATTTCAAGAGGTCCGTGTCTGTCCATTTTTACTAGATTTGTACCTATGTCTTGGACATCCTAGTGATCTATAAATTGGTATCTGAGACTTTTTATATTCTATTTTAGAAGCAAAATGAAGTTAAATAGTTAGCAAAGTGAAAAATCGCACACACACATTCACACACACACCCACACACACACATACACACACATCGACTTTGTTAGTTCGTTATTGATAGTAATCGAACCCTGACGGTATATATCTGACACATTTTGGTGACTTTATCTTCTGTATGTGCTGGTTAAATGAAAAATTATCGTGGGTAATGTATTTTACTATAAGCTCACGCTGAATTAGAAACCTTTACCAGTAATAATGCGACTCATGTCTCGCCACAAGACCCCAGATTCAAGACTCTTAAAAAGCTCGTGACTTTCAATTATATGCCGATCGCTTGGCGAGAGAACATCATTTATTTTGCTTTTTGAGTCTGTAGTAGAAATTGGACTTTCTATTTGACCGTTCTACTACTGAACCATTGACCGAAAATCATAACAATTGAAAGATTCATTAACACGTCTACGATAATCGACAAGTGTCAAAATGCGTGGCATATTATAAACATCTTGTGAAGTCTCCTTGTTTTAAATATTTCATAAGTTATTAGCATCAGAGAATAAATTGGAGTCAAACGGAGTAAGAAAGACAAATCTTATAAATCACATTCATGACTTAACTTGTCTATTGTAAAAGCATTCAAAAGGTTCAAATCCTATACTGTTCCCGTGACAAAAATTTAATTTCTTAATTTAATTCATCAGTGCACAAACGTTGTCATATCAGCCGTGATTAACATAAACTTGTGTAAAATGATGGCATGTGACATTCTCTATATTGCATTGTATAATACAGAAAATAAGATAACTACACGTAATTGTTCATATATAATTTTAGTAAAATTTATTAGCATTTAAACATTCCAAAATGTGCTACATAATATAGAAACAGAACGGAGACAACTGTTTCATTTGATTTTCGAATGAAAATTAAATATATGATAACATTTTTTCAAAAATATTATACATAATTTGACATATGATTCAAAGATGCTTCAGTAGGCCCATCTCTCCCCAGATTACACTCACCGATGAGCGGAGTGGTGTGTCGTCGAACCAGTCTTACTGGACATTATTTTTATAATCAAATTATGCAATAGTTGGTGAGTATTTTTCCATGAGATGCACTATAATGGATTTGTTTGTATTTTCGCTAAAGGATCAGAAATTTATCAGCATTTGTGTCATCAGGCGTTGTAAATTTACGTCTCCTGTGGACCAGAAAATATTTACCTTTATGTGCAGGTGACCCTTATATACACGGGTTCAATTTAGTTTCAGTATGCAGTGAATGAACTTGAGAAAACTGGCCTTTATAAACAGGTAATCCTTATATAGAGCAGGTTTATATATATATATATATATATATATATATATATATATATATATATATATATATATATATATATATATATATATATATATATATATATATATATTCGTTGGTATTTGTTGGTTTATTTGGCATATGTATTTGCTGGCAGACCACAAAGAAAATATTTTCAATTTGTTTTCAATTTAACTCGATACAAGTCTTGGATAGAAAAAATACCTATCGTTAAATCTGATTGGTTCATAAAAGACCTCACGTACAAATAGTTCTAATTGAATACAACTTCCTCATTGAATCGTATGACCCACTAACACCAAAACGCTGTTTGAGTCGGAATAAAAAGTCTAATTTATACAATTTTAATCGATAAACTACAAAGGGGGATACCCCAGTAAAATGATATTGAAGAATTGATGAATACATTCATGCTTGAAATGTGCATAAAGGTACACATATTAAGAAATCTTACTGATATAAACACACTAGTATAAAGATAGTTAGTGATATAATCTGTATATGTATGTATGTAGGTAGGTAGGTCGACGAGTAGGTAAGTCGGTAGGTTGGTAGCTAGGTAGTTATGTATATATGTACGTACGTATGTATATATATTATATATATATATATATATATATATATATATATATATATATATATATATATATATATACGCATATACGTATTTACCTATTTACGCATGTACGTATGTATCTATGTTCATCCATTATCGTCCTTGTCAACTTATTGCCTCCATAGCTCTACATCTTTACATCCATCACCTTTGTATAGTTGTAGATCATTCCTATAGTATCTCTTTGTAAATAAATACTACCTTTGTTCAACATTGGTATCAAGTGTGCTCTTAAATATCCTTTCATTACACGTTTTAATTGTTCATATCATAAAAGATATCTATTTAACCTGGAAAAAGCAAACATTCATTGCATTATTTTAAAAGTCGCCGTAATGAAAAGATGCAACTTTAGGATGTCCAGGATATGGACAGATACGGTCCTCTGGAAACCAAAAGGTGGAATCAGGTGCCCTTGGAGGAGTAAACATCCCCTGTCGACCGGTCACACCCGCCCTGAGTCAACAGTCAAATAAAACAAACTCACTTGTTGAATCTGAAGTTGATAGCTCAAAGTACAATATAAAGGTATAAATCTTTTACAAAGTAATCAGGAACTCTTATCCTCGCCCCGAAATCGACAAACAACAAGAATTTTGACATATTATTGCACAAAATAAATAAAACAATCTTTGATAGGAAAGAAGAGAATAAAAATAATATTGAAGATGATGGGTGGGTTGGGCCCAAATACGTGTTATTACATGTAAGTCGAACCTTCGAATGGTAAATATCTTACATCAATTTAAAAACATTAACTGAAATTAGTACGGGTTCCCGTAATACACGATTACTGCTACATATATAGCTATAAACTAGCCAATCAGAACTAATTGTAAACACTAAACATGTGTCTATTTAACGTTGATAAAGGAATGAAACTCATAAAGAACAATATCGAAAAAAGCAGATCTGAGTACCTTTGACCATTCACAAAACGAACTAAGATAGATACAAATCAGAAATAAATTTTTTTTTACCATCAATCATATAAACATACAATGGAGTATTCATGTTCTTTTGTTTCTAATGTTTTTTTGTTATATTTATCAATACACCAGATGCTGTGACCTTATTATTGTCAAATACTTTGGTATTACGTTTAAACAGTGTAAAAGATTGCAATGAATTATTCTATTTGTTTTGTATGTTGCCAACAATATCACATCAATAACTGTAAATAGAAACAGGATTTAAAAAAAAACAAAGTCCCTTGATTTGAATATAGAATGGGTAGTATAATACTCGAACAATTATATTCCTCTTAATGGGTAATCTGACATTTAGGAAGGAGTGTTTCTACACAAATATATGGCACTCTAACATTAAGGTACAGGTACTTATTCCTTATTCATACGAAGCAGACTTCATTCAGAAACTGCTGAATCAAAAGAAGAAAAAGTTAGCGGTATCCTTTAATTTGACATTTAGATATGTCAACGTTTTGTCAATTAATAATGACAATTTTCATACATATCATTGCTATACTATTGCGAACAAGAAATTAAAGATAAACAGAATCAAGCAAAATCGATTCATACTGAGACATTTTACTTAATATAAACACAGACGGGAAATTAGCAACTAAGCTATACGACAAACGCGACGATTTCAGCTTTCCCATCGTGAATTTTCCACATTTAAGTACTAATATCCCTCAGTCACCCGCATATGGAGTTTATAATTTCACAAATGATTCGATATGCCAGGGTGTGTACAACATATGAAGATTTCATATACAGAGGTAAACTACTCACTGACAAATTATTGACACAGGGATATCGAAAACCGCGTTTAATGTCAACATTCCGCAAATTTTACGGTCGGTATAATTGTCTTGTTTGCGATTACTCTGTTTCACTAAGTGAAATGTTGAGTTGCCTTTTCGTTGGCGGTTGTTGAGACGTCTGTACCAATTGTGACGAGGATACACTCCTCACGTATTTCATTGGACTTGACTGTGGACTCACGGCGGGTGTGACCAGTCGAACGGGGATGCTTACTCCTCCATGGCACCTGATCCCACCTCTTGGTTTCCAGAGGTCCGTGTTTATCCATTTTTACCGGATTTGTATCTATGTCCTGGACATTCTATTGATTTATACTTTGGTATCTGCGATTTTTATATGATATTTTCACATCAATGACAACAGCAAACCCCAAGAACAGTATGTGGACTTCTCCAGAACATGGAGCTAGAGTTCTGTATTACAATAAGAGCAGATGTCAAATGGAAAAATGTTAAACTGACACATTGCCATAAATGTCATAGTTTATCTTAGTGGGAAATTAATACTAGTTTAAAAACGTATATACCCGTTGAAAACATATCAAAACAAGGCCGAACTGTTTTAATTGATGAAAAGGTAAATCTTTCTACCGGCCAGGTATTATATAGTTGTGATATTAAATGCTTTATAAGTGAACTACCAATAAATATATGTTCCTTTGCTGTAAAAAATATATATTATACTCAGGAAGAGTCGACTGAGATTGGCGTCATTTCTTGCCTCCAAAATCTTGATACACTAACTTTAAAATCGAATTTGATAACACACGTATCTAACACAACCTTTGCCGGAATGATCCGCTTAAGAGTGTTAGATTTTTCCGAAAATCGTATCACTGACATTGAACCGGGCACATTGGCATCTCTTCTAATGTTTTACATGAACTTCACTAATAATATGATTTGACCGTCGTTGGATGTGACCAACTTTGTCTAAATATGAGAGATGTCCACAACGGTGTTCTTGTATTCACCAGCCAAGTTGAAACAGAGTAATTGTTAACTGCACGTCTGTTGAATTAAAAACGATGCCGCGCGAATTACCGTCATATGAAAACTTGGAACTTCATTTTGCAGGCAACGATATTGCTGACATAGATATTAGCCTTGAATACTTAAACAGAACGTCATACATGGACCTGTCAAATAATGGTTTGCGTGTATTATCGAACGGTTTTGCAGAATCATTAAGGAAGGATATTGAGATTAATATTAAAGGGAATCCTGATTTGGTGAAACTACCTTTATATTTTCAATATTTGCAATCCTCCTGCAAGGTTCAGTTAGGAAATGTCACAATGACGTGTGACCGTGATTCATCATGGGTTGTGAAATGGGTAAAGGATAAAAACTATTGTAACAATACAAAGATTGTATATTGTCAGATTATTAATGGCGAATTGAAATGTTTTGTTGTTATACCTGACTAATCTCAGGTATAAAGGGTATTTACCTTTGCGAGATACTTTACCAGGTGAGAGCCGAGAAGAGGAAATTATCAAACCCATATCCATGAGCAAAAGTCATTGGTTTTTCTTTCAAACATGTAATAATTTGATATTACTGCACTGGATTGCCATAACAAACATTGGTTAGGAATGATGTTGTCGATAATGTTTGGAGTACTGCTATTTCTCATCATGGTCTCGTCCCTTGTCATTTATACTTACAGATACGAATTATTCATTTTTTGGAAGATATTAGGTCACAACAATAATGGACGGAATCCCTTGACTACGATCTTTATATATCAATGGATGAAGAAAGTCATGAACTGTGTACCTGGGTTTGTAATGTTTTGTTGTAATACCTGACTAATCTCAGGTATAAAGGTTATTTACCTTTGCGAGATACTTTACCAGGTGAGAGCCGAGAAGAGGAAATCATCAAACCCATATCCATGAGCAAAAGTTATATTGTTTTTATTTCAAAGCAACATGTGTCTATTGACAATGAAAGATCGACAGAATGGTGCAAAATAGAGTGGCGTTATACCTGGAACAACTACAGACAAGAAAACAACTGGAATATAATTGTTGTTAACTTTGATCAGTTAAGATTAAAAGATCTTCCTTATGGGCCATTGAAAGCTTTCATGCGAACTAGTTTAATTGTTGAATTCGCTAACAAGGAAAATAAGATATTGCATGAAATAGAAGATCCTTCAATTCATGATCGCCTCGGAGCTGTAATAAAGAAATTTTGTTCAAAAGAGATAGATATCTAAGAATAATTCAAAATGTACTTCTTGTTGATAAAAGTAAGAAAGATATAGTGGACGTATTAATATGAAAATTCGAAAATGTCTTATTTTTTCTGAAGCCTATGAACAGTATTTTATAAATAACAGACAGCATGTTATAAAATCCAATATGTCCGGAGTGACGCCTTCCTTGAAACATAACTGTCCATTTCTCTGTATTTTGCGCTTGACCCATAACAAAACAACATATTCTTCAGTTCATGAACTTTATGCTAAAGGAACAATGTCACAATTTAGATTTGCGGTTTGTTTTTATATTAATGTGTTACATGTTTGATACTCCTAGCATCCTTATGAATCTGGTCCAATGAGAAAAGCGGATTTCGTATTACTGTAGGAATCGTAAATGCTTTAAAATAAATAAATTTAGCTGTTCAGTTTATTGGTTCTAGCGTTCTGATATACATATTCCCTCACGGCGACACACATGGTATTTCAACCTCAACCACCGCATGCTTCATGTGTTCGCCGACTTAAACATTCCGTCAACACAAAACACAATTCAATTTTTCGTGACCCAGATGTTCTCAGAAATCCTTTCCATCTCCATGAAAATTTTATCATCGTTCCTGCTGAAAAAGCATCTAACAACTTCACATTTGTCTGCAGGCGATGAATTGAATTATCATATATTTATTGGATTCCGAAGATGCACAAAAATCCCTCTAAACACCGATTCATTGCGAGGTCACCTATGTGCTCTACTAAGCCTTTGTCTATTTTACTCACCAAACGTCTTACATATATCGAACAAGGTCATCAGAAGTACTGTACAACGGCCTACTCAAGAAGCGGAGTCAATCAGATGTGGATCATAAAGAATTCAAAAGAACTGTTGGAGCATTTAAGAGTAATTAAAGACCAAAAAATTATTTAAGTGCTGAGAAATGGTATGTCACAGATTACGCTCATATTTACTAGATATGTTTATTATAGAATACTAAAACATAATGTTGATTTTAAAATTGAAAAAAATATATATTGTTGCCATGGCAACAAAGAGTTGTTTTTCACAAGATTTGCCCTCTTCCCATATAGAAAAGGCATTTTTGCATAGTTTCAACATTTTTTTATTTAACATACAAGATATATCAATAATGTAAATATTTTATTTGAATCACCTTTGATTAGACATTCAAAAAATAAAAGCCAAAGTGATAATCAGTATAGAAGGTATTTTGCCTAACAACTTAAAGATAGGGGGTTTCTGCAATTATCCAATTAGAAGAATTTTATGATTTTTTGATTTTTCAAGACTTTACCCCCAAAATGCAGCATAGAAATTTTAAGATACTTTGACATAAAGTTTGAATAAGTCTTATAGAACAATATATTATAACATCAGAGCAGGTATTTTTTCGTTTCTTGGCAACAGTTACTCAAAGTTTGGCTATTTTAAGAATTTGCAACGTATATAGTTCAACTAAATTTCTCCTATCATTTCAAATCTTCATAATAATTTTAAATATAACGTTTCCTAGGTGCTAAAACATGAATAGAATCTATGTGGTATTTACCAGTCATAAATTAAATGCACAAACATGTTTTTATGCTATATATATTTCTCTGTCATAGCGTATCCATCATTTCGTGCAGTTCACATTACCAGAATAAAGGAGGGGCTTCGTGATCGGGTTCGATGTACTACCCAGTCGTTGTGGCTTAGTCTCGGTCTACAAAACGTTTCTTAGTGTGGTAGTTTATTACCAATAACAAGAACACCGACGACGATATTATCAAGATGCTGGGGTTTCTAGTAGACAACATCTTCGTGACTTTTGCGGAAAAAGCTTTCCGGCCTTTCAATGGTTAACAATTGTGCACCTCTGTTGGCTGACATTTTTTTATATTCATATGAAGCGGAATTTATACAGTCTCTGCTATCCAAAGGAAGCATACAGTTAGCATCTCGGTTCAGTTTTACTTACAGGTATATCGACGATGCTCTGTCCATAAATAATTCAGACTTTCAGAATTGCCTCGGTCAGATGTATCCTGTTGAGCTAGATATCAATGAGACGACATTAAGCAACACGTCTTTTCTTACTTAGATTGGAAAGGTCGGTCAACTTCACGCATCTCTTTATGACAAACGCGACGATTTCAATTTCCATATCACGAACTTCCCGTTTCTAAGTAGTAATATTCCATCTTCTCCTGCCTATGGCGTTTTCATTTCACAACTTATACGTTATGCCAGGGCATGCTCTTCTTATGAATGTTACATTCTGAGAGGAAAACGACTAGCCAATAGAATAGTTACATAAGGTTACGTTGTTGAACCCTTGGAGTCGTCCTTTTAGAAGTTTTATGGTCGATACGGGAATCTTGTTAAACATTATGAAGTCCCCTTCTCAGAAATATTAGAGCATTTCTGGAGCACGGCCACATACTCCTTTCACCATTCTTGGTTTCACTGAACTTGACCTTATCACCAAACTTGAACTTTTCACCAAATTTGACTTGAAAGGTTTCTATGGAACTTTTGCGACAGGTGTGGCATGCCAGCAGAAGACGCTGACTCCTTCCGGACACCTGGTCTTATCCCGTTTTGGATTTGCAATTGTTATTCATGTTGAGACCTTTTACAAATCTAATTCGTCGTGTTATGATGGACTTGAGTTTTGATTATCGATTGGTACTTCTTCAATTTTACTGTAAAACATCTCTATTTTTACAAGTATGCATTACTTTTCTGTTCTCAATTTCATGTTGTATATTGTTAATATATATATATATATATATATATATATATATATATATATATATATATATATATATATATATATATATACATTAAATGAAAGTGTAATATCTGTGTAATGATTATGATAGGCATCTATCACCAAATATAAATGTCCACAGTGCGCTACTTTTGTCATGGAAAACTCATGAATAATGCATATCGGACTTACAACAAAAGTGCGAATGAACAGCTTCTGTACAGGGAAAAATAACTCGCAGTATTAATATTCGCTCTCTTGGTATTCACTTAATTTACGATGTTGATAAATTCGCAAATTTAAGAATCAGTGAATAAGTTTTGATATTCTAATTAACTTAAGGTAAAACATTATACATTATAAGTCTGTTTAAAGTTTTCAAATTGTTCTTAAAGGATCCCTAATAATTATTGTTTTGAAACGTCCTAAAATGTCTATTTATACTTTGTCCTAGCAGTCTATTGTCCGTAATTGTTTGTTAACTGTCCTATACCATAGATATTTTCATGTCTTGAGGCGACTCGATCTTGCATGCAACCACATTCTAAATTACATTTGAGACAAAAGACATATTTGGTACAGCATTGTAGTTCAGCTGTGAAAATCATCGTCTAGTCATAGGTTTTATAGAAGAAGCTAACGATTGTCTGTTTGAATACAAATGGAAGTTGCCTTTCGCTGAAAGATATATTGGTAACCGGTCTTTTTCCCGCGATGTTAAATATATTTTCAGACAAATCTCTTTTCTTCTGCAGATGTTTGATCCAATTATGTAATATAAAGATCATTAGATAAAACAAAAGCCTTTAGTACATAAAATTTTCACTCTTTACTCACTACATAAATATATTTATAAAATAGAAAAAAGTCATCATTTAAGGTATGATTTCCATTACAAACATGTTTAAAGTTTTCAAATTGTTCTTATAAGATCCTTAATGATAAGTGTTTTGATATACATTCGGCATAACGTCCGACACTGTAATTTTATCTTTGACATACATGATTTTATACGTATAACTATCTAATACATTCCTGTTGTAAACAGTCTGATTGATAACAGTAAGAAGGACTTATTAGGAATATGCAAGTGTTGCCTATAAAATAAGTAATGTTCAATGTATACTGGTCTGATAGTACTCTTGTTCCCACAATATGTAAAACTTGATTAAATTCCACATTTATACATCACCGGAATCAGTTTCATTTATTTTATTACGTCCTGACAATAACGAGATTTTGTTTTATTCTGCCTAATTCATATTAAAATCCATATTCTGTTCTGAGTTTCTGAAAGTACAGTGATACTTGTATATAAAGTACAGTGATACTTGTATATAAAGTACAGTGATACTTGTATATAAAGTACAGTGATACTTGTATATAAAGTACAATGATACTTGTATATAAAGTACAGTGATACTTGTATATAAAGTACAGTGATACTTGTATATAAAGTACAATGATACTTGTATATAAAGTACAGTGAGACTTGTATATAAAGTACATTGATACTTGTATATAAAGTACAGTGATACTTGTATATAAAGTACAGTGAAACTTGTACATAAAGACACCCTTAGGGACACGACAAAACAAGTCTTTATAAGGAGGTGGTCTTTAAATAGAGGTTGATTTGTACACAAATGGTACTATTGGGGATAGCAGCTTGGTTTTTATGAGGTAGTTTGCCTTTATACATAGGAGGTAGCTAAAGCAGGTTGTATGTTATTTTCTTTTTTTCTAAATACTTTATTTCTGGGACCCATGATATTATGAATTTTTCTGAAGGCCCTATTGGTTTCTTCTGGTACATCATTAATATAAACGTATTGACCTTGACGAAATCTCTTGTTTGGAGGACCCAGACGATCTTGAACTTTCGGACAACTTAGTCTTTCATATATCTCATACAATATTCTGTTTGTCTTATTTGCGAAGTCAATAAAGTATTTCAGGCGTACAAATGCTTTGAACGGTCCAGTTGGAAGGTCTCTTAATCTAAATTGCTCATAATTAATGATAATAATATCCCGGTTATTTTCTTGTAGGTAGGTATTCCAGATTAAACGGAACTCATTTTTGCACCAGCTAGGAAGTCGGTTGTCGTCAGTGGGGTCATTTGATACATATTGTTTGGAAAGAAAGACAATATAATGTCTGCTTCTTGATATAGCTTGAGCCATTTGTTCCTCTCGACATTCCCCGGGAAGAAAATCTCTTACTGGCAGAAAAACATTGAATCTGAATTTCACTAGAAATTTCAACAGAATAGTCTTAATCCAGAGACAAAGATTTGGAATTTCGTCATCCATTGAAATATAAATGTCATAGTTCAATTGTTCATTTATGTCTTTCTTCAGCATCTTTTCTTTCCATAAGATTATCAATTCGAATCGATATCTATAACAGACTAAAGCGATTACAAGTAAAAGAATGGCTATTATTCCTAACGAAATTGACAAAAAAGTCCCCATTAAATCTTCATCCTCACAGTCCAATAGAGAAAAATCAAAGTCAGTAGCTTCTATCCGGCCATTGATTGTTTGACAGTACAAAATATCCGAATTGTTGCAATTTCCCTCCTTTGCCCAATTCGCTACCCATGATGTGTCACAATCGCATGTTATTTTGGCATTTCCTAACTGAATCTGACATTGTTCAAAATATTGGAAAAATGACGGAAGTTTTCTCAGATTAGGATTGCCTGTTAAATTGATATCTATATCCATGTTCAATGATTTAGCAAAATTATTCGACAGTTGCTGTAAATTGTTATTTGACAAATCCAAGTACGTAGTTCTGTTAAGATATTCAAAGGAGTCGTCAATTTCTGATATTTCGTTGTACCCGAAATGAAGTTCCAGGTTTTCATATGCTGGTAATTCACGAGGCATTTCTTTCAAACCAGCAGACGTGCAGTTTACAATTACTCTGTTATGCCTTGGCTGCTTGATACAAACACACCTGTGTGGACATTTCTCATATTTTGGGATTTCGCAAATAAATAAATCTAACCGATCTTCCATAACAAGATCTGAAATTAACATGCCCTTCATATGATCTGGTTTTTGACATTCAATGTCGTAATATTCGAACCAATATTTTTTCCAGACATCTTCACATTTTTCAAGAAATTTCTCAATTTCACACGTGCATGAAATATTTGACGCCCCTCTTATGTCGAATGTAAATTTCAGCAATTTCCCATATAGTGTTAAATCGGGAAATCCAACATTTTTAAAGTTTGGTAATGACACAAAAAGGTTATTCTTCAAATTAACATGCCCACCAACACCATAGGAAATATCATTATCTGCCAAGAAACCTGATAAATTAATGATCTCTGAAATAAAATTCCCTTCATAGTTTAAATTACAAAAGGAATAGTCAAGAACACCATTTGTGACATCCAATAAACTCATTTGATTTTCCTGAAAATTCATGGAATAGATATGAAGGGAGGTGTGAGTTAATGTTCTTGGTTCGATAAAAGAAATAATATTTTTCGATAAATCCAATATTCTAAGATTAATCATTCCCACAAACGTTTTGTTTGAAATATAAGATATCCGATTTGACGACAAAATAAGCGTATCAAGTTTATGTAAACAGGAAATTCCATTGATTTCAGACAAATAATTTTGGGAGTAATTTATATATACCAAATCGTTTGCAAAAGAACACAAATTCAAAGGTACAGCACTCATGAAGCCGTTAGTATGATAACTACGGGAAACCTGCTCAGTAAAACCAATTCCATCTTCATAATGTATGTAAGTATGTCCTTTCCTAGATACATATTCAACGTGTAGATCTCGAGTTTGATTCGAATAAATTTCCCAGTATGGCTTATTGTCACAGATACAGCAACGTTGTGAATAATAATTAAAACACCGGTCGTGACAAAATAAATCCGTTCTGTTCATTCCCTGTGGTGTCCACTGACGATAACCCATACATAGTGATGTCCTTAGTATGAATATTATACAGATTAACACACTATCGTAAGTTTTTATGATATACATTTTCTACCTTGTTTATAAAGATATCGCTTCTCTAAAGTCAGTGTCAACTGTTGTGCTGAGTTTACAAAGTAAATGAATTGACTCCAACGTTGAAGCGAATATTTGTAATTTAGCCATTGACTATTTGCATTGAAATGTTATCCTTCAGTAATTTCAATGTATTTTAATCACAAAGGATATTCTATAACATTTTTCGCCATTGTATGCATTTGAATTTTGTCCAATTAAAACGTATTTATGTTAAATAAAAAAATATCTATCTATCTATCAGGAATACACACACACACACACACACACACACACACACACACACACACACACACACACACATACACACACACACACACTTACACACACACACACGTATGTCTCGCAACAAGAACGCAGACTCCTTTAAAAATTCCTATTTTTCAATCATATGCCGATTGCGAGCCGGCCTGGCATATGGGACGAAAATGTTTCAAGTGCTAGTTTTATTGAAAGGAGCGTATAAGTACTGGACATTGGTGAGATCTATTCTATTTCTTCACTGATACGCGTCATAGTATTGCGTTAAATACGGACTATATTCTTCGGTGGTTATGGTTACTCCCATTTGGTGCTACCACTGTGCTGGCCATTTACATACCACTGACTGACTGACACATCAGGATTAGGAATGATAACTCTTAAATCACATTCATGACTTAAATTGTATATATATGTATATATATATATATATATATATATATATATATATATATATATATATATATATATATATATATATATATATATATTATATATATATATATATATATATATATATCCGACTGTGATTTCCTTCATTACAGTTCAACAGAACATCAGTTTTGTTGTATCAATAAAACCAGTGAGTCATCACGTGATCTAAGTGTTAACCGCTAGCTGGCGCAGGAATATCTGAATATCCAAGAAACTCTTTCCATGACCATGTTACGGCAACAATTTGTCGATCAAGTATTTTCTAAACATATGAATGAATCAATAAAGAATAAAATAACACACATTCATTCCATATTTTTATTTAAAGTCATTCATTTTCACAAAACAAACAAAAATCACTGAAAGAAATCGAAAACACTAGGCCTGCATCTGTAGCACACTGTAGATGCCCATATCATAGGCCTATTGTGATAGATCTAGGTCATATTATAAAAAGAAACACAGGCCACAGGAATGAAAATTTGCTTCGTGGTTACGTTGCATGTAAATAAGTTGAAAAGGAAGTCAGATCTAGTGCAATTTTGTCCTGCATTTCTGATACACAGCTTGCTTTTCCGTCACCATATAGGCTATTCCTGTCAGAAACAATTCGTCACTCGCATCGCGTGAAATCGACTCTCATTTCACCTCAAATCCTATTAATTGCTAGGCTTATTACCAGGCCCA
The DNA here is from genome assembly GCA_030159075.1 of Atrina japonica. Taxonomy (NCBI): domain Eukaryota; kingdom Metazoa; phylum Mollusca; class Bivalvia; order Pterioida; family Pinnidae; genus Atrina; species Atrina japonica. The sequence goes on along the minus strand of BROG01000431.1, from coordinate 614,714 downwards.
TCTTTTTCACAACCTGTAATGTTAATGCCGAGTATAAGTAGTGTTCTTAGGTTTGAATTGACATATGGATCTATTATAATTTATAGGTATACACAAATTTTTCATAACGAACGTGTCGATATATTTCACAACATAATCTGCATTTGTCTTGTTTCAATTGATTTGAGGGATTTGGTAGTAGGCTAGCATATATAGTGAAATAGGTCTAATTACATAATCGTCACGCCTTCACAGTTCACGGCATTTCCCAGCTGATTCAGCGATTGGTAAAATATCAAATAGAATGGCTACTTCAAGTTGTCATCAACGAATATCAACAGTCACACTCAAACTTTCTGTGATATACTCCAGTGATACATTATCAGAATTCAAACAAAAATTTGTTGTAAACAACGATCATTTGTTCCTATGTAAATTGCACATGGCACGCCTATCAGCCATTTGCACAAGGCCAATTCGGGCAGTTCTCTTCAGACACATTCAACCCGCCACTACTAAATGGTCGAATATTAAAAATCGCAAACTAAATCTGAGAATAAGTATTCAAAATTGTCCATACCACTAGTTTCTTTTAAAATGGTATAAAAAAGAAATTAAACCTTAATTTTATCAATATTTGCGATCAGAAAAGAGAATTACTTCTCATTTCAAAACAGTTGTTGAGCCATTACGTCATATGAAAACATCCGTTGCAAAGTCAGTGTTCTGGAATAAATTCAGTATCCAGTGGACTACAGTTTCACTGAAAAATGCTAATGTGCTGCGCAGAATTTTTTCCATGAGCAATTGCTTTTATAAACCGATGATGTTAAAAAAATGAAAAACAATCCTTAAATGGACTTTTGAGTGGATGAATATGGTGTAATACTGACCTCGGTCAATATTGGATTCCAGGTCAATATTACATCATATTCATCCACTCAAAAGTCCATAGCTGTTCTTTTATATAAATACTCAGATGCATGTTTATATGGTAACCGTACAATACAAGTAACAATCAGAGTAATTCCAACAGTGTTAAAATAAATTTCCATATTCTATTTGTAAAAATGATATTCACTTGTTTTCCATAGATATGCAGATATATTTTGAAGGGTTATATAGCAGCTTATCCAATAATCAACAGTTTATTTTTAATTTATTTATTAATAATCATTATTGTCCAAAAACAGAGAGGTATAATTGGAAGCTCTGATATTTGTATCTCGCAATATATAACAAAAGTGACTTAAAGTTTGATATATAGTTTGACAGATGAACAAAAACAAACACTGGAATCCATGAGTAACAAGTCAACAAATATTCTCATATAATGTATGAACAAATACATATTCCCATGCTTATAATGTATTGACGATTAGGATTTATGAAACAGAACAATGAATGTGTAAAAGAAAGCTTGAACCATTGTTAATTGTTGGTAGATTTTGCCTACAAATTAAGGAAAACCATTAATGATCATTACCATTTACATCATTCACAAGTCAACTACCACTCTGATTGCCAAACACTTAGGCGTTATATATGTGTCAGTTGAAAAATTATTATATTAATTGACTAGCTTCATTACTCACTTCAAACCTCATAAAAATTAATACTTTGCTATCTGTGATTTTTATATCCTAATATAATTTACTGATTAAAGTCGATTGTTGCTTTTAATAAATTTGCACCTCGGTTCCATCTTACTTACAGGTATATCGACGATGTTCTGTACATAAATAATTCATAATTTCAGAATAACCTTGACCAGATGTATCTTGTTCAGCTAAAGATCAATGAGACAACAGAGAGCAACACATCTGCTTCTTACGTGGATTTACTCGTCGATTGGACATCCCACCACACGTCCCTCTCTGACAAAGGAGACAATTTCAATTTCCATATTACAAACTTCCCGTTTCTAAGTAGTAATATTCCATCTTCTCCTGTCTTTGGCGTTTTCATTTCACAACTTATACGTTATTCCAGGGCATGCTCTTCTTATGAATGTTTTATTCTGACAACTTAACGACTACCCAATAAACTATTTACACAAGGTTACGTTGTTGAACGCTTGGAGTCGTCGTTTAAGAAGTTGTATGGTCTTGTTAAACATTATGAAGTCCCCCTCTCAGAGATATTAAATAGTATTCTGGATCACGGTCACAGAAATTGACTCCGTTTCACCAATCACGCTTTTCACCGAACTTGACCTCATCACTAAACGTGATCTTTTTACCGAATTTGACCCGTTCATCGAACTAGAAACATTTCCATGGAACATTTGCGACGGATGTGGCATGCCAGCAGAAGACGCAGAGGACACCTGGTCTTATCCCGTTTGGGGTTCGTAATTGTTCTTCATGTTGACACCATTTGCACTAATTCGTCGGTTATAATGGACCTGAGGCTTTTATTATTAATTGGTACTTCTTTAAGTTTTACTTTGTACTAATCATCCATTGATTAAGTTTTAATTGATAGTTTGGTTCGAGTTTCATGGTCTTCATTTTGTCAGAAAATAATGAAACTGAATCAATGGATAAAATCATGGGAAATGAGGTTCAAGCGCATGATACAGCTCTACGTTTGGGGATACCCTAATCATTGGGGATTTATTAGATTCCATCGGGTATATAATTTTATAATGAATTTTGTCTAATTCAAAGGTGCATTAGCTGTGTTTATTTCTAGATTGATAACAATAACACAAAAAAGAGATATACACAGACATAAACATTTTTAACTTCTTATATATATTGTGAAAATTGCTTGAGAAACCCCGATTTGACACTTGTTCAATTGCAATTGATTAACTCAACCTTACTATTTGTATATGAATACCACAATGAACCTGATCTAATATTCACAAAAAATATAAGAATAGAAATTGTCTATGCGTATATAGCTCTTATTGGTTATTAGTAATATTTTTGCTAAACACAGCTTATGACCAATTAACAGCACACATGTTGTACTAATGAATATTTAGAGTCGCGTCCCTTGTACCGTAGTCTTCATTTTGCCTTTGAAAGTCAAATTCGCGCAACTATCTCAAAGCAAAATATAGATAGAGAATTACGTTATTTAAAGAACTATTTCTTGCTCTGTCAACAAAACATCTTTTCATTTTTAACATTTGATAAGTCAAATTTCACCGATTTGTGTATAAAAATATTTATTGGGAATAGTATATGGAATACAAGACGAAATCTGTTTTACATGGTATTGGTAATATGTGAAGATTAATTAGTAGAATTCACAAACAAACAAACAAAAAATAAAAACAAAAATATCAGTTGCATTACAAATGACAGATCGTGAAGTAGAACAAATAATTGTAGCCCCCTATATTACCAATTCTGACCTCGGTTTCTATAACTTTGAACGACACCATTTTCTTCAACTTGTATACAGTAGCACATGTTGCTGTTGTTGTCGTCGTCATCGTCATCAGCTACAGCAGGAGCAGCATTTGTATTATTATTATTATTATTATTATTATTATTATTATTATTATTATTATTATTATTATGATCTGATCATATAAAAACCAATATCATCTTGAGCATTATAACTTTGGTAGTATGTTTTTAATATTTATAACCACTAGGTCGTTGCCACTGCTGGTGGACCGTTTGAGTCCCCGAGGGTATACTTAAATCTTCTACCTGGTATTTCGGTACCAGCTGTTCATCTTATACTAAAGTAATATTTGGCACTGTTAGCATCATTTAAATTCAAAAATGTTTCCTAAAGCTAAGATAGTCATTTTTACAGTGGTTACTCTTAGACGGATTTCGACTATACTTTTATAGATATTATTTGGCCTTGTATAATACCACTTTCTCTTTAGAAAAAACGCATAACATTTAAATTGGAGCTCAACTGATGAAGTCTAATTGACAGAAACGATATCGTCTTGAGCATTATAACTTTGGTAGTATGTTTATAATATATACTAAACAATTAAAGCTGGATAAACAGTCAATATTAAAATGTAATGTAATTATGCCTTCGAAAAAGAGTAAAAACCATAAACCACATTAATGTAATACTTGTATAAAAATAAATGTATTCCACCTTTGTGTCTTTTTCTGTAAAGGTACGAGGTGCATATTCGAGGTCAAACATTGTCTCATGATGTTTTCAAAAGGTCTTCCATTCAATAACGCCATCAATAAATTTGAGATGGACTAGAAAATGTCCTTACAACTAAGTATTTTATTTTAATAACAAAATATTTACAGCAAACTGTAATTGTGTTATTGCACATAATATAAAATGAAAGATTTTGCTAAACTCTAGCATATTAAGAAATACATATAATATTAGGCAGTGATATCATCATTTAAATTCCAAAGTTTTCTAAAGCTAAGATTTTTTACAGTGGTTACTCTTAGACGGATTTCGGGTATACTTTTAAGTTTCTCTTTTGGCCTTGTATGGTACCACTTTCCCTTTAGAAAATACATTTATATTTTAAATTGGAGCTCAAATGATGAAATCTAATTGACAGAAACGATCGTCTTGAGCATTATATCTTTGGTATTATGTTTATAATATATATAGAACGATAAGAGTTGGATATTGGTGGAGTAGTTGATGTATTAAGTCGATATATGCATGTCTAAACACACAAACACACACACACAATTATATATATATATATATATATATATATATATATATATATATATATATATATATATATATATATATATATCTATATATATATATATATATATAATAAGTGGAATCTCGCTATCTCAAATTCACGGGACCGGAAGTAGACTGTCCTGTGTTTTGCTGGAAAACAAGTAATTTTAAGAATGATTTCTTTGTACAACATGTAAACCTTCAATCACAGATGGATACTTCGAAATAACAAGTGACAATTCTGTAATATTTCGTTACTTCGGACCAGAATAATACTTTGAGATAAGCGAAATTTCGAGATAAAAACTTCAAGATATCCGGAATAAAAGTAGTACAAATATACAGTAAAAATTAGGACTGGCGGTTCGACTTTGACATAACAGGATTTTCGACTCATTCGATTTTGAAATAACAAGATATAACGTTATATATATATATATATATATATATATATATATATATATATATATATATATATATATATATATATATATATATATATATATATATATATGGCACTTTATCTACAGAGGCTGTCAATCATTTAGTTAGTTATGGGACATCAAATACACCACCAATAGCACATAATCAAATTTGACCTGTTTTCTATAAAGTCCACTACTTTACAAAGTTAAATCATTCTAAGTATTTAACTATAGATCTAGTCCACGTCTATATTTATTTTACTGGCTAAATAATAACAATCGGAGCGTAAAGTGCTGAATCAACGTTTTTTCATCCCATATATAATTCAAACAAGTTATTAAATTCGCGTTTGTAGACCTCTTTCACTAATTGTTGATGTAAAAGATAAAATAGCCTGGTGCTTTACGACTAAAGTATCTGATTTCTTTTATTAAAATGCATAAAACCACGTGCTAGATTCTAGTGTTTGCTTTGATAATATTGTGTTTTAATTACTTCCCCACTATAGAAATTTCTATATAATTTAATGCTATCAATTTAGATCTTCCCTAGTGTGTAGGTGGAAGTGGTTCTTGGTCAATTTTTGTCACTCATTCTTGATCTTATCGTTTCCAGCTTTTATTCGAGGTTCAATAAGTCGAATGTAATTTCCATATGCAAAACTGTTAATGCATATTAAGCATTCCAAACTTTATTCAAAATCTATTTATATAAATCAAAACGATCTTGTTGCATAATTGAAATAGTTATGATAGTGATATTCCGAAGAAGTAGGGGCGCTATGGAACAAAAAGAAACATCAGTTTAAAAAATTGACAATATTCTTCTCATATACCCATGGGTGTATGTACATTTAGTAATCAAGGCATTATGCTTCTATGTTATCCCATTTCTGCATTCAACCCCATGAACATGATATGGGCATTTCTGAATTTTGACAAAATTTCCAGTTTAAGACAATTTTGAAACATGCATATCTACAATATCATCATAATTTTACTGACTAATTAATGTATAAATGAATGTTAATTTATTTCGATATTAGTTAAATAAATGTTAATGTCACCATGACATCCATCTACAATAATTAAAGTATAACAATCCCTCCTTATTCTATAAAATATGTCAACTTCTGCAAATAGTAGTAATTCTAGATTGAATTTTGTTTATGGGTAAACTCTGAGGCCCGTACTCCTTCGTGTGTTTGTATGTGTGTGTTTTGTGGTGTGTGTGTGTGTGTGTGTGTGTGTGTGTGTGTGTGTGTGTGTGTGTGTGTGTGTGTGTGTTACAGAGCTGTCCAATAATACAACATATGAAATCTATACCGATGGTTAAGTATAAACTGCTTCGGGTAAAATTTGAAATGTAGAATAATGAAATATAAAATATCTCAGATACCAAAGTATAAATCTTTAGGATGTCCAGGACACAGATACAAATCCGGCAAAAATGGACAAACACGGACCTCTGGAAACCAAGAGGTGGGATCAGGTGCCATGGAGGACTTAGCATCCCCTGTCGACCTGTCACACCCGCCGTGAGTCCACAGTCAAGTCCAAATGAAACACGTGAGGAACAAATCCTCGTCACAATTGGTACAGACGTCTCAACGACCGCCAGCCTAATGGCAACTCAACATTTCACACAGTGAAACAGAGTAATTGCAAACAAGACTATTATACCGACCGTAAAAGTGCACAATGTTGCACTTGCATCAATTTTTGTTTTTGTAATTCGAGAAAAATAAACCGATTTTGGATTTACTGTTTTGTAGATACTGCATTTATAAGTATGAATTAAGAAGACAACTAAACTTAATTGTTACAAAAACAATTAAACTTTCTTCCCTATCAGGCCTTACATGATAATTTGGGTAAATGGTCATTATCCTTATCCAATAAAACGCCAATATAATATTATAAATAACGAGATTATGTATGATCGCTGCCTAGCTACGCATAATTCTTTATATTTTTTGGCATTCAGGAAAAGTACATGATTGTCACGTTAAGTAGAATTTACATGACTGCCAAGTTCTATCACGTGATTAGTCAACATGCTGAAATGTCATTTAAATGCAAAATTAAGACGTACTTTTGTACATTTTCTCTTTAAGATTTATGATTGGTATTAGGTCTACCCACATCAACTGGCACTTGTGTACAAACACAACGAGTCTGAATTAGATTATAATAGAGCAAAGGGCTACTTCTCGACACAGCTATAGTACCGCATGGAATCGATGCAAGGCAACATGTTTTACCTACACATCCCTTTTTGATAAATAGACCATGCTGCTTTGGTTTCTGACAGAACCAGGTTGTGCCACTTTAGTAGATAATGACAATTGCACACATATTTCAATGCAAAATATCCCAACGACCTGGAACAGACACTAGACACAACAGAATCAAACACACACACGTCCTACTTGGGCATTTTACTTACTGCACACACAGGCAGGAAATTAACAACCAGGCATCCGACATACGCGACGATTTCGGCTCTCTTATCGTAAATTTTCCACATTCCAGTCTTTATATCCCAAAGTGATCTGCATATGGTGTTTATATCTCACAAATGATCCGATATGTCAGGGCATGTTCAATATAATTATGAACATTTCCTATGCAGAGGTAAGCTCTGTTGTTATTGACACAGGGTTATCGAAAATCGCATTTGATATCAACGTGCAAATTTTACTTTAGTAATTTATAACAGCACTGTTTGCATTTACTCTGTTTCACTAAATGAAATGTTGAGTTATCTGTTCGAGCGGTTGTTGAGTTGTCTGTTTCAATTGTGAGAGGGAGTTCTTCCTCACTTATTTCATTTGAATTTGACTGTGGACTCACGGCGGGTGTGACAGGTCAAAATCGGATGCTTATTAGTCCATGGCACTTGATCCCACCTCTGGATTTCAAAATTTCCTTGTTTGTCCAATATCAGCAGATTTGTATATGTATCTATGTTGGGCATCCTTTGTGAGATTTTAGACTTTTAGTACTACGTCTAGTTGATATTGCAATTATTTCGGTTTTCCCATTGCTAGCTTCTCATGGTATTGTAGTGTTATTCCGCTATAACTTGTATATGCTGTTTATATTTCGTAAATGACCAGGTTTGCTTGAGCGTGTTCAACATAGGGACAATTCATTGTTTCATAAACATCTAGAGAATTATAATTTGGTATCTGTGATTTTTATACGTGGTATTTTGTGGTATTTAGACTTGTTGTTTTTATTGTGATTGTTGTATTGCGATTTTTATACTTGTTTTTATTGTCATTTTATATTTGTTGTATTGTGATTTTATAATTGTTTTATTGGGATTTCTACTTGTTTTTATTTGGATTTTATACGTGATTTCATTGTGATTGTATACTTGTTTTATTTTGACTTTTATACTTGTTCTTATTGTGATTTTATACTTGTTTCATTGTGACTTTCGACTTGCTTTTTTGTGATTTTATACTTGTTTCATTGTGACTTTCGACTTGCTTTTTTTGTGATTTTATACTTGTTTCATTGTGATTTTCGACTTGCTTTTTTGTGATTTTATACTTGTTTCATTGTGATTTTCGAATTGCTTTTATTGTGATTTTATACTTGTTTTTATTGTGATTTTATACTTGTTTTTATTGTGATTTTATACTTGTTTCATTGTGACTTTCGACTTGCTTTTTTGTGATTTTATACTTGTTTCATTGTGACTTTCGACTTGCTTTTTTGTGATTTTATACTTGTTTCATTGTGACTTTCGACTTGCTTTTGTGTGATTTTATACTTGTTTCATTATGAATTTCGACTTGCTTTTTTGTGATTTTATACTTGTTTCATTCTGACTTTCGACTTGCTTTTTTGTGATTTTATACTTGTTTCATTGTGACTTTCGACTTGCTTTTTTGTGATTTTATACTTGATTCTATTGGTATTTTATACTTGTTTCATTGTGACTTTCGACTTGCTTTTTTGTGATTTTATTCTTGTTTCATTGTGACTTTCGACTTGCTTTTTTGTGATTTTATACTTGTTTCATTATGAATTTTGACTTGCTTTTTTGTGATTTTATACTTGTTTCATTGTGACTTTCGACTTGCTTTTTTTGTGATTTTATACTTGTTTCATTGTGACTTTCGACTTGCTTTTTTGTGATTTTATACTTGATTCTATTGGTATTTTATACTTGTTTCATTGTGACTTTCGACTTGCTTTTTTGTGATTTTATACTTGTTTCATTGTGATTTTCGACTTGCTTTTTTGTGATTTTATACTTGTTTCATTATGAATTTCGACTTGCTTTTTTGTGATTTTATACTTGTTTCATTGTGACTTTCGACTTGCTTTTTTGTGATTTTATACTTGATTCTATTGGTATTTTATACTTGTTTTTATTGTGATGTTATACTTGTTGTAATGTGATTTTTTATACACGTTTTTATTGTGATTTTATACTTGTTTAATTGTGCTTTTTATACTTGTTGTTATTGTGATTTTATACCTGTTTTATTGTGATGTTTATACTTGTTTTTATTGTGATTTTATATTTGTTTTTTTGTGATTTTATACCGAGTTTCAATCAGTTTGAGCTCGAATTATGTCGCGAAAGGGTATCAGACAGAATTCATTTTCGTGAAGTCCATTAGCTTATAAATGCCTTTGGGTCTGAAAGATTAAAGTCTGTGCATCAAAACATTTTCTTCCTGTTTTCTTTCTGCATCATTCCAATTAGGGTTGTGATCAATAACCACAGCTGTAATGTCCTCCCATTTATGACCCTCAAGGTTGAAATGGTCACAAACAGGTTCCTTGATTTTTTTAGTTTTAATGGTTGAACGGTGGTTATTGATGCGTCTGCAGATGTCTCCAGTTTCACCAACATATTGTTTCCGACAAACTTTGCAAGTGATGAGATAAACGCAGTTGTTAGTGTTACATGGCGTGCTTTGTAAAATCTTATAGCTGAGTCATGTGGTTTCGGCTCTCATATCTTAAAGTTTGCTATAATTTAATAAGTAAACATATATATATATATATATATATATGTGTGTGTGTGTGTGTGTATGTATGTATGTATGTGTGTGTGTGTGTGAAATAAAAACAAAAATCCAACTGTTTTGATATTTATTACTTCAGAGTTAACCATTTGATACAATTCTAAGCATGTGTGAGTATAAATAAAAATACATTGTTATTCATTTGAACTGAAATTATGCATTTCATAAACGTAGAATATCATTGAATTAATAGTTTTTAACACATATTCCAATATTATATACATATTTAAAAAATTGCACGTGATATTTCCATGTGCATGTTCGACGGTAAAATTTATTAAATTATATAAGAACGAAAAAAACACCTCATCGAACAATTTTTATTTTTATTGTAACTGTTTAAACTTTTTAAAGATGATTTTGAAATTTAAAAAATGTGTAATGAATCTAATATTCAATTTTGTTAATCAAAAAGGTATCTTTATATGTATATATATATATATAAATATATTTAAAATTTCTAAATATAAAGAAAATATTTATTTCTCTGAAGACGTTTAGAGTAGCTTATCATTCAAGTATTTGGTGTATTAGTTTAGCTCACTAATGCATTTAAAACTAAAGTGACTCAGAGTTGTGGTATGCATTATCGTTAAGATAAAAAAACTTGAAAATATCATTTGTTAATAAGGCATTGATTACGTCAGTATTACATTGTAAATATTTACACTACAATACTACAATCAATATGAGAAAATATGTATAAAGGTCTCCAATACAGAATGTAGTTATCCGTAATTTTGAGGAGGCTAGATCACGTGACTAGCTTTCACAATCTTCCTTTTGATTGTTGCTTCAATCTCACTTTAAAATATAGACACATTTTTAATTTCAGGGAATCAATTAATATCAGTAACAGTTCTGACCCTCTCTTAGGTTTAAGAACAAAACTAAAGGGCAAAATTTCAAATTAACTGAAAGATCTGTACTCTAGATTATAGCTTTATAAATGAATTTTAATCCTTATATCAAAATGTGTATTTCTTGAGTTAAGTAAATTATTGTATTAGTTTTTACACATAATAATTCAATTTTGTAGCATATTTGAACACTTTAGGCGTATTTGTGTTTTAATCTGACCTTTGACCTACAAATCCTTACTTAAAACATATCATTAAGGTGCAGAAAAATACAGTAAGACTGATTTCTATATCAGTTCGTCAATATGCTCTCTCTACGTTATTCGGTTTACTAACTAATTAGTATGATTAGATTGAAAATGGTTGAAAAGTGTAGTCCTGTCCCTGATGACGGGATAAAAAAGCATTCAACTTAAGCGACATCCATCGTAACATTCACTGGACGTCCTAACAAAATATCAACGATAACAGTATCGAACTGCAACATACATGTATCTATCAAAATACATGGATCACATATACGGATCAAACGGATCTATTAGTGTGTAACACTTATCTATCCAGCAAATACTTGTCTTGACACATAAACACAAGAATTGTGAGTTCTGGGATTTTCAGAAAAAATACTACATTTGTTATGATCATAATTTACTATACAATACTTGAAAGCTCGAATGAACTATTATATCAATGCACAATGGCAGAAGAGAAATTAAACTGAACTTTAACTGGAATGTATTCGAAGTCGTAACATGGATAGAACATTAATGAGGAAATCATTACATGTGATTATAGTGGAATATTTCATCAACGTTAACATATATGTTTATAAATACAACCATAGAATACTGTCTAGATAAGTTATATCAAAATATAGGGATTTATCAGGAGTGTAACCACATACAATGTCCTTCATATCTTCTCATTTGCTAAAATCTTCTCTGTCTTGTTCGATTTCTTCATGGAATGTCTATATAGCTTCAAATGAAAACAAAAGAGTGATTTATAGCATTCCGATAAGGAAAGGCTCGGACATCCGAAAATGGTGGAAATATAGTTATTTCATGCTTTAGAAAATATATGCCACATGACGATCGAACACACTAATTATAGGGCATGCTGTCTAATATAAATCGACCTCCCTGATATGTGGAAAACGACAAAAAACTTGATAAAACGTTCAGTGGAAGAAACGAAATTTCATCGTACACACACATACGTGCTCGCGCAAGCTCATAAACACACACATACACGCACTCAAACATAAACGTGATGAAAGAATGTATACCTCTCCAACTAGAAATTCATCGGCATGTTTTCAAATCTAGTTCAAGCTGGATAGTGGACAAGGCATCCAGATTTTCAACATGAGATACGTGTCTCGTAGCCGGTTTGGATGCCATCATTTCAAGTTCATCTCTATTAACACTGTCTCCGACTCCTGAGATTACAAAGAACAGTAATTGTATTTTTACTTGTGTACCAAACTGTTAAGACATCTATAAATCCTAGATACGTAGCATTCAACATAAAACTTTAACTGAATATCATTCTATTATCTGCATAAATATGAAAAGCCCGAATAACCATTTAAAAGGTTAAAGAGCACTATTAGTGAATAATGAAAATTTCTATATTTATAGAACTTATGTTTCTAAGAACAGCATCGAAAACCCGATCAAAATCGGTAGGCGCGTTCTCGAGATATTTACCGCCAAAGTGAGCGATTTTACCTGTTTTCGTAAAACTAAATAAGAATTCATTCCACTTCCGGCAAACTTGTGAGTTACATTGTGACGTCACGGAGTAGCCTTCGGATGACTACTGTCATGACGGAAATTAAAAGTGGACGGTAAAGCGAGTCATATTCATCGTTGTTAAAATCATAAAATTTACCAAATGAATAATTATTTTGACACTTGTATTTTGACACTTGTACTAATACGTTAAATTTAATTTATAATATTAGGTTTCCGAACGGTATTTTAAGAATGACAAAGTTCTGTATATAATTGACACGTAATATTTAACCAACGGTGAATAAAAACACGACCCTGGGAGAAAAAAACATTGTTGCTTATTTGTTTGTATTATGCCAGACGATGGGCCAAACATGAAGACGTAGAACCAGACACTTTGTCTGAATGGTTGAAAGCAATACGATGGTTGATAAAATCTTGTATTCAAAAACTTAAAGGAACTATGAAAACACGTTATCCCTCTGTATTTAATGATCCAGAAGTAGTAACTGAACTGGATAGGTTACATGACCAATATGTACTGGTACCAGCAGACAAAGCCTCAAATAATATAGTTTTTTATTTGTAAGGCACATTACTTTAATTGTTTATTAGAAGAACTTGGGTTTAATACGAATTCTGGAAATCCTACATACACACGTAGCTCACTTTCAAAGGACGAGATCCTTCAAAATCACGTGTCAGTATTACGCTCATTTTATATACCTACAATGGATACCACATTTATACTGGATACCTAAACTTCATAAAACCCCATATAAGCAAAGATACATAGCAGGATCCAGCAAATGTTCTACCAAACCTTTATCTTTACTCCTTACGAAGATATTGACAGCCAGTAAGGAGAAACAATACTGTACAGTTGCTTATTCCAGAAGCGGTGTAAATCAGATGTGGATACTTAAAAATTCTAAACAGCTTTTAGAAAATTTGAAGGCACACAATTTTTCTCGAATTCACTGTATCAAAACATATGACTTCTCTACTCTTTACACTACTATTCCACATAAAAAATTAAAAGAAAGACTTTTCAGCATCATAGACAACTGCTTTTTCACTAAAGGTGGTACCCGAAAATTTAAATATCTAGAGATTGGCTATCAGGATACTTATTTCGTCAAACACCACTCTGATTCTACACATGAATATACTGAAGTTGATATAAAAAACATGCTGGAATTTCTAATAGACAATATATTTGTAATGTTCGGAGACGTGGTCTTTCAACAAACTGTCGGCATTCCTATGGGAACCAATTGTGCTCCTTTATTGGCCGACCTGTTCCTTTATTCATACGAAGCAGACTTCATTCAGAAACTGCTGAATCAAAAGAAGAAAAAGTTAGCGGTGTCCTTTAATTTGACATTTAGATATATCGACGACGTTTTGTCAATTAATAATGACAATTTTCATACATATGTCAATCCGATATATCCCAGCGAATTAGAAATTAAAGATACAACAAAATCAAGCACACACGCTTCATACTTAGACATTTTACTTAATATAAACACAGACGGGAAATTAGCAACTAAGCTATACGATAAACGCGACGATTTCGGCTTTCCCATCGTAAATTTTCCACATTTAAGTAGTAATATCCCTCAGTCACCCGCATATGGAGTTTATATTTCACAAATGATCCGATATGCCAGGGCGTGCACAACATATGAAGATTTCATATACAGAGGTAAACTACTCATTGACAAATTATTGACACAGAGATATCGAAAAACCGCGTTTAATGTCAACGTTCCGCAAATTTTACGGTCGGTATAATAGTCTTGTTTGCGACTACTCTGTTTCACTAAGTGAAATGTTGAGTTGCCTTTTCGTTGGCGGTTGTTGAGACGTCTGTACCAATTGTGACGAGGATACACTCCTCACTTGTTTCATTGGACTTGACCGTGGACTCACGGCGGGTGTGACCGGTCGAAAGGGGATGCTTACTCCTCCATGGCACCTGATCCCACCTCTTGGTTTCCATAGGTCCGTGTTTGTCCATTTTTACCGGATTTTTATCTATGTCCTGGACATTCTATTGATTTATACTTTGGTATCTGAAATTTTTATATTTATGTACTTTATCTGCTCTGCCAATAGCACAATGCAATATTTACGGCAGTTGTCTTTTCAAAATGACATAAAATTTATGCCTACTTCTATATCAGTTTATATAAAAAAATAAAATAGTAATTCAATTAATTTGTTTTTATAATTTAATTTCGCAAAGTTTATACTTTAATTATTATTTTGTTCTCCGTGGATGACGATTATGCTATTTTACTCAGAGATGTAAGCATAGAGTCATAAATAATATAAAAAATATATAGATTTCTTTATGTAGAATATCGCAGCCTAAAACAAAAAATGTTAAAACTTAATGTTGTTTTATTGATCAATTAAAAATTCCCAAACAAAAATCACGACTGCGACAGTAAAAAACAATTATTCCTTCATTATTGTACACAAAACATATTCACCCAATAAACCAGCAAGGGTGTTAATTGTCGTCCACGTCCGAGGCACCGCTGATACAAAGCCTATGGTGAAGCACGTACTTCGCACCCGGAGTCCGCGTTGTGATGTCACACGAAGCTCCACCCCTTTCTGGCTACTTGAGCCGTCCGTAAAGGTGAGTTTTGCAGTTTATCGCTAATATCTCGAAAACGCATGCACCGATTTTGATCGGATTTTCGATGTTGCTCTTAGAATGATGAGTTCTAAAAACACAGCAATTTTCGTTTTTCACACAAGGTGCTCTTTAAAGATAAGGACAGACAAGCTGAGAGGGAAACCCGTGATTCTTTAATTCTGTACAGTTTCGGTACGCATCTACCATGTTTTAAATCCTTTCTGCAAAAAAACTTTTTAAAGAAATCATAAATGATTGTTGATTTTATTTTCTTTCAACAAATAATGCAACAATCCAGACCGCATTTTTTTTGATAATATATTTTACAGTAACTTTCATTCATGAATCCACTATTTCCTTGAATATTTTAAACGATTGTTATTTGCACGAATGGCACACAACATTTGTTTTAAAAATCGACTTAACGTCCTGGTGAGATTACATTGAAATTAAAAATTCGTAAAAAAATTATAAAACTGGATTATGTTTACTGGTATTTCACATATCAAACGGAATATACTGTTATAAATCATATAAATGACATTTGATCATAATCGATATTTAGGTTTAGTATACTAGCAAATATCAATCAAAATTTGTCATATAATTCAAGAAAAATAAAACAAAATTTTACCTATGGCAAACATTTCTATATTTTGCCCTTGCACTCTGGCCAAGGTGCTCTTCAAGCTGTATGGATCTGTGGACTGTCCGTCAGTAATAATAATTCCTGGAGAGTAAAAAAGAAAAAACATATCCTACCACGTGATAAAAATGAGGTCGTGGTTTCCCGTTCCATACTGGAGTAAATTTTGAAATATTTATAATACTATAAAAATATTTTATGCATAAGTATATTTTTTTCGGAACTACTTCTACTCTAAATTAGAGCTCAACGGATGAAGTTTTATTGACAGACACGATCGTCTTGGACATTTGTTTTGACTCCCTTCATTTGCAAAATCATAACTTCCGTATGATATTTATAATATTTATAAAAGACTACTGGGAAGGATAGCTAATTTGTAATTTTTTTATTTGCAAGAAACATAATGACCATGTTGATCGTGACCCTTTCGTCCGAAGCATGTATATTGATTGATGACTCGCAGTTGATAAAGTATTGTATTGACTCCTTCAAAGCCTGTGGCAACTTTACATATCTTGGGTAATTTATATTAAATTCACACGGGCATCTGAAACATATCTATGATCGGAGGTTGGCTATTTTTATTCCACTATCTAAGTAATTTAATTGTGGATGTTCATGCTGAGTGTGACTGACAGAAGATTGATAGCGCCTAAGACTTTGATCAGGACCCAGGCATCAATGGAGCAATAGCTACATTTAAAGCAGAAATGCTTGCAACTGATCCCACCTCTGTTTTTTTTCAGACGTCCGTGGTTATCCGATACTCACACTATTTATATACTGTCACCTGGACTTTCTTACGCCTAACACTTCGAAATCTGTAACTTTTATATTTTGCAAGTGAAAATTCTGAACAACTGTGCACGATCAATGGCAAAAATTATATTGCGTCCCGGAAATGAATTTGAAGGTACAAATGCTTCTTACCTACAAGACGAACTCCTTGACGGGCAACTCTGAAACCATCTAACATAATATCCAGTGCCTTGTGAGTGTAGGTGTTTCCCATTGAGAATTCCACGTACAGCAAAGAATCTTGTACTTCTTTCTTGGTTCTGTACTGATCTATACCAAACTCAAGTTTCGCATCAGTACTGAAGGAAATCACACCTACACGGGATTGTTTAGATGAAATGCCTATGTTCAGATCATCAATAATACGGGCCACAAAACCCAGCTCCTTATAGAAATTTTCAGCGGACCTCAAACTGGACGACTTGTCGACAATGAAAAATATATCTGCAGGCTTGTAATCACATACTAAAATCAACATAATAATTTAATTATTTAAAATGGCATTTCTTGATATAAATATTAAATTAAAAATATGAAGACAATATTGTGTGTAGAGAATGATGCTGACGTGAAATAGATATATGCATGCATACTCTTGGGGTCTGCTTTAGATTTATAAGAACCAGTGTTGATCATGCTTTATAAACCAAATCGACCGTGCAGCATTCGTGAGATGGGTAAAGGTAGCCAATGGTTAATGTCAAGTTTAAATATTTTATACAATCACTTAACCAGAGCACACTCATACCGACATTGACATTCTTACAATAAAACAGTCATAGAGCAACTTATCATGTCAATACAACATCTACTGAAATTGGGATAAGTGTATTGGACAAATTACATTCAATATTGTAAACAGTTTAACAACCTTTCGCTACATAATATATACAGACTTGTCACGTGTAACCTGGTAATACAGGGTATGGTTATCGATATACCTGAAAACTAATCTTTTGGTTACACATTTGGTTACACAGATACGTTACATCTTTCTATGACAATGAATTAAAATGTATTCTTTTTGGTGTCTTCTAGTTAGGACGTATTCTATTTTCCTGTTTATCAATATAATGTAAGTAAATGTAAATAAGCATAATTATTGTGTTCGTGACATGACGTAGCACTTCATTTCAAGCTGTCGAATCAAACACATCAATAACACATGAAAATTAATACCATATACCCAGAAAAAAAGCAAGACTTAATCCGTTTATTGTAAGCGATAAGATGAACAAAGCATTAAGCTCAAAGCAACTAAACTAAATTAAAAAAATCAGAATTGTTTTTGTGTCATACAAAATTGGTGTGCACAACCTAGAATGAATTCTTCCATTTTTATTGCACATAAGTCAATGGTTACATATGTATGCTAACTGACAGGTGAGTGTAAAATGTTGATTGTAAATTATTATTGCACGGTCAGAATCAGATATCAGGAGAACCAACCCTTTCCGGGTGTAACTGGATCAATGTATATATTCGAAGAAAGTGATTATTTCAATTATCTTTATTCATACTGATAAATTGATGATGACATTGATTAAAGCAATTAAAAGACACGTGTTTAAAACGGTGGGTATAATACTATTAAGTTGTATAAAGGTTCTTGTTTGTGAAATTTACAAATTAGATATTAATTCATATCAGTTCCGTATTAACTGTAAACACGAGAATAAAGATTAACTTGATAGCAAATATTGCAACAGTATATAAATAAACATGAACTTTTATCAGCATTCAGTAGTAATTTTTGAAAAAGCGTTGTACCTTAATTAGAGAATAAAAAGCTTGATAAATACATGAAATCAGAAAAGATAAAATACATTAAAGCGCTTAGTTAAATGTGTAAACAATGCTTAAAGTGTAAATATATTCCGTTCGTAATACGACAAGATGTGCATCTAATACCCATCCTTCTTAGAATGACAAATATAGCAATATGACTTTAAAAACTATTGTGAAGCGATGTGATAAAAATGTTCATAATGAAAAGCAGAAAAATGTCAACAAATATAAACTGTATCTAGATGATAAAAGATATGTGTGTATTATTTTCTTGCTACATTCTGACTCACCGATATTGTTTGCAGTAGGAGAGGGTCTTGGTGCTTGTGTAACGTCTTTCAAAATCAAAGATTTTTAAAAGTATGGTTGCAAATAGCGTTTTAACATAAAAAAAACTTGCAAGCGGTTATTTGACATCCTAAATCTTTATGTACACACCTAGCAACTGACGAGAGGTGGGTTTAAGTATTCTAAATATGATATTCCCTTCTCTATTCAAATAAATCATCAGGTAATCATCCATAATTTAAATATTTGATACGTTGATCTCAAAATGCTTCTTTTGATTTTTCAATGAAAAAATAGTTTTGTTCTTTAAGTAGTTTAAAATAAATTTATTGAATTACAATTTTCATTTTCACACAAATGCATTTTGTAAAACATTTTGGCATTTAAACGTATTAAAAAAAGCATTTTCTCAATAACCATACAAAATATATGGGAACATTCCGACGTGTGTGTACAACGAATTTTTTGAATTTAAGATTTATACGAAAAAAGTGGGAAATATCATCGTTATCGAATACTACTGCCACTTTGAAATTGTTTAGATCTAGTAATTTAGAAAACTACCTCTAACACTACTTTGCTCGTTAACATCATTATTTTGCTAAAAACTATGAAAAAAAATAAATGCCAAGACAAAAGATAAGATTTAACATCTTAAGAAATTATTTTTTATAGAAACATTAAAAGGGAATTATTGAGAATTAATTAAAAAGGAAAGAATTGTCTTGAAGTTTGTTAATTATTAAACGAATTAATCATCCAATACCCTTGTGACAGTTAACACGAAAATTAATGCAAATTGCCAAGCAGGTTTGCGAGAATACTTACTCGGAGACGGAGGCAAGGGACCTGAAATACGACAAAAACTAGAGAATATCTAAAATATAGATTCAACAAGCTTCAAACAAACTTTATTACAGTAATTTATTAACAAGATAGAGGTATATACAATCCATTAGTCGTTAACATGTGTTGTTTCTTATGATGATATTTACAGTAAAGTTCGATCGACGTAGCAAAATGTCTTTGTTTCAAATAAACTAAAGTTTAAACCTGGGCATATTCGGGAAGCCAACATCTTTTGTAACGCATTAAGGCCATCAAGATCGTCCACCATAAATAGATGTTGTGTTGTTGGATTAGATGCTATCATTTCTAATTCTTTGTTGTTGATACCCTGTCCAACACCTGTAACAGATATATCCACAATAATAATTCGATAATTTAATAAATGTCTAAGTAGAAAAACTTTTTCTGTGTCAACCAAATTATTGTATCTATATAAATAATTGTGTAGATTGATATTTATACAGTATCGGTACCTGAAATATTACATTAACATTTTTGTTATACTTTCCGTTAATACCGTAGTAAGGATATGTTTGTTTCATGTTATCATTCAATTAATTAAGCAAGCTACTGCATATAATTTAAGAACAAGTTAAACAAACACATATGTTCAAAACTGCATGCGAGTAAAATACCAAAGAGTTTATACCATAAACACTTAAATATGACATTTTAATACATGAGGCAATGTCAAGTTTTTTTCTTCGTTTAGCGTCCGGAGACGGATTGGTTTTGAGATAATAAACAGAAAAAACACAGAGATATAAATCTAGGGTAAAACTATGGAGCATAGTCCTTAAGCGAACAATACGACATAATCATTTTTTTTTTCATAAATGTGAAAGCTATTATTCTATTGGTTATTTATAAGTAGGTTCCACAGATATGGATTACGTGAGTTAAACTGCTTTATTATTATTATTATTATTATTATTATTATTATTTTGTTCACATCAGGAAACTGACTAAATATGCATTTAATTGCATGTGTTCTCTTTAAAATACCTTATAATTTTCTGTCGTTAGGGGTTTTTGTTTGATAGAAAGTTTTTGTTATTTTGATGTGGACGCTAAACATTAAAAAACTTGGAATTGCCTTGATATTAAGAAAAAAGAATATAACCAACCAATTGCGAACATTTGGATTCCTGCTGAATGGATTTTTTTCAAGATAGCTTCTGTTTTGTAAGGGTCCGTGGATCCACCGTCGGTGATGACAACTCCTATTGTCATAACATCTGTTCTATATCGGACGTTCTGGTTTGTTTGAATCTCATTAAACATAATTTCCAACGCCTTGTTAGTGTAAGTGTTACCACCTATCCAAGGCAGCTTCAAGACTGCTGCTTGAAAATCTCGCCGATCGTCGTACATAGCGAATGGTATCTGCAAATTCGCGTCATCGCTAAACGTAATGACGGACAGACGAGATTTCTCGAGATCGATCCTCAAAGAATTAACAACTTCAGTCACAAATTTAAGTTCCTTCTGGAAATTTACTTCGTATCTTAAACTCCAAGAGCTGTCCAAGACGAATACTAGGTCCACCGGTTTCCCCTGACATTTTACTATAATACAATTGAAGTTTTAACATTTGCCTATGTGTACATTTTTGAGGTGTATTTAATTTTAAAGGGACATTAGCTGGTTTTTTTTTTAAATATCGTTTTCCCCTTTTCACTGCTTGATATACAATAACAGGAAAAAAGATATGCATAGACAAAAAAAATTCCTATAATTATATTTTGAGGAAATTGCTTGAGGAACCAAGGTTTGGCCCTTTTTCAATTGCAAGTGATTAACTCAACCATACGATTTGTATATGAATACCACATTGGACCTGATCTTATTTCCACAAAATATATAGGAATATAAGATTTGTATGCCTGTACATAGCTCTTATTTGTCATTGTATTGGCAAGTAGTAGTAAAAGTAGAAGAAAGCAAAATAATATTTTTGGTAAATACAGTTAATGCCCATTCAAACATGATACCGTTAACATAGTGCTTTTAATCACGTTATTGCATCAGCATCATATAACATCATATATCTTCTTATTTATTGATTTCTTATCTATATGACTTTGTTTTAATATATCCGGTTTTAATGTACAGTCAACTATAGTGTCAAATGTACAGGGTTATACAATGTTCATAATATCGTATTTTAAGTAGGTGGGTGTTTAAACATGTGGAAACGTTGTGATCACTATCTTGTAAACCAGAAACTGACTACTGTATTTCAGTATCAGATACAATGCCTTAATGGTGCTTTAATATACAGCTCGAATATCTGAACATGGGCAATTATTTAAACCTACTTACATGCAAATCAGGTAATGAAGTCTTATCCCATCACATAGAGATGGATTAGTGTAAATTGTCAAAGACATAAATATAAATTATACATAATCATGTATTTACTTTGTGAGCATATTGAGAGGAATTCAGTTTGTCATGTTAAATTAAAGAGTGACACAAAGTCTTTTGTTTAATCGTCTTAAATTATAATTCTCATATTCAGTTTAGTTCAACATTTATAAAATACGGCTTCGGTATGACTAATAAATGGTATCATGACAAGTTTTTGTCTTCATTATTTTGTATTTTTCTTGTCCATTATCAAATATCTTCCTACATTCTCATATAAAACGATACGTACAGATTGAGTACGAAATAAACACACACACACACACACACACACACACACACACACACACACACACACACACACACACACACACACACACACACTGACATTTTGGTTTATACTTACTTGGCTCTGGTGGAACTAAAACAGAAGTAACATTCATTGAATTATCGATAGATTGACATGGAATTTTATATATTAGTGTGTTTATAAAAATAAAGAATTACACACGACATATATGTACAAATACGTTCTCAATTGTATATAAAAATCTAATCCTTCGAGAAATAACAGAATACCAAAATACAGCCCACCCAGAAAGAAGAGAGGAACGAATGACTAAAAAACCTACTTCATTATTTACATGGTTTTCACACAAAAAACTACGAAAGCGCAACGTACTATATTATTGGTATTAACTTATTTGGTTTGGATCTATCAAACCTTATTATGCAATACAATATGTACACATATATAAATGTACTCCCCGTGTCCGTTCTGATTTAGGTCTATATATGTAGTAAATTCAAAATGTGATGACAGGTTTTCAAAATAAAAGTGGACCTATATATGAAACAGATACGAATAGTGATAACAGTGCACTCTGTGGCACTTGATCGAGTGAGATGATGTACTAATTGAATGAATAAAAGGCCACTTTATCATAACACCATCACATTTCTCTTCATAATCATTACATTATACGCGGATGGAATATGAGTACAGTAAACATATCATATAGTTAATGGGATATAAGTTAGTCCTGTCATCTTTTGTATTTGTGAGGTGGTCGTGTTCATTGTCGCATTAAGTTTAAGTGACAAGATATAAGGATAACATAATGATGACATTAGATACTTACGTGGGGTGGTACCTGGAAAATAGAAATAGAAATATGTATGGGTTTGAATGAAAATTCTAATTTGCATTTAACAGATAATTTCATCAACATTTTAAGTATGAAATTGATAAACGAACTCCGGTGAAACAGATTATTTAGCTGCGTTAAAGATGTCTAGGGAATTTATGACTAACAAACTGAATAGATGAAAATGTCCTCTGGCACTACAGCGGATGGACTATAGCTACCGTAATAACATGTAGTGTCATGACAATTTCACTCTTAGATTCCAAAGTATTAACGTATTGTTCTGTTAAAAAGACGTGTACCATTCTGCGATTTATACCTGATATACTTTATATATTAATGGGTAAATTATCGTCTTGTCATAAGATTAATTTATCATATTACAAATTGCATCATCAGCTTACTATTTTATTCATAATAAAATCGACAATATGTCAAATGTTTTGAAAAACTATATACATCGTTGGTTAAACTTGAGAACCAGTGTCATCATCAGTTTCCTAGCATCATCATCAACAACAAAACAACAACAACAACAACAACAACAGTAATTATTAAAGTAAGAGACAAAATTAGCGAAATAAACTGTAGCCGAAACGCTCTCAGCAAGAAAATAATTCAGGACAAAATATGTCGTCATAATCAATGCAAAAATAATGTCTAGGTATATGCGTGTTTGTTTTTTTCCGTTTCCATTCGCCGAATCGTTTCTCCCTTCAAGTTCGATATAATGTCATATAGAGTAACTTCTAAAATTAATTAAATTATCCTTTTTCAAAAAGTATTCCATAATACATTAGCCTGAAAATATTGATGCAAAACACTTTAGGATATTTCCTAAAATATCTACACGACGATTTCCGGTTAACTACACTACATTATTAAATGAACATTTAAAAATATAAAAAAAAAGATTTTATCTTTCCCTCTCGGATCGAGTCTTGCAAATCTAAACATATACAAAACATAATTGATTCTAAATATACCCTCTTGACCTACGTTAGGAATTTTACCAAACAGGTGGTCAATTGTGAAGCATTCTTGACCGTATAAATTCTTTTTAATAAAAGCATTTCAATAAAAGTTTCTCATTCTTCATTCACCGACAAATTCTGTTTAGTTATGTATACAGAAACGTACCTATCCGTGGTCGCCGAAATGACTTGCACGTTTTTGGCAATTCATCAGATTTATTTCATCTAATAAAAGTTTAGGCATAATTAGAATATGACATATATTTTAACTATATTAAAGTATATATACCTATAATGATACCGGTAGGACGTATAATATACATTTGTTCAATAAGTTTTATCTTCTATTCTGAAATGATATTTCGTTGTAACATATTATCAACGTCACGCTAACGCAAGTCTTAAGGTATTTTTGTATATTTTCAACTAAGATTTTGATAGTTTAGGATGATTTTTACCTGCAACATTTACAAAGATAAATTGTGACACATGCAAAAAATAAATTAAGTCTATGCACTGATTAGTCATAAAGACCTAAGAACCTGGTCATAAATCATTGGCCCTATCTGTTTGTAAAACGGTCGCACGTCTAAGACTTAGTACCTTTCTTAAAACGGGTCCCAGGTCCTGCATAGACGGCCATGTTATTAATAAATATCCTAAAATCATTGCGAATACGACGAATATTAACCACCGCAAATGAGACTAATTCATGTAACAAGGAATACCCGATATCGTGCGGGACTATTTGTGATTTCTATTAGTGATGGTAGGATGACGCTAGCAGACGATATCCTGCGGTAACGTCCTTCCAGTGAGAATATTACGTAGAGTTACGTTTCATCATCATTGGTGATACAAGTACCACACATACGTTATCTGTTATCACGTGATACATGAACTAGTCCCAATGTTCCCTGTCTACTGTAATCGGTTAGACAACTCACCGAGTCAACTGTTCTTCACGTGTATTACACGAAGTCAGAAGGTTCATACAATACAGTCCACCAATCCAGACAAATTATGTAGACAATGCAACATGCCACTAGTTTAATCAAAATAAGTTAACTTATCATATTCTGTTATTCAGAAAGACAGATCTAGAGGACAGTCAAACTGACACACAGTAATGACAAATAATTGTTTTACAGCAGTAATGAAGTGCAAATTAATAACTTATTCTTCAATCCATCTCTGCGTAAAAACAGATCTTATTTTCGTGTAACAAGTTTTCCTTATATCAATTTGCTGAAGACTGTCATAGAGACATGGTGTAAGGAACCAAACTGACGGCTCCTACTTTAACTGCAAAGTAAAATTGAACAAGTACCAATGGATGATCGAAAGTGAAAGTCCATTAGAATACGACACATTAAAAATTGTCTCAACATAAAAAACAACTGCGAATCCCGGACGGGATTTTACCAGGTGTCCAGAAGGAGTCGGCGCAATCATGCCCCACTCTTCGTAAATGTTACATTAAAATCTATCGATGTGGCTATCGAACTTTAGCATATATGAAATTAATATTGTGCAGGTCATTGCAGCATACCTTATCTAAAGAACATTTGTATTTAGTACTAATACGTACTCTAAATATGAAAATCGTTAAACAATACCTCAGTGTATATCTCTGTTTATTTACATATATATTGCCGTATTATACATGTCATTGTTAGTTTAAAATAGCAAATCTATTAATATGCCATTTGTTTTAATATTTGTGTATGGGAAATAAAGTAATCGGGAAATACAAGTCAATCACAGTCTCCTACTTCAGTACAAATCTAGTTACACAAACGTTTTGACGTTTCCTTTTCTATCGTATACATGTACCCGTTAAATTATAGAGCTTATAATTTCATTACCACTGTCTCTCAATTATTTGACCGGTCGTAGACATAACATAATAATGAAAGCATCGACATGTCAACATGATAATTGTCTGCATTTTTGTTTCAGAACACATCACCAACCATAAAATAGAAATATATATATATATATATATATATATATATATATATATATATATATATATATATATATATATATATATATATATATATATATATATATATAATTCACTTTGAATGTGAAATCTTTATCATTTCCACATCACATCAAGTCGAAATGACAATTATGTAAATACAGCTGTATTCCGTGTCACAGGGTAAAGCTGATCTAATGTCTGTACATTTTAAATTAGCACTCCACTGACAGAAACGACAGCACATCTGCTTAATATAATGGATCCCGCCTTTATCAATGACCAAAGTACTCTTTTGAGTACATTTATGCTCTAAAAATTTATCATTTAAACTTGGTGATTTCTATATTGATTTATTGACAATGCAGTCAAATGATTTTTTGATGTTCCACATTTGAAACAAACAATTCGAAACATTGTAAAATGTGTCGATGTATTAAAAAATATATGGATAAAAAGGTTTAAGTAGTGCATCAAAGTCGGTCAACAAAACTCCGTGACGTCATAAAATAAACTATATTGAACCTGAATCGTTTTTGAGTTCAATTTCACCTACCAATGAGATAATGCGATACAAACATAGTTCATTGGAATAGATATACACCAACAAAGATATATAATGCTCTTTTCTTATAGCCCGGATCGATAGATCTTATCAATATAATCCATAATCTGAAAATGCTTATTCTCTTTCTCCGAAAAAATATTTGTCCATAATTCTGCATGAGGTGGATTTGGGACAATTCTCTCTAATGGTTGTCTTGAGTTCATGCTAAGGGCATTTGTTTGAAGTAGCATTTCAACAATAGGAAATATACTTTTTTATACGCGTAGACGCAGTCTGGATCAAGCGGACTGCTTTGAAGGTATCTTTATTGGACTCATTGGTTTGTCTCCCAGGCAATTGAGGAAATCCCTAACAAAAAGAGATCATACCGAACCATATGATGCCTAACTTGATGTATGACAACGTTTTAATAACTGAATATAAACCATTTAAGTACATAAAATGATATTTTTTGTCAAATGTTGAAAATTGTGGTGACTTTTTTCTTCAAATTTTAAAATCTTAGTTAAAGTTAACACTTATTATTTTACAACGATTGACAAATCAGGTATATCAACTTATATTATAGTCTCTAGTTGACCTTGCTGTTAGCGTGCGGCTTTTCTTGATTTTGCAAACAACAATGAAGACATATCTGTTTGAATTTGATTTTGAATCGCGTTTTACGCCTCACTCAATAATTTTCACAGTGGCAGTCATGTTTCAAGTGCAGGAAGAGAACCCATTTACAATGTACCAGGGAAGAGACCACCGGCCTTCCACAACTTCTCACAAAAATAAGCATATGTTCCAGCGGAACTCGAACCTGTACATCGGTCGTATTGTCCGAAAGGGCCGTAAAATGAGTGTATTCATCTGTATATATGCGTTACTTTCTTTGTGTGTATTTGTACATACTGAGATCTTCTTAATCTGGTGTAAGTTGAGTTTTTATCAGTAAGCAACATCTGATATCCGAGTTATGAAACAAATAAAATAAACTTGCTTTTAAAACAATATTAACTTGTAAACATTGCTTTTTGGGGTTTACAAGAAATGTTTTTTTAAGATATGTTATTTCTGGATATTGCCTTTAGCACATGCGTCAGCGTTTAAATTATCTCGGGAGAATTATTTTAAATGTAATAATTTCGAAACCATGTCCCTATCTTTTCTACAAAATAACATATGTTTTGTGATATATATATATATATATATATATATATATATATATATATATATATATATATATATATATATATATATATATATATATATATATATATATATATATATATATATATATATATATATATATATATATATGTAGATTTTAGCCAGTGGGGTTACAACTAGTATACACGACTTTAAAACCTTACAAAGGTTTGATGGGGTATTGGTAGGACAAGAGTATTCTACCAAAGGTATTCGACGTACTGAAAGTACTGAAACGAGGTGACAAATGATACAGCGTTGATTATGTAATGCCTGTTAGATCTGTTGAATTGAATGTAAGACGCTTTAGAATACACTTTACACTGTCTCATCGTATGTTGATCACATGCATTATTTTCTTACACACAAAACTTGTTATATTTAAGAAAATTGGTATTGAAAATCGTAGTTATTCGACAGTCATCTTTGTTTTGACGAGAGTGACGTACATACGTCACCTGGTAAAAACAGACCCAAGTGAATCAAAACAAAATATTGCTAAAATAAAATGAGTAAAAAGTGTACTTTTACGCAGTAGAGTATCTCATTTATGTAATGTTTGCCTTTCATGAGCGTTATGGTAGCTGTTGGTCTGTAAGTCTGACAAAAGTGATAACGTTAATATATCATGAACGCAAATTGTACTTTGTTCAAGTGTTTATCTACGCTTCAGTCTAAACGTCTGATAAAACATGAAACAATATATATATATATATATATATGTATATATATATATATATATATATATATATATATATATATATATATATATATATATATAAACCTCTGTGTGTGTGTAGTTCTTGTTATTGGGGACATACATACTTATATACTATATACTTTCTACATCAAACTGAATTCACGTATTAAGGTGGGTACGATATAAATTTATAAAGAACGATAATGCACATTGACATAATAGCAAATTCAATTTGCATTTCCATGGGCATTAATACAAACATGACATAAACATAATGTCTGTAATAGTACCATATAATCTGTAGCCAACAGTGTATCAAATACCAAACCAATTGCAACTACAATTTATGATAGGAATCGGGTAGCAAACAAGAATATTTTATATTTATTGAACGAAAAAAAACACGTTTTAAGATCCGATTTCATCAAAGATAGTATTTATCTGTCTAAACAAGTAGCTACTGCAATAAATATTTTATTAATGTTATGGTTGCTTCTCTGGCAATATGATATCATAAGTACGTCGTAGCAGACGACATATAAACCAAAATTTCTTTTTTGATAAAGAAGATACATCTTACACAGTCTTTATGAGATCAAACTGAGTTACCTCAACATTTTAAATCAAATTACTGAAAGTACTGAAAGACAGGTTTACAAATACCCAAGTGATCATATTGCCTGTTCTCATACTGACGGTATTACGGAGACCACGTTTTTCCCGCGATTTGTCTAGCCTTCTCCGGATCTTCGTAAGCGGAAATATACAAATATAGAAAATCTTAGATACCAAAGTATAAATCTTTAGGATATCAAAGATATAGTTACAAATCTGTTAAAAATGGACAAACACAGGTCTCTGAAAACCGAGAGATGGAATCGGGTGTCATGGAAGAGTAAGCATCCCCTGTCGACTGGTCACACCCGCCATGAGTCCATAGGCAAATCCAAATGAAATATGTGAGGAACGAATCATCGTCACAATTGGAACAGAGGTCTCAATAACCGCAAACGGAAAGGCAACTCAGCATTTCACTTAGTGAAACAGAATAATCGTAAAGAAGACTATCATACCAACCGTAAAATTTGCGGAACGTTGACATAAAACGTGGTTTTCAATATCCCTGTGTCAATGATTTATCAGTGAGTAGTTTACATCTGTATATGAAATATTCGTATGTTGAACAGGCCCTGGTATATCGGGTCATTTGTGAAATATAAATTCCGTATGAGGGTGAACTTGGGATATTACTACTTAAATGAAGAAAATTTATGGGAAGGCCGAAATCGTCGCGTTTATCGTATAGCTTAGTTGCCAATTTGCCACCCGTGTCTATAGTAAGTTCTTGATTCTGTTGTATATTTAATATTTTGTTCGCTGGGATATATCGTATTGACAAATGTAGAAATCTTGTCATCATTAATTAAATAAACTTCGTCAATATATCTAAATGTCAAATTAAAGGACACCGCTAGATTTCCAGTTGTATGATACCACTTTCTCTTTAGAAAAAACATAGTCATATTAAATTGGAGCTCAACTGATGAAGTCTAATTGACAGAAACGATCGTCTTGAGCATTATAACGTTGGCATTATGTTTATAATATTTATAACCACTAGGTCGTTGCCACTGCTGGTGGACCGTTTGAGTCCCCGACGATGTACATAAACCTAGTATCTGGTATTTCGGTACCAGCTGATAATCTTATCCTAAAGTAATATTTGGCAATGACAACTCCATTTAAATTCCAAAGTTTTCCAAAGCTAAGACAGTCATCTTTCTACAGTGGTTACTCTTAGACGGATTGATGCTATACTTTAAGATTTATTATTTGGTCTTGCATGATAACACTTTCACTTTACAAAGTATATATACATTTTAAATTGGAGCTCAACTGATGAAGTCTAATTGACAGAAACGATCATCTTGAGCATTATAACTTTGGTATTATGTTTATAATATTGAATTAATGATTAGAGAAAATTCCGAAACTAAAATAAAATAAATAATCTAATTAATATTGAAACCACTGTAGGAACAACAACATCAGAATATTTCAATGCATATTTTATACATAACATAAATGTATTACATCATCGCCGCGCGATTCATTCTGACTGTAATACTTTGCTTATCTTTTACGTCCAACTTTGGTAGTTCGTATGCGGGATATTTCAAAGTGTTTTACTAGAATTCATTAATAGAGAAAATCCCATCTATAAATAATTTAGATAATATTGAAACCACCGTAGGAACAACAGCAGAAAACAACATATTTTTTTTACATAATCTGCATACACTATATTATATCACAACACAGTTTAATTCTGACGGTAACACGGAGACCACATGCATACACAAAAAGTAGTATGCGCTCAAATCGACGATCGTTCTAGCCAGCTATCGGCTAAAATATGAGTAGAGCTTAAAGCTTCAGTTAATGAATAGGCTATAATTTCCTTCTTGTACATTAAGAGTGAGCTGAATGTGGGCCAGTCAGCATGGTAAACCTCTTAAAACAATAAATTAGTAATGTTTTCCGTATAACGGTTTGTAACGATGACCAGGTGAATATGAAACATTGATCTTCTGATCTTCGACCGATAAACTGGAACGTTTCTTCAACTTATCAGCGTAGGTTCAAATGGGGCTCAAATCTACGGATAACTTGAGGTGAAGTACATTGCTATTTAAATGGTTTAACGCTCGGAACGACCAACCACTGGTTTTCTAAAATGTTCCAAACTTACTGAAAATATGATGTATGAAATAAGATTAAATATTATACTCATATACTAGCATTATCGTGCTTTTCACCGACCTTGCCCTTTTCCCCACACTTGACCTTGACCGAATTTGACCCGTTCATCGAACTAGAAAGGTTTCCATGGAACATCTGCGACCGGTGTAGCGTGCCAGCAGTGAACGCTAACACCTTTCGGACACTTGGTCCTATCCCGTTTGGGAATCTCAATTATTGTTCTTCAAGTTATAACCTTTACATATCTAATTCGTCGTGTTCTAACGACTTGAGTTTCGATTATCATCGATTCTTCATTTTCACTAACAGATGGGTTGTTTAC
Source organism: Atrina japonica (assembly GCA_030159075.1). NCBI lineage: Eukaryota > Metazoa > Mollusca > Bivalvia > Pterioida > Pinnidae > Atrina > Atrina japonica. The sequence continues at coordinate 582,938 of BROG01000431.1, read as the reverse complement.
ACTTTACACATTGAACTGCACTTGTAGTCAACATTTCGCAGATTTTACGTTCGACATAGCGAACTTATTTCCACCTACCATGTTTACTTAGTGAGGTGATACGTGGTTTTAGGTTACAATTGTTAAATGTTACAACACAAATGGATTCGTTTGTTTCTAGTCTAGTCTATTGGTCTGCATTTCAATATTACGGTCTGTATAATAGCCTTGTTTGCAGTTACTTTGTTTCACTGAATGAATGTTGATTACTCCTCCACGCCACCTGATCCCACCTCTGGATTTCCAGAAGTCCGTGTTTGTCCAATTTTTGACCAGATTTGTATATGTATCCTGGACATCCTGACGATTTATACTTAGGCTTCTGAGTGTTTATGTCACTTCGGTATACAGCCATTGTCTTCATTAAATTGTTTTCAAGAATTTGTTTCTTCTCTGTCGTACATCATATTTAGTTACACTTGTAACCGTGGAGATAAGAAGTTTTGAAGATATGAACTGTGATACTGATTACACATGATATGTATTTTGTAAATCTAATTTTAATATAATAATCTCAGATACCAAAGCATTAATCAATAGAATGTCCAGGACATAGATACAAATCCGGTAAAAATGGACAAACACGGACCTCTGGAAACCAAGAGGTGGGATCAGGTGCCATGGAGGAGTAAGCATCCCCTGTCGACCGGTCACACCCGCCGTGAGTCCACAGTCAAGTCCAGTAAAACACGTGAGGAGTGTATCCTCGTCACAATTGGTACAGACGTCTCAACAACCGCCAACGAAAAGGCAACTCAACATTTCACTTAGTGAAACAGAGTAGTCGCAGACAAGACTATTATACCGACCGTAAAACTTGCGGAACGTTGACATTAAACGCGGTTTTCGATATCCCTGTGTCAATAATTTGTCAGTGAGTAGTTTACCTCTGTATATGAAATCTTCATATGTTGTGCACGCCCTGGCATATCGGATCATTTGTGAAATATAAACTCCATATGCGGGTGACTGAGGGATATTACTACTTAAATGTGGAAAATTTACGATGGGAAAGCCGAAATCGTCGCGTTTATCGTATAGCTTCGTTGCTAATTTCCCGTCTGTGTTTATATTAAGTAAAATGTCTAAGTATGAAGCGTGTGTGCTTGATTCTGTTGTATCTTTAATTTCTAGTTCGCTGGGATATATTGCATTGACATATGTATGAAAATTGTCATTATTAATTGACAAAACATCGTCGATATATCTAAATGTCAAATTAAAGGACACCGCTAACTTTTTCTTCTTTTGATTCAGCAGTTTCTGAATGAAGTCTGCTTCGTATGAATAAAGGAACAGGTCGGCCAATAAAGGAGCACAATTGGTTCCCATAGGAATGCCGACAGTTTGTTGAAAGACCACGTCTCCGAACATTACAAATATATTGTTTATTAGAAATTCCAGCATGTTTTTAATATCAACTTCATTATATTTATGTATAGAATCAGAGTGGTGTTTGACGAAATAAGTATCCTGATATCCAATCACTAGATATTTAAATTTTCGGGTACCACTTTTAGTGAAAAAGCAGTTGTCTATGATGGTGAAAAGTCTTTCTTTTAATTTTTCATGTTTAAACGTTTTATTCATCGGTGTAACCTTGTTTAAATCTAAAGTAGTGCCTAATTTATTTTGATGTATGGTTCTGAGTTATGTTCAAATACCTTGTAAGGTCTGTTTATTGAATCTTGAAAAAGGGCCACTTCCCAACTTAAACAAGTTAAAATGATTTAATTCTAAATGTGCAAAATGATTTTAACACAAAACGACTTATTGGTAAAGGTGTTGGTTTTACATCTTAATACCAACAGTATTCTATTGATAACTTGTAATTGTATAGTTTTCATGACATGTTCTCTCTTGACAGGTGCTCGTTTCATAAAATTTTAGAATGCAATAACAAGGTAAATCACAAACCTTAACCTCCTACTTGAAAAAGATACCATATTAATGAGAGTGTAGATTTTGATACAAGTTGGCTCTATATTGGATGTTTAGATCAAAATTTACCTGTTCACTTGCTACAATTATCAATCACACGTAGAGTTTGTAATGGAATTCCAGTCTTATGCCATTTATAAGGTATTGATTGAAAAACACTGCATGATTGACACAGATTTATGTTGCCAAAATATCCAGTTATGTGTCATCCGAGCCGAATGTCATCTGAAGTATGGCGAAACGGGGGCGTTACAGTGACATACAAAATTATCTTAACTCAATTCTCAATTACTTAATGGTTTAAATTTCTGATGCTGAACAATATAAATGAAATTAAAACTGACACGGAAAATAATAATTATTTCAGACAGTATTTTTGATATCAAATGAAATGAATATGTGTTGTTTTTATTTGTTGGAACAACAGTGATAGCAATATGCCATTAGCTGGTCTTTAACAGGAGATGGCACACATTTTGACCATGTTATGAACTTGAAGCATTTTCATCTCGGTTCTTTAAAGTGTCATTGTGGTATGGTATTTCAGTACCATTACGGGCGTCTAAGTAACATTCACATCGGAAGTAGAACTCGGGATGAATATGAACTTGAACACTATTTCCTTGTCATTCCATTACCATTCACCGGTACCTCATTTACACAATGGCTGTTATTTTGTATGATGATTGGGAGAGCACGTTACAGATTACCCGGTAATTTTTAAAAATTCCTAGCTTAGTCAGCTTAGGTTCCAGCGTGGCACGTACCAGCGCTAACGTATGACTGAGACGGCAGAGACGTCATGGTCAAAAGTACATTTTTACCACGGAGACACCCTGACGTGAAATTATGCAACGCTTTAGTTTTCTTGCTGTGTATTGTCCATCACTGCGCCTCGACATTTACACTTTATTTTATACAATATAGCGATCATGATCCACACACAAGCAGCAGACTCTTACGTTTAATTCTCTTCGGAATTATATTCTAATGAATTTAAAATCTCAACAGATAAAACAGCGCTTGGAGCTATAATTCCATCATATGTTAGTGATTCAATACCTGTGAGATAATCTTAGCCCAGATAAAAAAACACATTTTTAAAACCTTTCTTGTGATTTGATTCTTCGATACGAATTATTGTATCGCATCATATATCACTATTGTTACCCACAGAAACTTTGTACTGAAAATCAGTTAAATGGGGGATTAAGAGAGGATTTTGATTCTAGTTGTAAGGAAGAGCTTATGATTCCTTATAATGCTTTTTTATTTGATGTTTTTACTATAATGTTTGCTCTATTTTACAAGTCTAATATGCAATGCATTCCACAAATCTTCTTCTAAACATAATTCCAATAAACGTTCGAGCCCAAAATAAATTTACAATGCATTTCAATTGTTACTGTGGAAATAAATGGAGGGGTTGCGTCATATAGAGATTGCTGGATGGCAGACAACTGGTTATGGCAACAAGTCAACATAAGCAAACCTCAAAGGGCTATATAGTTGTCAAGGTTTTAGAAAATAGACTTTGTGGGTCTTTGCAAGTGTCGATTACATACGTCCTTTATACCAGTGGTTTTGAAACTTGGCAAGCATATCTTTGCATCGTTCTCTTAATCTCTCAAATACATATGCATAGAAAAAAATTGACAGGTTTTGTGAAAATTGAAATTTCCTGACATCAAACTTTTTGATTACCTTTGACCCGGCGACCTTACCTGACATATATATCACAATATATACAGGTATTCAAACCTTGCCCTAAGAACTCAATCACTACTCCTTACGGATATATATCTTGTAAGTCTGGTAGTCGACGTTTTGTTATTTTTAACCATATATTCATTTTTTACAAGTGTATAACACAATTTTCTAAGATTAAGTATGTTAGTTGCATCATTATATATTTTGAAAGGGATTTTCTAAAATATTATAAACGCATCTTTACAATGCATAAAAGCGGAGAAGACAACATCCACGACTAAGGATATATTCACTATTTCACTGTACATGTATTATCACGAAACTGATCACAGCCATAGGCCCGACTCCCCTTTTCCCAGTGTCATATTTTACACTGTTTCGGTAGATGGTTTCTCTTTACAGTTCCTCGATGTAGAGAAGTTTTGCAAACCTCACAAAGTTTCACTCTTTAGTCATATTGGCCCATCCCCATGACTGGATTTCATAATTGTAGTAAAGGGCTTTAGCTATTTTAAATATGTTTTCAATTTTTTTTCACTTGACAGAGGAGGAGAATATTCTTTATAATAAGAATGAATCCCTGCTCCTTTATTGAATTTCACAAATGCACTAAACGGCTTTATCCTCTATCTACATATGTATTGTTTTCCTATACAATGCTGAGAAAAAGAGCAAATTTCCCTAGACAAAGTACATATTACTATATCTTACCAACTCCACAGACTGAACCCTTGCCCCTGGTTTAATACATTTAACTGCTTTAAGGACGTTATACTCTTTCTAACAATTAAGTCTTTCTTCTTGTGAAGCAATACAAATATTTCAAAAACGAACGAACGATGATGGCAATTGGTCACATGAGTAATGAAATATAATCACAATAAACTTACGTTGACAAAATCGTCTAGAGAGCATCAGTTTGATACTGGAGAGTGCGTCAAGGTTATCAACCATATACAAATGTTCAGAATCAGGGTCGGTGGCTATCATCTTCAGTTCTTTGGTGTTGATATCCTCTCCAACACCTAAAATAAAAATGTTGTTATGCCAAACGATAAAATATTTGAAAATATACACAAAATTAACTTCTGAAAATACAAAGCAATGGAACATCTTCAATTTATTCTATAAAATGTATTAATAGTAATGTGTATAAGTCATACCAACGACATCAACACACTCACACACACACACACACACACACACACACACACACACACACACACACACACACACACACACTCTCTCTCTCTCTCTCTCTCTCTCTCTCTCTCTCTCTCTCTCTCTCTCTCTCTCTCTCTCTCTCTCTCTCTCTCTCTCTCTCTCTCTCTCTCTCTCTCTCTCTCTCTTCTTGTCTCTCTCTCGAATACACTCACCTATGGCAAACACCTCAATTCCGGAATTATGAACTACCTTCACGACATCTTCTGTTTTGTATGGATCTGTAGAGCCACCATCCGTTATAATAACGCACATAGTAGCTACGTCACTTCCGGCTCTGACATTCCTATTCGTATTGACTTGCTGTAGCAGCATATCGAGCGCCTGGTTAGTATAAGTGTTCCCTCCAACCCATGGTAACGCTTTGACAGCTCTTTGAAAGTCTAGTAGTTTCCTGTGCTGATTAAATGGAATGGATAGGGTTGCTGTATCGCTGAATGTAATTATCGAAACGCGAGACTTACTGAAGTCTATTGCGGTAACAACATCAGACACGAATTGTAGTTCCTTCTGAAAATTCGATTCACTACGAAGACTCCAAGAACTGTCAATCACGAAAACTAAATCTACTGGCTTGTCCTGACAATCTGAAGGAGAAAAACATTGACATATGTGAAAAGTGAATGTCTTCAAGACATCAAACTAAACCAGAAAAGAATCAGCTACCAACGTAAACGGAAATTGACAAATACGTTTACAGAATTCAAGTGAAGGCAGTTATGATAGTAAAAACCCAGATTACGACATCAAGCACTATATCATCTATCATCTATCAAGAAAGTTTCAGTTCAAATGTTCTACCAAACCTTTATCTAACTCCTTACCAATATATTAACAGCTGTTAAGGAGAAACATCAGCAATACTGTACAGTTGCTTATTCCAGAAGCGGTGTAAATCTGAATAGGATACTTAAAAATTCTAAACAACTTTTAGAACATTTAAAGACACACAATTTCTCTCAATTTCACAGTATCAAACGTACGACTTTTCTACTTTTTACACAACCATTACACATAAAAAAATTAAAAGAAATACTTTTTAGCATCATAGACAACTGGTTTTTTTTCAGTAAAGGTGATGCCCGAAAAAATTAAAATATCTAGTAATTGGTTATCAGATACTTATTTTGTCTAACACTACGCTGATTTTACACATAAATACATTGACGTTGATATAAAAAACATGCTGGAATTTCAAATAGGCAATATATTTGTAATGTTCGGAGACGTGATCTTTCAACAAACTATTGGCATTGCTATGGAAACCAGTAGTGTCCCTTAATTGGCCGTCTTATTCCTTTATTCATACGAAGCAGACTTCATTTAGAAACTGATAAAATCTAGCGGTTTCCTTTAATTTGACATTAGATATATATTGACGACGCTTTGTCAATTAATAATGACAATTTTTATACAAATGTCAAAACGATATATCCCAGCGAACTAGAAATTAAAGATTCAACAGAATCAAACATACACGCTTCATACTTAGACATTCAACTTACTATAGACACAGACTGAAAATTAACAACTAAGCCATGCGACAAACGCAACGATTTCGGCTTTCCAATCGTAAATTTTGCACATTTAAGTAGTAATATCCCACAGTCACCATTCATTTCATATACAGATGTAAACTGCTCGCTGACAAATTTTAGACACAGGGATATGGATATCGAAAACCACGTTTGATGTCAGCATTCGTCAAATTTTATGGTCGGTATAATATACTTGTTTGCGATTATTCTGTTTCACTAGATAACATGTTGAGTTGCCTTTTCGTTGGCGGTTGTTGAGACGTCTGTACCACTTGTAACGAGGATTCATGCCTCGTGTATTTCATTTGGACTTGACTGTGGACTCGCGGCGGGTGTGGCCGGTCGACAGGGGATGCTTACTCCTCCATGGTACTTGATCCCACCTCTTTGTTTTTAGAGGTCCGTGTTTGTTCATTTTTACCAGATTTGTTTCCATATCTTGAACATTATTACTTTGGTATCTAAGATTTTTAACATTTTAAGAATTTTTTTTGAAGAAAATAAAATAATTTGGTATGGGGAAGCGCAACCCCGAAACAAGTAGCTGGATCATTTTTCTCTGCTATTCCTCCACTTCCTGCCGTCTAGATTAACTACAGTTACTTACAATGAGTTACTTTTCATTAAATGAAAGTGTTTTTAAAGTAGACAAATAAATCCATTCATACTACGCGCGACCTACAGAGAGTAATTTCAAGGACGGCCTTGGCAAACTCTGATAACGCATTGACTGTTGCTATCTGAGACAGCATTGAGCGGCTAATTTGAATTCACTGCTGATGTAAAAATGATAAACTTGATAACTCCTATTTATTGCTTCATTTTGTATTGTAATAATTGTAATATCACATTATGACAAATAAAGTAAATAGTTTACATACGACATAAAATAACGTGGATTGATAACAATTAGTTCCAATACTTGATAATATATAAGGAATGTTTCGAGATAATGATAATTTATTAAAAATGTTAATTCATTGTGATAAAATCAACAACTAGTTTTACACTTTTCATTTTTGTTATTTATCCGTTTACGATAAAACCATGTATCATAATATTCGTTCTAAGATAATTCCTTTGATGTCTAGCCGAATTGATAGTCTGTAGATCAATTCTCCTTCTATAACCGCACACATTGGTAAGTTTTATAAATTACCATAACCATATGCGGAAATTATCGTTATTATCATGTTTCCGTTCCAATGACTTCGTTTTTATATTTACCAGACTGAATCGTAACGATCTAATGATATAACACTTTCCCCTGTGCCGTGGTATCATACAAGTCACGTGTAAATTTAATTTTGTTTGACATTTGATATCGTAATTTAGTAATACTAGCGTTTATACCTTACGTTTAATACGAAACGATGCTGATTTAATCCTCTTGTTTTGCATATTTGAACAACGAAATAGACGATTTTTATTTTACTTCTACTAAGTGTTTTCGGGATTTTCTGTCATATAAACATTCAATTCTGTTGTTTAACTTGCATTTATGCAATTTGACTTTCGTTGATCACGTTGACTTCTGAAAAATGATATAGAAATGTTTTCCTTTGGTATTATTTTTATAATACTTAGGAAGACGTCAAATTGATATTGATAATTTTGAAGTTTTTCTGACTTTTCACATGCAAATTCATTTGTGTTTAATAATCAAGATTCGAAATAATTCAAAGCGACAATATTTATTTATTGTACATGTTTTGCCACATCTAGCCACCGTAATTATGTTAAGATGCCTAGACACCTGTTTATACTTCACTATTTTCCGGAACTTTGATTGCCCAATATCCACAATATATGTATGTACGTTACTATCTATGTTATTTTATAATTTTACATGAAAATATTCAATTTTTATTTAGGAATTACGTAGATATTAAAAAGACTACACCTGACAAAAGAACATTAAACTGACTTTTCGATGAACTTTTATTTCGCGGCATTTAAAGACTGTAAATGCTGTTGACAGTGATCTGCATTATGTAACTACATATACGGGAAACTTTGCGCTTTTATACACTTTTTTCATAAACTAATAGAATGTACACATAGATAAAGAGAAAATCGAGATAGCATTAAATAGCTGTATGCCCGTATGTCGTATGTATGGAAATGTATTCAAGTTTGGTGCACTTATCTGATATAAAACATTACTGACAGTGAAATAATTCAAATCGAACATTTCACATTCAGAGACATTTCTCTTACAGGGTAAAAAAATTATTTCTCGTATTTTTATAAGACATTTTGGATTTAGAGTGCAAGTTTGAAAGTTTGAAAGAGAATATTTAAAGATAAACATTTTGTACCCGAAGCAACGTTTTAATGCCGCTGTATATATAGCAATTATTTCGGCCAATTGTTTTGAAATATACAATATGAGATTATGTTTATATTCAAAACTGAAGAGTCGTTGCTTCTGGACCAGTTGAATACCCTGGGGTATACATAAACCTTCTGGCTGTATTTCGGTACCGGGTGATTACTGTATACACAAGTGGTCTATTATTTAGGTAATGAAGTTGTTCTACAAGCCTAAGTCATCGTTTTACAATGATTATCTTATACGGTTTAAACAATACATTTCTGTTTGGTTATCTTGTATTCAAAATGAGAATTCTACCGGGGACTCATTAGGCACACACACTTGAGTTTTCAAGAGAGGTTCATGTTTTCTAATTTCGTTGAACTGAACTTTTGAACCAAACTTGGCATGATTATGCTTTTTACAAAACATTCATTTACATACATATACATACATGTTTACATGACAGGAATAGATAAAAGACACAAGATAATTAAAATATTTCACCTCGTTGTTGCCCGCTGCATACTCCAACTGTTAATGCTGAAAAATGAATATAGTAATTTTAGGTCATCCTCGGTACTCAATATGCAAATGAATTGTGAAAATGTTTACTGCAAATCATTTGTCTGGTGAAGACCGAATGCAATATAGTTATATAAGAATATAGTTAGATAAGAATGGAATACTATCTCTTTTACATGAAAACATTTAAAATACAACAAATTGAAATAATATTCAGAATTCGTTCATAATTTTAGTCTTAGAAAGTTACGTTATGGGCCTGCTTGTCCATAGGGCATTTTGTAACTCAAACCTATTTATCGTGTACGTCATTATGTTTTAAAACAGAATTTTATTTTAATACAGCCATATGAGAGACATTATATTAGCTGGTCTATTACAAAACTCGTACAAATGTACAGGTTTTACAAGAAGTATTTACAGAATGCCTGTAGAAGTCTCCAAAATAACCTGAAAGAACATCTTGTACAGAAATGTACGAGAAGGTTCAAAGGATTTTTTATAGTTAACCACATGCGAATTAATATTCACACTCTCGTCCATGTACATGGTCATCCCTTACGTGTGCAAACTAAGGATGTAACAACACCATATATATATATATATATATATATATATATATATATATATATATATATATATATATATATATATATATGTGTGTGTGTGTGTGTGTGTGTGTGTGTGTGTGTGTGAACCCATTTATTTGTTAATAAAATATTGTTCTGTACAATATTTTGTGAAATTGTAACTTTTATCTATCTAACGTTTCCTACGTCTAAATGAATAATTATGCTCAATGTTATTTTACGGGATAAAGTTGTAAGTGTTTATTTTTTTTAGCGAGCCCCATTTACTATTTTCGTATTTGTTGTATACATTCATAAGGCGAAATAAAATATGTTGAAACGAATGAAGAACCATTCCTCATTTTGTGCAAATGTATATCATCTGATATAGTGCTAACTAAAAATCCCATGTACAAAAAACATTACTATTTTTACTTTCGCTTTGCAATACTTGCTCGTTATTCAACTACCACTAGATATAACTAAAGGTGGAACAGTGTTAATATATGCTTACTTATGCCTCCCATATATCGGATTTATTATTTGTACACCATGGGTAATAGACATCATTACTGATTTATAGTATGTTGTATTTCAATTTTGTATAATATATAGTTTTTAGTTTTTATTGCATATCTCAAGAGGAGCACGTACAGGTTATTCTAAAACTTTAAATATATACACACATGCATAACTGTCAGTGAACCATGGAGTTGACAAATACGAACCCGCATGTTTTATGTAAATATACAGAAATGAAAGGTAAACAGAACACAAGCAATATCGCTGGAAGATATAATAAGAAACTGACAAGACCAGAAAGAAACAAAACCATTCAAAAGAATTCAGTGACTTGATCCCAATCAAATTCATTATCATACGGTTCAACAATAGAAGAGTAAACGCCCTGTCTGAATTAAGATAACAAATATGTATATAAAATACCCAAGACTCTTTCAAATTCAATTGCAATGTAGAACGTATGTAACACCTGGAAATATCTATTGTTCACAGGGGAATAAAACAAAACCCTCTTCAATGAGACCTTTCATCCTTTACATCCCTACAGTTCATAATAGACTGGTCTAAACAAAGAATAGACCATACAATCCAAATACTTAGGGTTGGAAGGGTTAAGTAAAACAATTGGAATTTTAAATTATGCAAGCAAAGTCGTTTGTTGGACGTTTGACCAGTAACATTCTACCTATTTCAAAATACATGTATTTATGCTAGTACAGGCGCCGCATAGATAGGTGCAGTCTTTACTCAGTCAATCAGAATTGTTATTTTCCTTATCAAATCAAAGGAGACGTAAATATGGTTCTCGGAAATTTGAAATTTCTTAACATTCAGTATATTTTAACATAATTTACATTTATTACTGATTTGTCAACATAAAACTATACTTTAGCTATAGTTTTATAGAGAGGTTTCCCGAGAGGTTTTTAAACGAAACACTGCTAAGATCAAACGGGAATTCCCACTTTAAGTAAACAAATGTTTAGTAAACGCCACCTCTACACATATTGATTGAATATTGAAAACTGAATCTAAAGAGATGTTTAGTAAGGATAATTTCAAAATGTACTTCAAAGTGAAGATTCTTTAGAAAGCAATGTTCAGTAAACGCCTCCTCAAAATACATCAAAATGAGGAATGTATATTATGCTTTGTACACACCATTTAAAAACTGTGTTAATTTCCGTGATTAAATTGCATCAGTTTAGCTAAGTAAGATTTGTTTTCATTCAAAAACATTTAAATAAATCTCAAAACTGTAGTATTTATCTTACACCACCTTAGAACTATATCAAAAACTATTAATGATTACTACTCCCTGTCCTCATTAGTGTTATTATCTACATTTTAGTACAGCAAAAGTAACCCCAATCCGTTACCAATATGTATCTATTATACCAGGTAAAGTGTATTCGAACGTGCATTTGTGTAAATACAACATGTTTACTTCTTTGCCTAATATGATACGGTAAATAAATTCGAGTAACATAACTGAGGGCCAGACGGACAAAAATTCATAATATATGTATAAATAAGATTAAACTTATTATAAACTTCTATAAAAATCGTCTTAAAATTCCAACTTCATTAAACATTTTAAAGTACTTTGCTTCAGGGAGTAGAAAATGTGATTTGCATACATTAAATGAGATGTGATACGCAGTTTTCTGTCACGCTGACCTAAAATTCGTAATGGTCATGGTTTCAAATAACATTTAAATGTACTTACCAAGCAGCAGTGCGGTCTGAAATAGATAAAATATGTAAATATAATCACCATGAATAATTGATATGATTTAGATCAAAGAAAAAGCTATAAATGACATCATGAGACCAAAAAAGTTATACCTTGCAAAAATATTCATACCGAATGATGAGAGATATTGAGCTAAACCTACACTCGTGTATATTTTAATTCTTTCGATATGTTTTAACTATGCTGTTTTGATTGACATTTATATCCATGAAACAACTTCCGTACTAGATATAATATATTGATGGATACTGTACTTCAGTACACCAAACTATGCTAAAGTGTACTATACTGCACTATACCTGCCTACATACGAACCTTCCTACCCATCTGCCTACCTAGCTACTTACCTATGTAACATTTTGCGTTCTTATGAGTATGAGATAGAGAGAGAGACAGAGAGAGAGAGAGAGAGAGAGAGAGAGAGAGAGAGAGAGAGAGAGAGAGAGAGAGAGAGAGAGAGAGAGAGAGAGAGAGAGAGAGAGAGAGAGAGAGAGAGAGACAGAGAGAGACAGAGACAGAGACAGAGAGAGACAGAGACAGAGAGACAGAGAGATTCAGGGTACTATACGTCAATATATTTTGAAGTTCTCTGCTAATTGTTTTTAAATTGTCAGAGTCAGAATTTATATTACGTAAATGTTCATATTAAAAACATTCAGCAGCATTAAAAGATTAAGCAAAAGCAAAATACAGACACGGGATTAATAGTTAAAATAAACAACCCTTTAAACATGACAGAACGTCGATGATTAATCATTTATGTTTATTAAGAATTAAGAAATTTTAGGATGTCACAATTGTTTGAGTGTTTCCACTTACATACTGAAACATATACTGCTCTATTCTCTCACCAAGAACATTACTACATTTCTAAGCCCTAATTCATGTTTACATAAAAATTGAAATCATTTTTAACGTATTAAATGTGTCAAAAGTCGTTTGTTGAATATCATTATTGTATAAAGAAAATACGGTATTTAACTATATTGTCAATAGTAAATGTCTAACATTTAGACCACGTGTCGTAAAAGCTTTGTATAATGTGTTAGACACACAATGCTTTGATTAAATGGAAATTGTACTTAAGTTCTTCATTGATTTCCTAAAATTTAGATGCACAAGTGTATGTACCATTTTCAGTTTTAAGTCTTTGAAATGTAAATATCGAAATCAAAAGTGAATACACCATACATCATTGCGATCAATTCTCAGAAACAAGATTCAATCAATCTCCAATCAAATACAAAATGTTCCCTTCAAATATATGCTTTTTGTAATAATTTTTATAAGAATATTTGTGTATGTAAATATCAATGGAATATATGACTATTTGAATGTAGTCATAAATATCCTGTCGTGTTTATAATGTGTTTTGTTCACAATAATGTCAGCCTCCACGATATAAATGATCGAATATTGAGTATTTTCCTTATATGTTATATGAAAGTGCACTCGACAGATAGCTCAAATTTTATAGTGTCTAGTAAACAAAAATTTGTGTCACAATGAGTTTTAAGATTTAAGTTCATGCAAATAGATTTGATATTTCTATGAATAATTGATTATTATTTTGCATTGAATATTTGAAATCCATATTTCAGAAAACACATTTTGGAAGTAATTCTGCAAATCTACAATAAATCAACTCCGTATGCCATTTGTATGGTAGATATACCTACTACATATTTATAAACATTTTATACTCTACTCTAGGTAAGTTGTGTGTTCACCGTGCAGAAAAAAGGACTCAATATTGTACACAAAGAAACATCTGCATTTAGATTTAAGTATACTTTATTGTATAAATATTTTAGCTCAGATAATTTCATAAAATATTTTCATGATTTTTTATCCATCATTAAAAGTTTCAATTACCTTATAAAGATTTAATTTCACAGGTTTTAATTTTCACGATTACCCATACAACTAGTATAGGCCATTAAAGAACTATCATCAAACATGACTTAAATGTCAAATTATGCAATAGCTATCAGTGTTATACTGTGGTATCATAATTATAATCTAAATAAATTTGAAATTACTAGTGCATCAATACTAATGATAAATGCATCAATACTAATTATTAGTGTACCACTCTTAATGATTAGAGAATTGCTACTGATGATTAGTGAGTCACTGCTAACATACTGAGTGAGATATCATTCCATGGTCAGACACAGACTGTCATTGATGCCACTTATGTGGTTACTTTAGGACTATTGCACACCATTACATTTCTTTTTCACTTCAATCCATTCAACCTGAATATACTTGCTATGGTTTGATTTTGATGTTAATGATGAGAAGAAGAGGTCTACAAAAGTAAAATGATCAGATAAGAATCTTTATGATTTTTGTTGTTGTTGTTTGAGTTTTGTTTGTAAAATACTGCACGGGTCAAAATAACTACAAATATTTAACTACAAATCATGAGTATAAAAATCACAGATATACATTGAAGTATCAATTGACAGGAGGTTTAGCAGGTAGTATACAAATCTGATGAACACTGGGCAAGCATGGACGACTGGAAATCTAGATCCGATATATAATTCAATCTTTTAAATGTACTATCCAAAATGGTATTACTTTTAATTGCATTTAACATGCAATGACCGGTATAATACACAGAGGAAAATTAAATTTTCAAATACATTTGTCTATGTGCCAATTAAACACATTAAATTTATTCAAAATTCATTGCATGTACCAACTGGGGTTGATGGTTGTATACATAGTTTTGCATTTTATACATTATAAACAGCGAAATCATGAAAATACCATTCAAATACACATCGTACGTGTCGGTTAATTCGTCTTTTTATCTAATTGATACCAAGAAAGTTACTTTCTATTTCGTAAATCTATTTGATATTGCTAACGCTGTGCAAGCTGAAATACAATCTGTCAATCTCAATTAAACCTTTGATCATTACACCTGTATATGATACTTTGATATGCCGACACAGTAAATTAATCAGATTAAAGGAAAAATAATTTATATCTCTTGATAATAAGTACAGTTATAAATATAAAACTCTTACGCCACGATATTTCATGTACATTGTTTTTGGACTTCATGTGTATTACTTTATACCTGTTTTTTAAACCTTTCTTTAAATGGTTAAGTTAATTTCAAACATCATTTAGAATTAAGATAATATAATTAAATAAGTAATGAACATCTGTTTCATTTTATTTTAACCTCGAAAAACTAGTCCCCTTTTATCTAAAAATTTACTACTTATAATTATTATTGGTTGTAATTAGATCAAATATAAGTTTATAACAAAGATACATTGTATTTCACTTTGAGAAGTACTGTAAAACTTTATTATTGAAATCATTATTATTTATGATGATGATGATGATGATGATGATGATGGCGATGAAAAATGCTACAAAATATAATAATGATAATAATAATAATAATAATAATAATAATAATAATAATAATAATAATAATAATAATAATAATAATAATAATAATAATATGATAATAATAATAATAATAATAATAATAATGGTGATGATAACAAAAATAATAATAAAGATGAACATGAACATTATCATCATCATTATTAACATCATTATGAAGATCATAATCATCAGGCTAATTAGGTTTTTCTGGAAATCGTTAAAAATCAACAAAACGAACTAAAATGTTTAACATCCGATAACGTAGATAAATAAAAACAAATAGATAGTTTCAATGTGGGTTTTACGAACAGTAAAACAAGAACAGGTATTGGGCGATTTAAGAAACAGTTTAAACATATGGTAGTCACAACACGTTATTGACGGGAGTCCACTTATATCATGAGTTACACTATGTACGAAGTATTGATGTCTCAACACCAGTAGTTCCTTTAATTCTCTTCAAGTGCTATTTATTTAAGTTTGGTCAGATTATCTGAGCGGGGGAATGTTGACTTTTAATTTTGTTTACACGATCAAGTATACCACACAATACGCATTCAACAAAAACCGCAATGCATGACATTGTGTACTAAATCAGTGGTGGATTTAGGGGTGTGATTAATGTTGCATTACTTTCCGCCACCAAAAAATAAAATACCGCTATTATAATTTATACAATAGAGATAAAATTCGTTTATTTAATGTTAAAATTCAATCTCAGTTCAAGAAATTTATTAACTTATTTTATGAAATATACAAATGTAGAAATAATGTATAAACAATGATATAATTGATATAGTAACAGGTTAATTCTATTTAGCAGGGTTTCACACAACTGAAACCTTTGGTAACCCTCCGGATGAATATTTCGATAAATTTCAAGAAATTTAGAAATAAAGTTTAACTTAAGCACTGTCTGTTAACTATTCTATTTTCCACTATATCATTACAATTGCTAAGCTTGCACATTATCTATTTCATAAATAAATTTCATATATATATATATAGGCTTATAATGTATTACCTTCAAATTGTTAGTTTCCATTCATTCATTTGTGTAAGACATGTGAACATATATTCAATCTCCGGATTTTTCACAGCTACTTTCTTTTATTTTATCAAAATATCAGTCAGAAAGTAAACATTCCTGACACAATAATGTTCGCAATGGTTTCAGTGCATTAACTATTTTAATTGAAGTATTATTCATAAAATGAATATCAAATTCAATAAAAAGAGGTTAATAAAATACTTACCGCAAGT
Organism: Atrina japonica; assembly: GCA_030159075.1. NCBI lineage: Eukaryota > Metazoa > Mollusca > Bivalvia > Pterioida > Pinnidae > Atrina > Atrina japonica. The sequence continues at coordinate 566,117 of BROG01000431.1, read as the reverse complement.
GGGAAAAACTCAAATCGTGACATTTTAAAAGTCCACTAGACACTCGATGAAGTAAACGCAGACTGCAAAAGGGCTTTAAAAGATTCTTACAAATGTCAGGAACACAAAAACTCACGCCAAGTCAAAGATCATTCTAACTTAAGACATATGCCTTTTAAATGATTGCCCCAGTCGTAAATCGCCGTTTGTTTATTTCTTTTACGGGATATAAAATGTAATTCTAACGTCAATTACATAGTATCAAATGCTTTAACTTCTATAAAGGAAAGATCCGAATGAATTTTTAATTCTATTCATACCCTGACGCAACAGCAGAGTCACAGCGGATGATTTTGATCCTGACACTAGAAGGTCACAGTAACAGGGTAACTGGACCTTGAAATGATTTCCAGATATAGATATACGATACCCGGCAGATTTTTATTTAATTAAATTTCCCATCCGTAAACTATCATCACATATATGAATTATATTTTAGAAATTAGCCTTGTGGTTACCCTTAAAATCGAGCTTCGTCATTTCGTTAGTTTTCGCAGATTGATATCACAACTTGTTATAACTAATTAACCGAATGAGAGGATGACCACCAGTTAAACTATATCCAAACAGTTTATCAGTATCTGATACCATCGGTTCTGATGCATGATTAGGTGGTTCTGGAACGATACATGAAACGGCGACTTAAATTCGGAGAGGGAAATAGATTTCGGTACAGTTTTAGCACAGTTACATAGAATCGCATAACTATTTAAATTTTATCAATTGATCATTTCCATTTTAATTGAAGTCATCTTTATATAGAGATTTCTATCAGCCTTTCTATTCAATTCGCTGTATCCTTGTCTACCTGGTCTTTATTTCAAAATAACTTTCTATCACACATGCTTGATTTATTTTCATTTCGATATACCAGTGTCAGCATCCGTGAAGCAAGAATAAGAATAAGCATTATAAAATGTCCTTCGAATTATATGTAGTCTGGTTTACGACAATACTTTAATTAATGCAAATGTCATGTTTTCCCGAACAAAAACGAAATAGAAAACTATACTTTATTACAGTAACATGTAAATAACTATAGTTACTATAGATAATTAAAGTTTTTACTTAAGTAAATTAACATTTAACATTTATACTAAAGTAAAGAAAAGTTTTACTAACAAAAATTAATAATTAATAATAATTAATAAAAATTAGTTTATCAATTTTTTTAACTACGGCATTGCTTTACAATACTTAACGGTGATCTCTTCCCGGGTACTCTCCTCCACCATGACAATCTAGATACCATCATATGACTGAAAAATTGTTGAGTGTGGCGTAAAACATCATTCCAACGAACAAACAAAATGATACAGTTAAATTTAGATACTATAGTTATAGTAAATAAAGGAAATCAAAGTTTTCACTTCAGCTAAAATATCTTAAGGTTACACTATGAATGGATGCCAGCTAAATACAATTATGGTAACAGTGTATCTGGCACCGTTGAATTCAAAGCATTACATCTAAAACAATCCTATAACGGCGAAGAAGTATAGAACAAACAATACAGTGTATTTGAAGAAAACTGTTACATTGATATCAAACATTGACATAACTAGATATATATACATCAATCATCTGGCTCTGATGTCACAGATACTGAGATTAGAGAATATATTACTTTTAAAGTACTCGTTGATAAATCAGTGTGATATTAAACTTGGGTGAACGACCTGTACGTATACATTAATGCATAGCAGGTACATCTGAGGAAACGTAATAGCGCTGCTAGAGGTTACATTCCTTGTCTGATCTTTCTCACTAGTTATTTCAGTGATAGTTTCTCGTATGTCACTCTATTTGCACTGTTCATACTGAATTACAACAATACAGTACAATACTTTCATTTGTATAAATCTCAAATCAATATAAAATCTCTAAATCGCTTAAGATACATGACGAAAATGCCAATCCTTAAACAATAAAAAAATCATATTACCCCAAAAACAGTTCAAAAACAGTCTCTGAATGTTCTAACTATTTTCCGCTAACAGTACATATATAACGGTACAAATAAACATTTTCGTTATATCACACATTAAAAGCTACACTAAAAAAAATGTTTTAAGGTTCGTGTTAAACATCACTAGAGACTTAGCACAACGTAAGCTAAATGGTAAACCGTTCCACAGGGTGCATGACAATTTATCAAAACGTCAGTCACCGTACCTTTTCGATCGAGTGCGGGGAAAGTGCAAAAACATCCGAACGCAAAGTTCTGAGCGGATGAAATGGAGAAACCAGTTCATTCAGGTATGCAGTCCGCGTCGTGCACAGCTTTGTGAGTGAACGCTAGTGATTTTATTGAATTCTGACTTGCTATGGGAGTATATCGCAACGTTCCCCAATAGAAAACGATCCGTACCAATATAAAAGACCTTCACCATGGAGATACATAATGCTTTAAATGACAGCGGAACGTGATAGATTCGAATTTTGAAAGTTTTCTAAAATTAAAGATTCAAATATAAATATTCTAGAAAATTAAAAAGGATGTTGTTTTCTACATAAAATAATTTCATTTGGGTAACTTGCTCCTCAAAAGCTAAAATAATTACTCTTAAACGGATTTGACGATACACTTAAATTTATCTATCTATCTATCTATATATATATATATATATATATATAGATATATATATATATATATATATATAGAGAGAGAGAGAGAGAGAGAGAGAGAGAGAGAGAGAGATAGATAGATAGATAGATAGATAGATAGATATAGATATATAAAATACTACACCTATCTACCAGTAGAGATTGAAAGCTATCGCCTCATATTTAAAGCACAGTGATTTGACCATTTTCGAATGTTGCAACAAATATAAGCATTTAAACTTATTTGGAGGACCATGGACTTAGCTGAATAGTAGACACAAATATCTATATAATACCCAACTCTTTAAGTAATCAAAATTCAAACGAAATAGCCGATCCTGATTAAGTGTGTCACATTTCCCTGCAATCATAGGTTTTAGAATTCAGATGGCATTTTACACTTGAATGATTGTAAATTCAATGTGTAAAGACCATATAGATAAGCGAGATCTTAGTGTAGTTCAGAGTGTTTTTGTAATCATTTCTTTAGTGATCAGGAACATGACCAATTAGTTGTTTTCAGTCAGAGCATTTTCCATGTTTTTAACGAAACACGAAGAGTAAAAACACAATGCACTTGTGTCTTTGTTTTCGTCTAGGCATTTTTGGTTTATCACAATCTCTAGCTTTAATTGAACAAATTGTGGAAAAAGAAATCGGTCGATAAAAGCAAAAAATGTGCTAGTTAAAAGACTGATCGTGATGTTGCATCTAAATTAAAAAAAAATAAAGAATACTTATTTGAATTTCTTATATTTGTATATTTAACTGGTTGTTGAACATTGTTATTTAAATATTGAAAATGATACGATTTTGTGTTTTGAAAAACTTCAATAAGATGTCTTTTCTCTCACGTGAGTCTGATTTATCCGCAAATTTAGATATCGGAGAAAATGTTTTCTCACACCCTGTAGTATGAGAAAAGCCCATTCCGGAGGTACAGGCTTGACTTTTAAATGTTTTTGTCGCCTGCAGATGGATGCAGTCAGTTTCTACGTGTGAGAAAAGTCAAACACCATTTTGAGGGAGGGATGGCGAAATCTGAATCCTCGTGGACAAAATTGTGTGCACTTCGATTGAGATTTCACCATTCCTCCCTCAAAATGGTGTTAGATTATATTAGTCTTAGCCATGTCAATATTATTTGGATAAATGACCAACGTAATCAGGAGAAACACCACATTTACATTGATCGACATAACAAACCGAATTATTCATTGGCCAATAGTGATATCTAATTTCATATTTTTACATCTTAAGGAGCCAAATTGAAGCTTGCCGGTGGGGAATTGCAATCGGGACATTAGGAAATCTAAGATGTGAACATGAGGAAACATTCAGATGTGAACATGAGGAAACCTTCAAATGTTGACATGAGGAACTATTAAGACATAGACATGATAAACTATTAAGATATGGACATTACGAACTTTTAAAATGTGAACATGAGGAAATCGTAAGATGTCGACATGTGAAAATCATAAGATGAGGACATGAGGAAAACTTTAAGATGAGGATATGAGAAAATCCTATGATGAGTACAGGAAGAAATCTTAAAAAGGTGTGGATATGAGAAAATCCTATGATGAGTACAGGAGGAAATCTTAAAAAGATGTGGATATGAGGAAACCGTAAGATGTAGACAATGAAAATGCAAAATCTACAATGTATAAGACCAACATATTTTATTATTACTAACATACTTTAGATACACTTGAGGAAGATGTCACAATTCCTCACCAGATCTGTTTTGAGGATTTGTTTCTTTTAATGGGATATACAGTATTTGCTCTCCACAGGAAAGAAACAGTTACCATCTCCGTTAAATTTACAACGTCCTGTCTATAACTAATTCAGAATTTTAGAATTACCTCGATGTATCCTGACATGTATTTGAGACAGTTCATTGATTTGTTTTGTCATTTTTGGCGATACTAAACTTTTGCATCATAATTATAATTTTCACATTTGGTTCAATACAGAACTGTGTTAAAGTACAAAACATAATATTCCTGAATTCTTTTGTTAGTTTTAATGGTAACCTACACCACAATTTTTCATTAAAAACAGTGACAATCAGTTTCAATGGTGGAGGAGAGTACCCGGTAACATTTCACCTAGGCTCAGGTTCCAGTGGGACTCGAACCCGAGATGAGAGACTTCATGGTTTAATGTGCATTGATCTAACTACTATTCCACGAAGGCCTCCATTGCAGCAAATAGAATGTCCTGTGGTCAACACTTCAAAATATTTTATATTCGTTTATACATCTTCGTATATATCAATTCATATTATTCCTCAATATATTACGCGGGCAAATGTAAGCGGTCACGTGACTTATACTACATTATCTATTTTTAGACACTTCCAGTGAAATGAAAGCATAGTCATTTTCTGTAGCACACAGACAGTTGATATTTTAAAGATTTGTGACCGTTATACACATATTATAACAGTTTTTTTATGAAGTATGTTTGTACCATGACCACTAAATAACATAAGTATTTTCTTTTATTTTCATAAAAAAGGAACATCAATGTATTTACGACAGGCTGTATAAAGGTTATACTCCTAGATAGGTGTTGGTTCATATCAATCATTAAATACCAATTAATCGTCAATGGAAACTTATGCATTCGTCAAGTGTTTGGAAGGGTAAAAAAATGCTTAAAGAGATATGCCTGTTCTGGCTACATCTACATGAGACAATATTGAACCATTCATTAATATATCTTAATTAAGAATGAATAAGACTAAAACTTGGCAATTATAGAGTATTGTGTAGTCTTACAATGTATACTGCAGGGAAAGGGTATCATATTACTCTCATGATTCTGCAGAAAGCTTTATTTTCACTTAAAAGACACACAGGTGACACAAAAATCCGGTATCGGAGAGAGCGCAGTTTTCATTTACAAATGAATGAAAGGCTTGTATTACAGAGAGACATATTTAAACTCTCCCCTTCGGCGACGTGTTCAGAAGAACGTGTCTAGATTATTATACGTTAAAGTAAATATTTAGAGCGAGTTCTTCCACCTGATAGCTAATCAAGAAAACAAATTCGAAACTATCCGTAACATCCCATTGTCAATCATAAAATATCAGGTTTGTTTTGAAATATTTGATCTGAACACACACACGTCAAACACACACATAAAAACGCACACACACACACGTATATATATATACCACTATGAGATTCATGATATATATTCAATACATTTTTGTTAATGACCATTGCCTGATGAGCGTTTGTACCGCGAAACACGTGTCGCAATATAAGTTAATAAAACTTAAAACTGTTTTGTAGTGTGGTATTCTGTATTTTTATATTAAATTCTTTACGTTTGGACTTTCAATATATATAAATATATATATATATATATATATATATATATATATATATATATATATATATATATATATGTGTGTGTGTGTGTGTGTGTGTGTGTGTATGTATGTATGTGTGTATGTATGTATGTATGTATAAAGGCCTATATTCGTAGATATTAAACAATGATGTGAAACTTTTGTGGATCATGATAAGATATATTACCTGATCGTTAAATATATGTCATGTTAACCAGGTGAAAATGATTTAAGTTTATCAGGTAAGTAACACAGATCAAGGTAAACTGCAATCATTATAAATACGTTGTATCTGGGTAGGTTGTGTCTTGCATCTTTAACGAGTTGAAATTCGAACAGGATTCATCAGAGTAAAAACATCAAAATAGAGAGTGGCTATGTCATTTGATCAGAAATTAAAGCCAAGGTTCTGAAATACGTGTCATGTTTTAATGTTTGAATATCCTGGGTGGAAGATAAATAGAAAGAAATTAAATTATGACAACTTGCTACTCAAGAATTTAAAATGCAAAGCCAAACTCATAGTAACCTAGTTAACACACTATTGAAAATAACTGAATGTTTGTTTTTCATTTCTTTTTTTATAATTATTTTTGTCCGTGTCGTTAGTCAGTTTGATGCTATATAATTCGTTTCATGACATGTATCTATTTGCTTAGATCCAACACCCAAGGATATATAGTGTTGTTGACTATAGATTATATATATATATATATATATATATATATATATATATATATATATATATATATATATATATATATATGAATTTAGTTATTAAAATTAGCTTTGATTCATATCTCGTATTATATTAGTGTAAAATCATTCCGCCGTTGAATAACTTTTTATAGTAATCAGTACAACACACAGGTGCGATCTGATATACTCTAATTGGGATCAGGAAATATGTACTCTAAAATAAAAATGTAGTACTTCCTTTGTCATTCAACTTGAGTAGTGGCTTAACTTTTATCATTTCCCAAGGTATGGTGAATTTCGAAAATATTTAATATTAAGTAAAATGATGGAAACAAGTCCACAGTATCTGTGTTATAATGGACAGAGAGGAGACACATCATACATGTAATTTGTAAGGCATCTTCCTGTAGATCATATTTTAGTGGTCTTCATATTATCAAAACAACAGACAGCTAGCGATTTAGGATCTAATTTTCTAACCATCAACCCAGGCCCCATGATGTTTGCCACATAAAATCACAAACCAGACACATTGACAAGATTATGGGAATTCAACACAAACTGGTTTTATACTTATTCTCGTTACAATGGGGGCAGGTCAGCGTGGACAAGGCTTCAAAATCATCTTACTTATATACAAATATTATTTTTATAATTTCTTGTCTTTCATATCCTACTTAACATGCTAGATATAAATAATGGTAAACTGGGGATATTATCCTGTATGAAGACTTGATTCTAAAGACACAATGGTGGTAAGATCATATGTGAATACTGGCATTGTTTCTCTCTGTGACCAGTATTCATTGTAATGTTATTGTATCACGGCTATAACGATAGCGAACTATGTTGACCAATGCCCCTGGTCAGTTTCTTTTTTTTAACAAGTACACAACATAAATGGAACCATACAAATATGATGTTGATTTCTTGACCCCGGAATAGATAAGGGGCAAATTTATTGGTCAAGGACAATGCTTCAGTTCAGAATTCTGCATAGAATCTCATTTTAAAGCATCTGTCGGATTTAAATATGTGTTGAAACACAATGTAATATAATTCATTTAGTCCATATAGAGACAGTGTAAGTCGTGTTAAATTGTTTCTCATTGGCACTGATTCTGAGAGTGGTCTGGGGTCATACAGTTATGCTGTGCCTGCGTTGATGTTGGCTTTATTTTCCCCATATTTTAATTACATGGGAACCAGACAAAACAAATAAAATGAAACAGAATATGACGATTTATAACTTTTAAAAAAATAATCATCCTTAATTCTCGATAAAATACTAATATAATGTGAATGTAAATAAAATGCATCGGCAGGCGACACCAGGACGGTAAAAGTTGGCTTGTACTGCATTTGAACTTGTAGATCTTGATATAATTGGCGCCACACTGTGGTCATTTGTGTTGGACAAACCTTATCAAACGGTCTTTAAAATGGTTGACAAATATTAATGAAACATTAAATGGTTCACTGTATATTTTATTTTCTTCAAAGTACAAAAGTCTAAAGAGGAAAACTTCAAAGTACAAAAGTCTAAAGAGGAAATCTTAAGGGTTCATTTCTTTTCAAAATTCATCGCAATCACGAGATTAAAAATCGTAATAACGAGATAAAAAGTCGTTTCCCGATTCTAGTATTTTGTCAAAAATATGTTCATCGGGAATCAGTATACTTATTGCTGAAGAAACTTAATGGATAATTAGTTCGATAAAGAGATGGCGCTCGCGATCAAGATGGCGACCATTAATGCTAAATGTATATCATCAATGAATAGAAGGACATTTTAGGACACTTATCTGTGCCAATGGCACACTTTGATGGATATCGAATACAACTTAGAATACCGCCGTATCAAATCGATATTTTTAATTCTTTAAAATTACATTAAATGTTACTTTATCCATCAGAATCCAACTATTGTCGGAGTGTCTGTTGAGGACAGGATGATAAAAGTAAACCGGCCAAATTTGGACTCCGGCTATTGGTCATGTATGCCCATCCAGGTGAGCGATTTGACCGACTGGTCGTGTTTTAGTGTTTCAAAGTTTGTCATGCATGGGTACACAATACACGCCTAGAGGATGGATTTATGGGGGATGTAGTTATATAAACCATTTTTCAATGTTAAATCACATGAAATGAATACATTGGCAATGATTGATGATAGCTTGTTACACTATCTCACAGTATTCTCTATACACTTATGCAACACTAATACCCGTGTCTTTTTAAGTGATATTAATTAGTGATCACGGGGTTTATCTAAATTGATTTGTTTTCATTAAAGCGAGAAATTTATCCGCCCTATTGAGTACACACAATAAAAGAGGTGTGATGAGTCCGATTGTAAATACGGTAGCAGCGAGCGTGTATGTACTTTTATGTTAAACCGATAAACCAACATTGCAGCCAGTCTTTTATTCGACAAAGTATGGGATTCAACAATATTTTCCGAAGGATAACTTCCACCCGGGGAGCGTGGCGGTGGACATGTCTTTGAAATCTTAATTTGTAAAACCGTAGTTTGTACACGTATATATAAATTTTCAAGACAAAAAATAATCAATTCCTACAAATGGTATATTGCGACATTTACATACAAACGATATCATTTCATTGTCAACAATTCAAAATCCACTTGCTCTAATGAGAAGCTAGTCATAAAACCACATAGCACCAGATTGAACGAAATCCAAATGTCCGGTCATATCTTTGACGATATACAATATGCCGTACATATCACTATTTTAGTAATATTTGAAAACGGAAACGATAAGTCTTACTTGACAACATGGGTGGAGGTTAATCTAAATATATTTGATACTAGTGTTGTATAATTATGTCAGGTCAGTATGCTGCAGTCATTATTAGTTATATAATTACGGTGGGACCTTGGTGTACTTGTTAGTTTGATTCTGTTATTATTTTACATCTCGCCATTTTTGGTTTTCATTTGGAGATGTCACCATCTCTAAGTGAAGCGACACAAATTTTGACCCAGGCTATGGACTGACAACATTTCAATAAGAGTTCTCATATATGCCGCACAATGACAATAGTTCTAAGTTTTTTTAAATACACCCCTTTTTCTGATTGATTTAAAACGAACATTTCGTTGAAAGTGGTGTCTAATGAACTCCGTTTTCTGTGTATTTAACTCACAAAGAAAATAACTAGTTTTCGATTGGTGGAGGAAAGAGCCCGATGACAATGTACCCGAGAAGAGACCATCTGTCTTCCGCAAGTAAACTGACACACTTTCTCACAAAAAAACAACAACAACAAAAAAAAAACAAACAAAAAAACAGCTTAGGTTGCAGCGGGGCTCGAACCTGTGCTGACCAGAAGTGAGCGACTTCATGGTTCAAAGCATGACTCTCGTACTACTCGGTGAGAGAGGTCCTGTAAATAATTGGTGCTTGACAGTAGATGGGCACAAAATTAAATATGCAAATTAAGAAATCTTCAGAAAACGGACCAGGGGTGTTGATTCTGAGTGATGACACATGATAAGAGTATTAAATTCATCAGAAATTTTGCATTTGTCTAATTTATGCTAAAAAGTTTAATTTATATTGTTTATTAAACAATTAAATAAGGTATGAGGCAAACAATAAACATAATATTCTATCTGAATTGTTATCAAACAAAACCCAGTAAGTGAGAATCGGGATTGACGAGAGGTTGTGAAAATTTGTTATCCTTGCTCTCTCAAACAAACATTCTATTATGTAAGTTGTTATATAAATTAACAATTACAAAATAATTGGAAAACGATATATAATTATATATATATATAAATATATATATATATATATATATATATATATATATATATAATTATATATATATATAAATATATAAAAGTTTTGCTGAAATATCCCGTGTTAACTCAATTGCCCCTAAACACACATTTGGACTGATATAAGCCATTGGTTTACGGAACAGTTCATTGATTTTCAGGGATTGATGAGTTAAACCAAACAAAAAGAAAAGAATGTCTGTATATTGACTTAAATTATGATTTACTCAAATTCTCCACGTGTTTCATTGTACAGACCCAGCAAAATCAAATTTATTTTGACTTTCATCATGCTAAGCTACCAGTCAACCTGCACTCTTTAGTTTGTAGTTTGTTTCATTACATCTTACCAAATTTTTTTTTTTTTGAAGATACTACCAGCTTAATCAATGTGTACTACAAATCTTAACATGTTTTAATAAATGACAAAATTCTAATCTCCATTTTTTCGGATGTGAATAGAATAATATTTTCCCTTGATTTTATATAACCTGTGTTATAAATTGACGCCAAAGTTGTGAGGGTACCTATACGTGCCACGCCCTGTCTGACATGGGACTTCGGTATCAAGTCTTATCCGAAAGACTCGTGACTTTCATTTTGTATGCCAAGCGCATGGAGAAGGAACAGTTGCCACCATCTTTAATGTCTTTGATATGACCCGCTACCGTAAATTGATCCCGGGACCTTTCGCTTGGGAGTCGAATGCTGTACCACAAAGCCACCGAAAGCGGTTACACCCTTTAGTATAGCGCAACTCGTAAACTTAAATTTAAATCTATATTTTCTTGGGCTATACGACCATTTGCAATGTTACAAAATTCTAATCTCCATTTTTTCGGATGTGAATAGAATAATCTTTTCTCTTGATTTTATAGCCACGAATAAATCGTTAATTCATGACTGATATTGATCCTTATTTTCAATTTCCTGAATATTTGTTCATTTTATTGAAATGATAACCATATGGTATCAACTGTCAAAATAACTTTGATTAATCTTTGAACTTAAAAATCTATTCCTTCAATATAAAAGTGTACTACAGTATGCGTCACACGTGCATTGAAATTAGTCAATTCTTCAGGTATGCTCTCAAAACAACTCCAGGAAACTATAAAATGTGTATTATATGTAGTCAAAGATTCACATTATGTTTTGAAAAATATATAAAATACAACTCCATGTGTATTAGATTGACTTAAACCAAATAAGTTATATTCAAAAGTACAACCTATAAAATATAGGCCTAACTCTACTGAGCTCTACCTGATGACCGTGACCTATATTCTAAAAATAGCTGTTTCGGACGTTGTTGCCCTGTTTCTTAAACAAGTCTTTTTTGTATTATTTGGCCTTTTTTGTTTGATTCGTTGTAGAATTCCTTTTCATTTTACTATCAGGCCCCCTTTTTTCTTGAGTTAAAACACATTACCCTTTTTCTCACGCATCCTCATTTTTGGCGATATTCTTTACTCCCCGACCCCTCGCTCATTTTTAGTGTAAGAACAATGCGATAACGTGTTTGCACGACACTGTATTCGTGCGTTGTGTGGTAGCGAGATAGTATGATAACGCGACTGCGCGATAGCGTACGTATTAGTGAGATGGTGTGTTAGCATGAAAGCACGTTTGCACGAACGTGTGTTTACTAATGGGATAGTATGGTGTCCCGATGGGTAGTTGTGTAAAAGCGCGACGGTGCGTTTGTAAAACACTTAAAAACGCTCAAACACGCTTTCACGCTAATGTGCCGTTGCAAATTTGTTACATTTAAATAAGGGCTCCGCAAAGCGGGACCCCCTTGCCATTTTGGCTAAATTGACCTTGACCTTTGACCCCGTGACTCAAAATTGAAAGGATTCCACGTCTCATCATGAACAAAGTGCATGTGCAGTTTGAAAGTGACCGGGCAAAAACTATAGTCTGTATCGTGCCCACAAGGAAAAGTGTCGCGGACGCCCTCACGCACGAACGTATGCACCCACTCGCCCAACCAAACACGAACGGCCGCATTACTATATCCCCATCCAACGCTGTTGCGAGGTGTTAGCGCGACCTTAACGGTGTTTTACAAACGCCCCGGGGCCCTAACGAATCACTATGACAGCTTAGTCACTCTTCAGAAATTGAAAATTATGTGCACTTGTTTGGATTAACAGGTTTTCGGAGCATCGGGCCTCCGGAGTAACGGGTCTTGTGAATTTACTCAGGTTTGATCATATTCTCAACTTGGCATGCACAGTCAATCAGATTTCAGTATTATCCAAAGATGAGTAAAATTTTTATACTGATGTAATTCTTTAGTTTTATGGCACAAGCCCCAGACGTCTGTTGTTACGATCTCAGAAAATTTATCTGGACACTGGGCTTCCGTAACCATCTGCGAACTGCAAAGAACCTCGAAACTAGACGCTAGGGCAACTAACTCCTGATATACTAAGTGCATGCTGAAGATAAATATGACTGTGAATAGGGATTTGGACACTGGTACTTCTCTGGGTAGACGGATCAAACATACAGGACACTGTTAGTGGACATCATTTTACAATTTTAATGCAATAACCTTAAAGTTAACAATGCATATGATAAAAACGGCTATGTTCCCGCGTTTCGACAATACCCGTAACATGAACGAGGTCCTTTAAAAAATTATGTTGAAATTGCTATGCACGCTGTCCATTTTATTTCGTGTCCAGCTGGGTACATAAATATTTATGAGATGAGAAAATGATGGCCTATATAAATTACATTATTGTGTTTGTCAGTAGGACGAACAATAAATTCTGTGTTAATTGTGTGAACCACAAGATTCATTTAAAAAGGTGTTACTTGCCAAGTTCACTGTAGTCGTGGTTACTTATAAATTAACATACCCAGAACTCAAATTATGTTGTACCAATAAACAATTGTATTTATTGGTGTAAAAGCGAAAAAAATCTGCTGTTATAGAAAAAGAGGTGAAGAATAATCTTTACGGAAGTATAGTGTATGGTTTATTCATTATCTTTTGGGGGGAGTCAATGTTGGTGAAGAAAATTAATTAGAAAGTCACATAGTCATTGCTGCCAACATATAACTGAGAAATTGTTGAGTGCTGGTGTAAAACACATTTTTTATCAAGGTACCCATACACCAATCACCTTATTGGCAAAATGTATTTTAAATGTTATATTAAAATCGTATAATTTCGAATGCAAAGTTTAGAGAGAGAAAACACAGCAAAGTTTGTGATTTTCAGATCTACTAGTATTAAAAAAGAACAAAACACAAAACCGAAACTATTCAATAGTCAAGGTTGCTTTTCAAGGTGATAGAAATCGTTCAGTGTAATACATTGTCGAGGAGATGTTTGTGGTTCTGCGCATATTTTATCTTCAACAAAGGGTCAGGTTGGCCTAATGTGTTTTTAATTAGACAATGTCATAGAAATACAGCTTGCGTATGGCAAGTGTAATGTTACAATATGATTATATTAGTGTCAGGTTGTCATTTTATGGTATAACTGTTGAAAAAATAAATCAAAAAGCGAAAACAAAATCATGTTATAGGTACAAATACAGAAAACGAAACTTCCATTGTACAGGGTGTATTGATGTAGACTTGTATTGGTATTTATGGCACGTCAAAGCACATATAGGGGTTAAACAATCCTAGTTTTTCTAAAGTTTAACCTAGTTTTACTCAAGTTTAACCTACTCTTTCTCTCTTAAACCTAGTCTTTCTCTGTTAAACCTATTTTTTCTGAAGAAAATCATAGTTTTTCTTTGTTAATCACTGTTTTTCTTAAGTTAACACAAATTTCGAGAAAAACTAGATTTAGCTCATTAATGCTTTTTGAAAAAGAAAATTGAATCAACTTTAAATTTAATGGCAAAAACTAAATTTAACTGCGCCAAAATAAATCACATTGTTGCTTATCAATATAATTTCGGAATGGTTAAACATTTTGCAGTTAAACAGTTTTTCTTCAGATAAAATGGGTGAGAAAAACTAGGTTTAACTGAAGAAAAAATATATATATGCAATGGTGCAGATAATTTTGCTTCCTGTTATATATATATATATATATATATATATATATATATATATATATATATATATAAAAATATATATATAATATATATATTAAATATTATAATCTATATAATATAATAATATATAAATAATATATATAATATATAAATAATATAATATATATAAATATAATATTAATAATATATATATATTATATATATATATATAATATATATATATATACTATATATATTATATATATATATATATATATATATATATATAAATATAAATATAGTATATATATATAAATCTATATATAATATATATATAAATATAGTTATAATATATATATATATATATATATATATATATAATATAATATATATATATAAATATATATATAAATATATAGATATACTATATATATATATATATATAAATAGATATATATATATATATATATATATATATATATATATATATATATATATATATATGCTATCATGATAGATACGAAATAAGTTGCTGTCAGTTTCTACGTGTTTCAATCTCATTCATTGCACATGTACTACCATCAGATATATAGTTAGTTTGACATTCGCCAGAGGAGAAATGGTAATGCGTGTCATTTGTTCTTAACTTTTCTAATTTTCCGTAAAATCATCTTAACAAATACAAAACTACATGTGACGTGCCTTTGATGTTTGATTGATCTTATACACTCACCAGAGCTGTTGGTGATGGATTTTGTTGGAATCTTGTAAAGGCCATCTTTGACTTCCGTTATACCAATGACGTAATATACAGTCTTCACTTTACATTCATCCTCAGATCATCATAAAATAATGTTTTAAGACCGCTTATTACAACATATAAAGTGAAGGACTTTATCTAAAGTAACCACTCTTCCAATATTTGTTTAACAAATGTTCAAATGGCAATTGACGAAGTTTCAAATATTGATTTTTCAACTGTCTGGATTTGATTTACTTATAATAGCTTAACATATCTAACCAATGATATGTTTAGAATCAAGATAGGTAGTCGACTAATATAAAAAAATCTCAGATACCAAAGTATAAATCAATAGAATATCCAGGACATAGATACAAATCCGGTATAGTTATAAAGATTATTCCTTTTAATAGTTCCGAAAGTATAAATCACAAAAATAAGGTGGGCCATTGAAGCCAAATATGCCTTTTAAAAGGGATTATCAGGTATTTATTTCTGGAATCAAATTGGAAATCGCAAAAATATCACAAGCATTCACGGTCTTGGCAGTTTATTTAAAATTTATTGAAATAAAAAACTAGATAAATTTCGCTGCATTGTGGCAATCAAGTCAAAGTTAAAGTTAATTCAGATAAATTTATCAAATCATTATTTGATCCTTCAGATAGGCTACTACTTTTGTATATAAAATTATCAAACTGTATTTCTGTTTTGTAATATTCAAATAAATATATATATATATATATATATATATATATATATATATATATATATATATATATATATATATATATATACATAGAGAGAGAGAGAGACAGAGACAGAGAGAGAGACAGAGACAGACAGACAGACAGACAGAGAGAGAAAGACAGACAGACAGAGACAGAAACACTGAGATGATATTTGACAATTGCTATTATTAACACGAGTGCGGAGCACGAGTGTTAAATATTTATTCTCCTGCCTCACATGACAAACGGGAATTGTCAATCACATGTTAAGAGTCTCATGAATCGTGCTGGATGTGTTAGAAGATGTACTGATGTGATGTATGTTGTGATGAAGTGAATGTAATGTTGGGTGGTGCGTTGAAAATAGTTTCCTGAGAAAAAACGCTTTCTCTAAATGTAGCCAAGTATACGTTTGGTTTAATGTTTCACTGCATTTTGATTGGCTAAAAAGAAATACAGCATTTTCCATTTACTTTACATTGAGTTGTATTTTCAATTGGGAAAATGCCAATGAAAAATATCAGTGAAAAATATTGATTATATTTAATTGATAAATTTAATACTAATGTAATATATATATTAAAATGATTTAAAAGCACTTGGATAAATAAAAAAAAATCGCAAAGACGAAGTAAACTCAACCGGTTTCATTATATTATCAAGAAGTTTTGATCTACCTCCTTGATGGTATTGATGAAACTGGTTGTGAACACACACAGAACACACACACACACACACACACACACACACACACACACACACACACTAACACACAGATATATATATATATATATATATATATATATATATATATATATATATATAAATATATATTTATATATATAAATATTGAATATGTTAGATTTCAATGCGTTTCTTTATGTCTATGTAAAAAATCGTGTTACTAAATTTTCAATGGAATGGTCTTAAGTAGAGCAGATTTGTGTGACACAAAATGTTATTATGTGAATGATAAACAATTATGATATATTTCCTATTCACTCAAATCTGATATTTTACAAACGACTAAATAGTCAAAATAATGAAATAAAAGTTGAACTGGAGTGCTGAGTAAAGTTGGTGACTACGGGCCCAGGAACCAGGTATAGAAATTGTTGAACGCATTACATCGAAGCATCGGTTACAATATATTTATGAGGTAACTCATCAGAAACACAAGAATTATTAACTCCGAGGTACCAAAGGGGTATCGTCATTTTATAGGTCATATAACATTATCGCTGCAAGCTCTTATGGTTTATCTAGAAACAAAACACAGAATAAATATTATATTGATAACAAAAATTTCTATGGCACCTTTCGTAACGCAGTATCAATGGATATAGACAGTTTATCAAAGACAATGACCTCTCCCGATAATAGTATATAAAGAAAGCATTGTTTCGAATCTGTTTATTTGAGCTCAACCTAAAACGGAAAATTATATCATAGATATTGTATGTATCAACAAAGACAACAAAACTTAGAGATAAAGAACCCCAAGTAATATACAGAAAATTGGTATTTGTTTACATATGCGATATTGTAGTCGCAGAAAGATTGCCAAACGTTTAGAAAAATTATTTGACTGTCAAAATCTTTTGCAAAAACTGTGAAATCAGAAAGATTTTTATTTCACTGTTTTCATTTCTCAATGAAATTTCAAACTGACCAAATTTAACATAAATTATACAAATATTTTTTTTTTCAATCATGGTTTTTTTATTTCAATGAAGTTTAATGTCAACCAATTTGTTCTATTTTTAGCAACGAAATTTTAACCTCATGTAATTTGCTTATTCTGAAGTATATCATTGCGCCTTTAATAGATAAATTAATTAATATAATGACTTTTCACTCGTCGATTTCTGGACAATGTGGTCTCCTGTATCATGTCGGACTTCAGATATGGATGCAATATGAACAATTATAGTGCTTTTTCACTTGTATCAAATTCGTTTACAAAATATCCGTTTTGCGACTACTCTGTTTCACTAAGTGAAATGTTGAGTTGCCTTTTCGTTGGCGGTTGTTGAGACGTCTGTACCAATTGTGACGAGGATACACTCCTCACGTGTTTCATTGGACTTGACTGTGGACTCACGGCGGGTGTGACCGGTCGACAGGGGATGCTTACTCCTCCATGGCACCTGATCCCACCTCTTGGTTTCCAGAGGTCCGTGTTTGTCCATTTTTACCGGATTTGTATCTATGTCCTGGACATTCTATTGATTTATGCTTTGGTATCTGAGGTTTTTATATTTGTATTCATAAATTAACTCTGAATGTCTTGATATGTAGTTACCGACAACAAACCTGAAACATGTACAGACAATTTCTAACATTCAGATATTTTAAAACAATGAAAGACATTTTTACCATGCTTCTTTTTTAAGTTTTCTCGACCTGATAAGAGACCTGAAGTTGTTTTATTGATAAACTATTATAATAAACTTGGAATGCAGCTGGTAAAATACAGAATGATGTGATTATTTTTCTTATACATATAAAGAATTATCTTATTCATTTTAATCTCTGTATTAAAGTTATATCGTCTTACTTGGGGCAATTTGTAATACTTTAATCAGAGTATTTAGGACATGAGGTCGGGTAAAAATGGGAGCGCTAGGAAATTAGTATCTCGTTTTTGTGTCTAGATTAAATTCATTGTAGCATGGATAATTAGTTCATTGCCCAATAAGACAGGATATAATGCAAATAATACAATAAAATAATACACAAGCAAGAATCCCATTTGTTGAGTCGTCGATTATTATCTGTTGTGATAAGGATGTGAACTAACGGCGATCAACATGGGATGCTTACTCCTCAATGACACGTGATCCCACTTCTATATTTCCAGAGGTCCGTGCTTGTCTAATATTCATCAGATTTATATATTTGTATCCTGGACACTCCGAGGATTGGTATCTGTGATTTTATATTTAATACATATTTTTGTTTCAGCATAACTATCAAATCGGTTAAGATTAAACACCAATACAGGTTGTACGAGAAAAATTGGATATTTAATGTAAATTTCCAAACTTATTCAAATCAATTCATGTCTTTTGCTGTGAATGGATTTTATAAGAAACTAGAGCTCAGACATATTGCATGTAATAATCAGCGAAGACAGGTATACGTGTATGATTTATCTATACACGTATTAACATCCCATACACAATATCTAGTTTATAGTAAATTATTAACCAATGACTTAAAATATTATATATAGTATTTATATTATATTTATATTATAAAATACTTACTAAAATTTGTAAAGAGACTGGATATTTGCGGTCTTAATCGTGAGGTTGTCTCCAAAGCAGTGTGTTTAAGCGATGTTTACACACACACACACACACACACACACACACACACACACACACACATATATATATATATATATATATATATATATATATATATATATATATATATATATATATATATATATATGTATATATATATATATATATGTATATATATACGCGCGCGAGTGTGTGCGCGCGAGTGTGTGTGTGTGTGTGGTTATATTTCGGATTTCTAAATGATAATTCATTTGACTTTTATTATCCAGGACTAGAAGTGCCCCTGCGTAAATTGAGACATAAATATTACACAAGATATACACATTATGTTGTTGACAATACTGTGGATGAAAGTAAGAAATACTTTGCTGACGGAAACACCCTGTAAACGATTGTTAATTCCATTTAAAAATCACTAGATATCAATTATGTATTTGACTATAATATGTTTTTAATCTGACTTAACGGCCCGTGTGAATGTTTTTAGTTATACACTTAAGTATGTAGAATCTGGCCTTAGCTATGATTCCTCTGTATAACGTACGGTGTTTTAATACTCTTGTTAGCCTGGTGCCCTGCTGTGAAATAATGCGATGTTTGACTGATGGCCATAAAATAGCTTAGATTGAAGTCACTTTATAGTGTCCATTTTAGTTATAACACACCATAGAATCATTTAAACGAAGAAAAGCTTTACAAAAAGAGCCATATGTGGTCAGAATATCATTGCTGGTAAATATTTGCTATCGTGTCTCCTCTATATACACCTGAACACATTTTATCTCTCGTTTAATATAATTGTTATGAAATTTCATTTTCCTTTGGTGTGATGTTGACAATTTTATATACGTGTATATAAAGACATGTACTGTATAACTGAGTGTGGGATTGTCATCACAATTGCATTATAACAAGGTAATTTGATGTCGACAGTTATACACTGATATATAATAGTGGTTAAACAGTGCAGTTTGTAGGAAGTTGCAGAGACAAAATCGTGTTTACCTACTGATGTGGGATATTGGTGAAAGCATTTTACGTTTCAGAACATTAAAGACATATAAAGCTCTTGATACATGTACAAATGTATTTAATTCCTTATACATATGGTGTAACGTCAACAACTGGATTTGTATCATGTGTGGGTTTATGATCGTGTATGATTTATCATATTTTAGTTGTCAACAGGGGCCTCAGGGGCCAGGGCTTAAGTTAGAGCATAACGCCGCACACCATGAAGTTTGTCACCGTAACCATTGGAATCTAGTCATCTGATTTTGTGAGAAAGGTTGCCAGTTTACTTGCAGACAGCCGCCTATGGGTTCTTTCTTGGGGACATTGGAACCAGGCTTTCTCCTCCACCATTCACAAATGATCGGTTGGAAAACTTTTCCCAAAAAAACCACGAATAGGTTGTCTATTACAAACCCCAGCATCTTGATAATATCGTCTTCAGTGTACTTGTTATTGTAATCAGAGTGTTCCGTGACAAAATAAGGTTCTTCATGACCTTACGCCAAATATCTATATCTGGAATTTCCATTTTTGTAAAAAAAGAGTTTTGTATAATAGATGTTAATCTGTTTTGAGTTTTTGATGAGGGATTGTTGCGTAAAGGGTCGAAAAATCAAAAGACTTGATGCTTGTTATATGTTTGAAATTTAGAGATTTTAAATGTTCCAACAATTCCTTTGGATTATTTAGGATCCACATCTGACTGACACCGCTTCTTGAGTGGCCGTTATACAGTACTTCTGAAGACCTTGTTTAATATGATAAAGGCCTGGTAGAACACTTAGATGGCCCCGCAATGAAGCGGTGTTTATAGAGATTTTTGTGCATCTTTGAAATCCAATAAATATATGGCTATTCAAGCTCCGTGTCACTTGTGGGTATTCCAAACGAAGCGCGGTAGAGAAATCGGTTAAAGTATGTAGAATTTCCAGGAAGTTTGTTGAGTCTAAGTTCCTCTTGTAGGATGCTGAAGTTGTATCGCCTGCAGACAAATGTGAAGTTGTTAGATGCTTTGCCAGCAGGAAGGAACGATGATAAAATTTTCATGGAGACGGAAAAGTTCTCTGACAACATCAGGGTCACGAAAAATTGAATTGCGTTTTGTGTTGACACAATGTTTAAGTCGTCGAATTATTCGTTTAAGAACATTACGGATTGACTTAATCCATCCCGAAAGAGTATCAGGTTCGACATCTTCTTTCTTAGACAATCGTATGGCGTACTCTGCACATGCGTCCATAATATTTTCAAAGTTTTGGCGCCATGTATACGATACAGGTTCCCTATATTTTGGGCCTTTGCATAAAAGATCTCTCAGTTTTCTGTTGCGCATAATTTTGACCTCTCACTACATGGTCACACGGAGAGTACATGAATTCAGATGTAGTACAGGTACAAGGCGGAATGTTCTGGGAAAGACTGGATAAACTGAGTTGCTGCAGATTTACCTTGTACTTAAAGATCTTAGAGGCAACTGAACGCGTATAGCTATAGGAAATACATGGTGAATCTTTGTATTGGAAGTATAGGATCTTACTTTGGACGGATTTTTGATTAAAAATATTGCTTATATTCAAAGCGCCAATGTCCTTATTAGCAAATTTGACCTTGAGGAACGGGCGATTACTCGTTTCTGTATGTTCATTAGTCCTGACAGCTTTGAATAATCTGTTGTATGAAATATCCAAGATGATACCATTAAGTCGAAACTCTGGAGAATCAACATCGGTAAAACGTACTGTCATCGTAGATTGGTACAAGTCATGTAATTTTTTCCACGGGAGTGATTACAGTTTTGTATGAATATGATGCAGACCTAACTGACGATTGACGAATGGTAGAAGACCATCGAATGAGACATTATGAGTCTCAAGCTTGTTATATTTCCTTTAGCCATGGTTACAATGTATCCTACTGGTTCGGTCAAATAGGTTTAAACATTTACCGATTGGCATCCAGGACTGGTAAGATTCCCTACGCTATCGACATGGTCGTTGCATCCATATGGTGCAGAAGTTTTCAGCTGTCGAATCCAGTGTTCTTCCAATTTTCGTCGAAAAGGGGTGTTAAGTTAGGGTTGTTTGTTGGATAAAATATATTTTCTACAATACGGACTGTCAGGGAAAGGATAGAATGATCTCGCAGATTAAAATGTCTGTATAATAACTGATTACCGCCATGATTAATCTGGAATCGATTTCCGGACATTCTACTACTCCACTTTCCGTTGGTTTCACCCACATATAATATCCCACAAAGAGAACATTCAATAGCGTATACTAAGTTGGTAGACTTACACGAAAGGTTCTCGTAGCTGTGCGTTGAAAATGAACGTTTGTTAGGATGAATGTAAATGAATTGTCAGTAATGAGTATATGACATGTTTTGCAATGTTTGCTCCCGCATTTAGAAATCATGCTGTCAGTGGAGGTAAACTTGACATTGCTTGATTTCAATGAACCTATCGGCATTACCATACCATAATCTATCGTCGTCACTGACGATGTGACTTGAGATAAGTATGTCCCGTAGGACCACGCAATGGACACCTTCGGTAGCTGACATACCCGTGTCCTAAGGTATGGCAGTTTGACACCTTTTTATAGCGGGCGACGTGTCAGCCACTATGTAACTTCTTTTGTCTGACATTCATGAAGATGTACTACCCGACAAGTATCCTCGGGGACAACGAGTCCACCTGCAGCGACACATGGATAGTGGTAAAAAGTAAAACTGAAGAAGTACCAATCAATAATACAAACTCAAGTCCATTGTAAATGTGCAAATGGTCTCAACATCCCAAACGGGATAAGACCAGGTGTCCGGAAGGAGTCAGCGTCTTTCAGCGTTTCAGAAATTAAATGATATTGATTATTAAAAATTAATTAATTAAAATAATTAAAAATCTATAGTCTTGGATATTTTCGCCCCATTTTATTTTTTCTCATTTTCACCCTTAGATGAGAGGGCGAATTAATATTGGAGCCAAATAACTGAAACATAAACACTGATGCCACCCATGACACTTTGGTGATTTCGGGCGAATTTAAGATAGAGTAAATGTGTTTTCTGTTGGTCAAAGATGCGAATACAATAAAGCAACGAGATGAACAAATTATTCTGCAACAGTTAAATATTATGAACATGATATCAAAGTTATAATGCTCAAGACGATCGTTATTGTCAATTAGATTTCATCAGTTGATCTCCATTTAAAATGCATATGTATTTTCTAAAGAGAAACTTGACAGTGTGTAGGAAAATTCAATGCATGCAGCCTAGACCTCACGTCAACTGAAATTATTTTACCTGAAAAATCAGTAACCTTATCAATCAGATACTGAACGCAAAGCTTGAAAGAAAGGTATGCAGATAAGTAGCACATAAAAACCCTGACAATCAATGTCAAAAAGAAAGACTTTCACCGCGAAGAAGTGAGGCGAAACCACATGCACTCCATAAGATTACTTGTCTGTTTTGTTGTAAGCTAGAAGTACTGGATAATATAAAGTCCAGTAAATAATACTGGAGAGAGAGAGAGAGAGAGAGAGAGAGAGAGAGAGAGAGAGAGAGAGAGAGAGAGAGAGAGAGAGAGAGAGAGAGAGAGAGAGAGAGAGAGAGAGAGAGAGAGAGAGAGAGAGAGAGAGAGAGAGAAAGAGAGAGAGAGAGAGAGGCAGACAGACAGACAGACAGACAGACAGGCAGACAGACAGAGACAGATAGAGACAGACAGAGAAATAACCCCTCAATTGTCTTCTTTTCCTACATTAATTTATAAAAAAAACCCTTATGTCCTTGTTACAAGAACATTAGCACATCTTTTAAACAACTAACTTACATAGGTATGTGTACATGTATATGTAGATAATATTTTCATGCAGTGTTAGAGTGTTTAAGATAACACATACTTGATAAAACTATACTTTAATATCATCGATATACAATTGTCGCCAACATTTATTTAAACAAGTAATTTCCTTTTATGGCAAACTATTAAAATATAAGTTAATTAAAAAGTGCCAGCTTTACGGATTTTAATAACAACAAAATTTACCAGACGAACTTTCATAATACTTTCACTTACACACATACAGTAGATTATTTATCTGTAGATTAAAACTCTGTATAAATCGGTGCACAATTTATGTTTTGTTTACATTTCTGCATATGTTTGTGTATATATTTATGTTCTGTGAAAGTACGGTGAAAAAAATCCCGATAATAAATACGGATGTAAAATAGCGCATATAGGGATATCTTTAAAACCACGAAGATAAATATAGATGTATGAAAATAGTTTAACTTCTTACCTTTGCGATACCCATATTTTGATTCCTCCGCATTTTGACGTTGAAAAGGTCACTTTACTAATGATAATCCAAAGTATTAACGTGTTACTCCGACCACATAATTCAGCGACTGTCAACTATGAATCCAGCGACCAGAACGTCTTCAGCTTTACTTAAACAAAACGTACTTCCCTTTAAAACAGGTTTGAAAACAGGGCTTATATTTATGAATGAGCTTTAGATCGCCAAGATCATCTGCTAGTTAATATGCAAATGTTCTCTTCATGACAATTTATAAATATGCAGTAGAAAGTTTTATTTAATCGACACTCGCCTAGTCAGTCATTATCACGCAGTTAAACTTGAAATTTGATTTGACATGTGTAATACTACAAAATCGTTTGATAAGTGTTTTAAATTTACGCACACACACACACCGATATGATTAAAAAACACCTACAGAGGAACAGAGACGGAAATTGGGAGGGGGACAAGAGACAAGGCGAGAGACAGAGATATTGAAAGACACACACACACAATCACTCTCTCTCACATACACACACATATGTATATATATATATATATATATATATAT
This sequence comes from Atrina japonica, assembly GCA_030159075.1. NCBI lineage: Eukaryota > Metazoa > Mollusca > Bivalvia > Pterioida > Pinnidae > Atrina > Atrina japonica. The sequence continues at coordinate 540,893 of BROG01000431.1, read as the reverse complement.
ATATATATATATATATATATATATATATATATATATATATATATATATAAATATCATGAAGTGTAATGAAAATTTCAATGCAGTATTAACGGTAACCATTTCTATAGATAAAACTTCAACACAGAATTTTTTGAAAAGCATGTCGATCCAAATATACCATTCAATGATTTATAGTGTTTCGCACTAAATACTGTATCTAACGCTACCAGACGAGTACAAGATGCTTAGAAAAAGCAAGTAGATAACATCATATCATCATTAGCATCATTTATTCATCGTATGGTATTTGTAAATACATATGTTACAATAATTTAATAATCCAAATTAACTGAATGCAAAGTGTTTTTGACTTGTATTATCATTCTTGTTTGTTTCTTTTAAAGCTGTATGTTATTGACACTGTTAAGTAGAGTTGGAATAAATGAAAAAGCACCTGTTTATCTATTCTCTGCAACTGTCCAATTTTCCAATTTAATTACTACATGTTAGTATGTACAATTAAGATGAAACATTTGGTCAATGAGTCTGTAAAGTATACTCTGTCCTTTATTAAACAATGATTCTTAGTGACTGGAACGCGGGGGGTAATTTACACGAAAAACTCGTCATCGAGTATTTAGTGTAAATTACCCCAACGCGTAAAGTATTAGAAAGCACAGCGCAATAGGAGAATACGTCTGTAGCTACAAAATACGAAATGATGCATAGCTTTACGAGGACACATTGTCAAACATTTACGAATGGACATTTTAGTTATGTCAGAGCAGAGTTGCAGTTATACTATACCTCGAGGTTATAAATCGTGTCATTACTTAAAGTGACACTGCAACACATTCATACCATAAATATCATGAGGTACATATTAAACCTGCTATACAGAGATGTATCTGAGAAACGGGGGGATATATTACAGTGGATGATTGTTTGGCCCATGATATGAACTGAAAGGCTCTAGGAAATTTTTCAATAGACTAAAATCACTGATCATAAGTCGAGCCTTATGCGACCTCATTGTATCTGTTATTGCCAATAGCCTAGATGCGTTGTTGATCCACTGGGACCTAAATGTGTAGTAGTTTTTGTGGCATAGTACGTATTTGCTTTAACAAATATTATTGGTATCTTGGCCGGTTTAGCTGTGTCAATCAATCGACTGCCTGTATTATACTAGTAATTTTATGTCGATAGAGTTAGCTGTGTCGATCCATCGACTGCCTGTTTTGTACTGTTGTGACGACAGAGGTTAGCTGTGTCGATCCATCGACTGCCTATATATGTGTTAGTCTTGTTGATTCCTTGACTGACTAAATCTGACAAATATGCTGATGGTGTTAGCTGCGTCAATCCTTCGATTATCTATATTTTACTGCTTTTTTCGATGGAGTTTGTTTGTCGATTCTTTACTACTCTTTCAATGCTACTAAATTGATGAAGATTCTTTAAGTGGTCTCTAATTTACATATCCGTCGGTGGAGTTAACTGCGCCGATACTCGGTTCCATTACTCTTACTTGCGTCTCCATGGATCTGTGCAATCAGTCGCTAAAGCGGACAGATATATATTTAAAATGAATATAAATCTTGACAACGTACAGATTGGTAAAAATGGAAGACGTCTAAAAGAGGAATTAGTAAAGCATAAATTATAATTTGTTTGAAAAACACGATTAAATGTGGAAATAGTAATATTTGTAACTCCTCCCCACTTTATCTCATTTCTAACTCCATTTTACATATGCAAGTAGGTCACGTCGACATATATTTCGCCAGTAAATAACGTGAACATTAAACTTAATTAAGATATGAAATATTTAGATAAATTGTTTATGTGATGAACTTAGATTTGTAAACAAAGCTGATAGTGTGGCTAGAACTCATTTTCACTATCGGGTCACTGCGTCCGACCACAAGATACTGATGGTGTAGTAAGTACATTGTAACAATACAATGATATTATGATGAATACCTTAATGGTGACATGATCGTATTGTATTTATGACACTCTTGCTTCATTAAAGAAAAGTTATTATGCGATATATTTGTTTTGGACGACAACAATGTAATACAAGGTATACGAACCGCTCGTGACAGGAACATGACCTAGGGATGGTGGACTTGTTTTACCCTTTAACACAGCCGCATCTTCTAGTCAGTACAAATTTTTAACAAACATGTACATGTATCATTTGGTTGTGCAACATTTTAAAACGATGGAAAAAACAAAGATAATAATGTGTTATTTCAATATATTTATCTATAACAGTTTTAAGCAGTCGGTTAAGGTTTATACTTTTGCAATTGTATGTAATTTTCATTGTAAAATGTCTCTCGGTCGTGACCAAAGTTTGAAGGGCCTCCATCATATAAAATTCGCACACCAAAATATTAATCATACTGAAATTCAGAAGGAGAAATACAAATAGATAAAATTCCAGAATTACAACACCTGATTTCGAAAATTAATTATTATAAACATAATACCAAAGTTATAATGCTCAAGACGATCGTTTCTGTCAATAAGACCTCGTCAGATGAGCTCCAATCTAAAACGTATATGTATTTTCTAAAGAGAAATTGGTATCATACAAGGTCATATAATAAATCTTAAGGTATAGCCGAAATTATTGAATGCATAGAGAAGAAGCAGTGGTTTTCATTTGACCTAAATATCTTTACTGGGTAACAGATATGTCAAGGGAAAATATAATTTTGATATTACTATTTACGTACTGCAAATTTTATACACTAAATACAATACAGTGGAACTTGTGTATAATGACCCCCTTCGTGACACAACAAAACAAGTCTTTATAGGAAGGTTTTTATATAGAGTATATATATACTAATGTGGACAACAAAAAATCGGTTTTTGTGACCAGGTAGTCTTTAAACGAAGGTGGTCGCTTAAGCAGAATTTACTGTATTTCGAACATCATAGGCATCTTATACAGTCATGTTTCCACGTCACAACAACTTGGGACCGTTATCGTTCGATTTATCCAATATAAAGTCCTGTTCTTCCTGGTTGTAATAACAGGACTGCAACACAAATTTCTGTTTCCACATAAATAGAATGTAACAATTATATCGACAATTAAAAGTCGGTAGCGCGCTCGACTCTGGATCGTGAGGTCGTGAGTTCGAGTCTCGCCGGCGACAGGTTGGTTTCCTGTCTTTCGGATGAGACAGTAAAAACTGGAGGTCCCGTGTCACAGTAGGTGTCGGCACGTTAAAGAACCCTCACTGCTCAATGGCCGTAAATGCCGAGCATAGGCCAAAATTTGAAGCCCTTCACCGGCATTTGGTGACGTCTCCATATGAGTGAAATATTCTTGAGTGGGACGTTAAACAACAATAAACAAACAAACAAACAAAGACAATTAAAAAGAAAATGTAGAGTCACTATCGTTTTCGTGTGATCTCAGACTAATTGTATGTGAAAAGTCGAGTTAGCTGGGTTCCCCGGTTGATGTATATACAGATACTTAAAACTAGTTTCTTATCCCCAACCCAAACCCCCATGGTTTCCCATACGCCACATGTATGTAGGCCTATAATGTTGTCATGTTCACAGTTTTCATGTTGCCATACTATTTCAGTTGCATTTAGTGAATGAAAACTCGACCATTTCAAATTAAAAAACATTATTGACAGGTAACAGGCAGGTAAACGTCTCTAAGGCATGTGATATAAATAAGCAAGGTGGAAATATTGTGTTGTTCAATTATGTACGTTTGCTTTGAAAAATATTCTAAATATTTTCCCTGCCAAAGTCACGGCCAAACAATCTCACACTTTCTGTTGTAATGCAGGCTATCAATTTCACAAGTTCATCACATAAATGTATGCTATTTGAATAGAATACATTTATTTATCAATCATCCTGTCTTACTCCTTTTCTGTCAAGAAAACATTCAAAGTATACCAATAAGTTAAATACGAAATCAGAGAGTATCACAATACAAAAAAACTCATAAATCACTAGAATGTCCAGGACATAGATACAAATCCGGTAAAAATGGACAAACACGGACCTCTGGAAACCAAGAGGTGTGATCAGGTGCCATGGAGGAGTAAGCATCCCATGTCGACCGGTCACACCCGTCATGAGTCCACAGTAAAGTCCAATGAAATACGTGAGGAGTGTTCTGCGGTACGAAATTTTGCGATGTCGGTAGCCAAAGGTGGTTGTTTTTATTTTGCTGTTTCAATTTTTACGATTTACATATGCCTTTGTACATGAAATTTATTATACTATTTTATTGTTACCTTAAATAAATTCAATTGTTAATAAAATGGTTCGTGATATTGATGGATCTAATACTGTAATATTTTACATTTTTCAGCTTTTACGATTTCAATACTATCGCGAAAATTAGAGAACCGCAGAAAATACTAGTAATACGGTACCTAGATGTTTATTAGACGTATAAATACTAGACCTATTTCTTTCCTGAATACTTGTATCATATCAATGTTTACATTTGAAATATTTTTCATTAAATGACAATATACATGTATATTCCAGTTAACTTATGTGTAATATATGGCATGCCAAAATCCCATTAATGAGTTAAAGCCAATTATTCTCAGTTTAAGCTACTTTTTCTTCAATTAATGTGAGTTAAGTGTAACTGTTATTTTAGCGTAGCAATTTCAATTAAATGGAGAAAAACTAGGTTTAAGTGAGAAAAATGGATTTAATTGGACCAAAATAAAAATATATTAATATAGTTAACAATAATTACAATCACAATATTTGAAAGTCCATCATACATCTCGTATTCGAAAACTTAAAGGGACTTTGAAAACACGTTATCCCTCTGTATTTAATGATCCAGAAGTAGTAACTGAACTGGATAGGTTACATGACCAATATGTACTGGTACCAGCAGACAAAGCCTCAAATAATATAGTTTTTATTTGTAAGGCACATTACTATAATTGTTTATTAGGAGAACTTGGGTTTAATACGAATTTTAGAAATCCTACATACACACGTAGCTCACTTTCAAAGGACGAGATCCTTCAAAATCACGTGTCCGTATTACGCTCATTTGATATACCTACAACGGATACCAATTTCGAGCTACCACATTTATACTGGATACCTAAACTTCATAAAACCCCATATAAGCAAAGATACATAGCAGGATCCAGCAAATGTTCTACCAAACCTTAATCTTTACTCCTTACCAAGATATTGACAGCCATTAAGGAGAAACTTCAACAATACTGTACAGTTGCTTATTCCAGAAGCGGTGTAAATCAGATGTGGATACTTAAAAATTCTAAACAGCTTTTAGAAAATTTGAAGGCACACAATTTTTCACAGTATCAAAACTTATGACTTCTCTACTCTTTACACTACTATTCCACATAAAAAATTAAAAGAAAGACTTTTCAGCATCATAGACAACTGCTTTTTCACTAAAGGTGGTACCCCAAAATTAAAGCATCTAGTGAAAGGTTATCAGGATTCTTATTTTGTCAAACACCACTCTGATTCTACACATAAATACACTGATACAGTTGATATAAAAACATGCTGGAATTTCTAATAGACAATATGTTTGTAATGTTCGGAGACGTGGTCTTTCAACAAACTGTCGGCATTCCTATGGGAACCAATTGTGCTCCTTTATTGGCCGACCTGTTCCTTTATTCATACGAAGCAGACTTCATTCAGTAGCTGCTAATTAAAAGGAGAATAAGTTAGCAGCGTCCTTCAATATACATCGACGACATTTTGTCAATTAAAAATGACAATTTTCATACATATGTCCATTCGATATATCCCAGCGAACTAGAAATTAAGGATACAACAGAATCAAGCACACATGCTTCATACTTATACATTTTACTTACTATAGACACAGACGGGAAATTGGCAACTAAGCTATACGACAAACGCGATGATTTTGTCTTTCCGATCGTAAATATTTTCCACATTTAATTAGTAATATCCCAGACACCTGCATATGGAGTTTAGGTTTCACAAATGATCCGATATGCCAGCGATTGTTCAACATTTGAACATTTCATATACAGATGTAAAAAATGTTTATACAGGGATATCGAAAACTGGGGTTGATTTCAACGTTCCGCAAATTTCATAATAGTCTTTGTTTCCGATAACTCTAAGTTGTTCTAAGTGAAATGTTGAGTTGTCTTTTCGTTGGCGCTTGTTGAGACGTCTGTACCAATTGTGACGAGGATTCGCTCCTTATATATTTCATTTATATTTGACTGCGGACTCACGGCGGGTGTGATCGGTCGACATGGGATGCTTACTCCTCCATGGCACCTGTTCCCACCTCTTGGTTTCCAGAGATCCATGTTTGTCCATTTTTACCAGAATTCTAGCTATATCCTGGACGTCCTAAACGTTTATACTTTGGTATATGAGATTGTTTTGTATTTAGGCTTTGAATAATCAATATAACTAAAATTGTATTTAAGGAAAACAAATTTAGGCTTTACGTCTAGGAACACTACTGATAGGTTATATATATATATATACGAAAAAACAGTAAAACACTCAATATCCACTGGTAGGTTATATATCTATATATCTATATCTATATCTATATATATATATATATATATATATATATATATATATATATATATATATATATATATATATATAATACACGAAAAAACAGTAAAACCCTCAATATTCACAAAAGTTCTGCCCACTGGCCTCTGTCAAGTTTTAATATTGTCGTCTTTCACTTAATAAAGGCAAAGGGGTCGTATATTAAGTGTTTTACTGTCTTTTCGTATAACTATACATCACTTTGGAGGACATTGAATTTTAGTATAACTATCTATCTATCTATCTATCTATCTATCTATCTATCTATCTATCTATATAATGCGGAAATTATCACTAGGTTTGAGGAAGAGAAGCTAGTTGTCATGTTTTAATTTTTTTTAATATTGTAACTTTTGTATTTTCCCACGTTTTCCTTAGAAATGAATGGCTAAATTTATGTACAATCAGCTTTAAAGACCAAAAAAACCATACAGGAATGAAGTAACTACGTATGCTTTCAGACTCTTTAGATGCACTGTATTATAGATATCTGTACTTCCTAGTAAACGGAGAATGTTTCAAGTATTCCTTGTACCTTGTACCTACACTCCTACCTTTAGTATATTACATAGTGCACGAAATATCATTTATAACAGGAAAATGTTAACTTCGTATGTTATGCTAATGTACCAGTTGATATATGCGTCTGCAATTTGAAAGCATCGGATATATATATATATATATATATATATATATATATATATATAGATATAGATATATATAGATATATTATATATATATATATATATATAGATATAGATATATATATATATATAGAGAGAGAGAGAGAGAGAGAGAGAGAGAGAGAGAGAGAGAGAGAGAGAGATTATATGAAAATATTACAACTATATGAAAACCTCATAAACTATTATTACGACTCCTATATACGTACGCGTGATATTGTCACGCAAACAATTATAGAATGTTTAATAATTTTAAGTAATTATATATCGGATTAAATGTAAAACATTTTAATGGAGATAAATAAAATTTGTCAGAAGTTACTCTCTGGTTAATGTTGATATTGTTTCTTTATTTGCCATTGTACATATTTTTCAGTTACTTACAGGTTTAGTTTTTGTTTTATTGTTATCTGTTTATTGTAACATGTCTCCCACATATTGTATATGTCGAGAATAAGTACAATAGAGTCTGAAAATGTCGGATTGTTACTATGGATATAAATATTCAACATTGTGATTTCTTTACTGTAAGGAATACGCGTTTCTTTTATTTCGAGATAATTGTATTACAGAAAAGGAATTATTTCCCGGCATTTGATCAATAAGATGTTGCGTCACTGTTGTCGTATCTATGGCTAAAATTTATTTCAGAGAAAACTGAAGGTTTTCTAATTACTTGATGATTTTAACAAACCTATCTGGACTTAAAACAATATTCGTATGAATTAAGGCAATTTCTTAAAGTGAACACAAACCGGTCATTGTTGCATCATAGTGTAGCATCAAATACATCGAGTTAGGACAACCTCATGCAGTTTTAATGCAACTGTGTAATGTGAAAGTAAATTATAGGATGTATGACATGGCCTCCAAATTGTTGAAAAGACAGTTTCAAGAAATCTAGTGTAAAATGCATTTGGGATTTATTTGTGACTTTTTAAAATTTGGTTTTGATCAAGTGAGAAGAAACAGACCTTAGTTTAGAAATAGCCATCGAAATGCAAAAATGTGATTATGATACGAGAATGCGCTGTAAGCATCTCCGGGTTGACGAAGTCTATTTAGTTCGTACGTATGTATAGCTGATTTGATACAAATAAAATTAAACGGATTAACATAAATTTATACTATTCAAAACTCTGTGATTGCGTATATGATTAATTATCCATCAGTGGTTTTATCAGCACCCAATATATATGGGTAATATATCACATAGCTTATATATCTCAAAACAACATTATCACATCAAACATTATTCATATGAAATAAATGTTAGGGGGGCATGCTCCCCCGGAATCTTTTTATTATTGTTTTACAAGGAATGAACGGCTTAGTAAATTGTGGTATCTTTATTATTAAAAAATACTCCATTGACAAACTAATTAACAAAGGGAAATTTAGCAGACATTAGCGGAATGCTCATTTGTTTCTTTATGCAATGGAAACAGATACCTTTTGGTTTTTTATAGGAATGCCTAGGAATTTACCTGTACAAAGTTGGAAATTCCAAGAAAAAAGTTAGAAAAGCAACTTTAAAGTAGACAAACGAGAAAAAAGTTAATGTTAAAAAGACCAAGAAAAAAGTTGGAAAAGCCAAGAAAAAAAGTTGGAAAACCCCAACTTTAAGTTGGAAATTCCAAGAAAAAAGTTGGAAAAGCCAACTTTAACGAGAAATAAAAAAATAAGGTCGCCCTAATACGCTTCCGCTTTTCGTAATATTTTCCAAGTAAATAGAAATATGTCCGGTCATCAGAGGATGGTTACTCCTCCGTGACACCTGATAGTACCTCTGTATCTTTCGGGAATCAGAGGTTGTCCAATGTTCACCAAATTTGCATGCTTTCCCTTTGACTAACTTTCGGTTACACTTTGGTATCTGTGATTTTTATATATTTTATATAAAAATATGAAATAATAATAATTAGAATTTTCAAGGTATTCTTCGATACATGCTAACAGGTTGACATTAATTTGGAAGTAAATCATGATTGTTTTATTTCAATTACTGTTGAATTTCTGGTAGTAAGATGGGATGTTATTTCATATTAGGTAGTATCTATCTAGAGCGATATGTGCTATAGTCGACATTTATTTTGTTGTTTAAATGGTCAAATCAACTCTGAACCATTTTAACACAAAAACACGAAATTGCCTACATTTATCTTGCTTTAAACCTTTATACAAAATTGTTCAGGCATATAATGATACTATACAGAATTTCTCTGACGTAATCGTAATCTGCAATTGACCTCTAGGTTAACCACTCGGAGGACTATTAAAATGTGTGTACAAGTTTTTGTTAAAACTGAAGCAATACAGCATGAAATTACATGCTTATTCACATATGTTAATTATTTTCCCTGTGATTATTAAATAGATAGAAAGATGTTTATGGCAAAATCAAACGTTCTTCATTGATACTCGATTATTTTTCGAAAAAAAAAAATTTTGCAATGAGGAATGTAAACTAACGGTTATCGCACGTTACGTTTCGCAATTTTTTTTATTGTAAAAACGAGCATGCATTTGTTCTTTTTACCACAAGATGACCAGTCCTAGTATATAAATATAATACCAAAGTAATAATGCTCAAGACGATCGTTTCTGTCAATTAGACTTCATCAGTTGAGCTCCAATTTTCTAAAGTGAAAGTGGTATCAGACAAGACCAAATAATAAATCTAAACGTATAGTAAAAATCCGTCTATAAATAACCACTGTATGAGATAAAATATTGAATGAAATATGCATGTAGATTTTTCACCGATGACAGCTCATGTGGCTTTAGGTATTACAGAAATTGAGATTATTACATAGTTGTTAGATTCAAAAATGCCAATCTTGACTGGCTTTCTTTGGCACATTTGTCAAAACGTTTTGTGTTTCCAGATATGAAACAATTTTATATAATGTTTGTTTTATGCTTACTGCAATGCTCACAAGATTTGTGCACTGTCTGTTGGGTGACCTGATGAATAAGACTTGTGTTTTTTATTGTTCATATACAACCAATACTGATTTTGAGCTACTATATTTATACTGGATACCTAAACTTCATAAAACCCCATATAGGTAGAGGTACATAGCAGGATTCAGCAAATGTTCTATCAAACCTTAGTCCTTATTCCTTACCAAGATGTTGACAGCCGTTAAGGAGAAACTTCTGCAATATTGCACAGTTGCTTACTCCAGAAGCGGTGTAAATCAGATCTGGATACTTCAAAATCTAAACAACTTTTAGAAAATTTAAATGGAACACAATTTTTTTTCAAATTCACTTTATCAAACATACGACTTCTCTGCTCTTTACACCAATATTCCACATAAAAAAATAAAAGAAAAACTTTTTAGCATCATAGACAACTGTTTTTTAACTAAAGGTGGTACCCGAAAATTTAGATATCTAGTGATTGGTTTTCATGATACTTATTTTGTCAAACACCACTCTGTTTCTACACATAAATACACCGAACTTGATAAAAGAAAGACGCTGGAATTTCTAATAGACAATGTATTTGTAATGTTCGGAGACGTTGTCTTTCAATAAACTATCGGTATTCCTATGGGAACCAATTGTGCCCCTTTACTGGCCGACCTGCTCTTTCAGGTGAAGCAGACTTCATTCAGAAACTGCTGAATCAAAAGAAGAAAAAGTTAGCGGTGTCCTTTTTCACATTTAGATACATCGAAAACGTTTTGTCAATTAATAACGACTATCTTAATACATTTGTCAATGCGATATATCCTAACAGAATATAGCACACACTCTTCATACTTAGGCATTTTACTTACTGTAGACACAAACGGGAAAATGGCAACCAAGGCATACGAAAAACGCGACGATTTCGGCTTCCCCATCGTAAATTTTCCACATTTATTTAGTGACATCCCACAGTCACCCGCATACGGAGTTTAGATTCCACAAATGATCCGATATGCCAGGGCGTGTTCAACATATGAACATTTCATATACAGATGTAAACTACTCAATGACAAATTATTGACACAAAGATATCGGAAATAGCGTTTGATATCAACGTTCCGCAAATTTTACGGTCGGTATAATAGTCTTGTTTGCGATTACTCTGTTTCATTTGGTGAAATGTTGAGTTGCCTTTTAGTTGGCGGTTGTTGAGACGTCTGTACCAATTGTGACGAGGATTCGTTCCTTGCGTATTTTATTTGGACATGACTGTGGACTTACGGTGGATGTGACCTGTAGACAGGGAAGCTTACTCCTCTGTGGCACCCGTCCCACCGCTTGGTTTCCAGAGGTCCGTGTCTGTCCATTTTTGCCGAATTTGTATTTGTGTCCTGGACATCCTTAGGATTTATACTATACTAGTATCTGAGATGTTTTATATGTACATGTGGAAATTGAAATTCATATTTTCAGTAGGAAACCTTCACAGGACCAACCTCTGTGTATATATTTTTACGGTGATTGTAATGGGGTATCTTTGCCGAAATGAACCGAAAATAATTGATATGGAACATTTGTTATACTCTAACAGGTTACAATATAAACGCATGTTTTATTACTTGTATACCTGAAAGTTTCTCCCCTCGTTATTTTCGCCTTTTTTATAGAAGAAAAAAAATAAACTACGTTTCAAATTGGCCTTAAATCAACATAGTGTCATGTGCGGCATTTATATCCGTACATCAATTATTGAGCTGGACAATTTCTCTTTCATTTTAAATCTGACCTTTCATTTAGAGCGAAAAAGGTGGAAATTAAACTGGAGCGAAAATTTCCAGGTATACATTATTTTAATCACCAATAACATAAATGAATCCATTTTTATTCTGACACGACTAGATATTTATGACTATAATAACTACACTATTTTCGCAGATTTATTCACGTACTGTACACCCGTTTATTAGTCAGCTGGTAAGTGATTAAGGCAATGTTCTGAGCAAAACAAAGGGCATAAGCATCTATTAAAACATAACAGAATGCAATTTGCAATATCAAATATATTTCTTTTAAGGTGAACTGCCCGATCCATATGTGCATTTATAGGTACGTATGCTATTCTATTACATTTTGTATATTGTTAATCATTATATGCAAATATTTTTTTGTTAAACAGAAGTACAAGAAATCATATTCAACAACTGTATGGTTGCATTAATAGCAATGATATATCAGGGACATGTTGATTCTATATCTGCTTGTCAGTAACTCAAAGGATCGTTTTTTCGTGCTTAATATAACAAAGACAAATTTGCACACGTTAAAACAAAATCTTATCAGTTATCATTGCATGAATCTTTTTCTCTTTGTCGCCGTAAATCGTTAAGTAAAGGTTATATTTTATCAGTTTTTCTGAAACATTACTGCAAACCCTCGTGCATTATGTCAATACTTCGGTTCTCGACCAAATGGACATTGAACGAGAAATGTACATTGATATCGATAATTGTTGATAGTGCCACTTCAATATCAGCAAATTTTTGAAATTCTAGGACAGCCATCCTGAACCGATTGATGTGGTGTAATGCCCTTTATTAAGTCGTTGTAAGGTAATATTTGGCACTGATAACACCATTTGAATTTTAAATTCTTCAAAACCTGAGATACCCATCTTTTTACAGTGGTTACTCTTAGACGGATTTGGTGATGCATTTAGATTTATTATTTGTCCTTGTATGATACCACTTTTTCTTTTGAAAATAATATTCTAAATTGGAGCTCAACTGATGAAGACTAATTGACAGAAACGATCGTCTTGAGCATTATAACTTTTGTATTATGTTTATAATATTTCTAATATTTATATTGATATTTAAACGGGACACAGTGCTTCCTTGCTTTCGCTTGATTTAACAATCGATGTGACTACTTAAAGCCCTTGCCACTCATCCGCGTGGAACAGGAAGATATGTTTAGTGTGTGTGTTATGCCCTTGCTTTGGTTTTCTATATTTCCAACGGCCACTACACCTGTACAATCTGAGTTGTGCGGACATGCGATGAAATCTCAAATCTGAAGATCTGGCACGACCGGGGATCGAACCACGGACCTTCATGTTAATGAGCTGGTGTTCTACTAACTCAGCTACGCTGTCCGCTAAAGGACACCGTGTGTTATCCGTTCGATTAAAATATTGTATGTCTAAAATGACCTATAATATATCAGCATAAAATTTTAAAATCACAAAAATGTTTTAAATATACGTTGGAAATGGTCAAACCGTAAATAAGTTAAAATGGAGTACCAATGGATAATCGAAACACCATGTCCATCAGAATGCCACAACCTAGATGCAAAAACGGTCTCAACACGTAGAGCAATTGCTAATCCAAAACGGGATGGGACCAGGTGTCATTAAGGAGTCGCAAATGTTCTATGGACACATCTCAAGTTCAGTGAAAAAGTGAAGTTCGGTTAATCAATAAATAAATGAATAACACGTTACAACAAAATACCTTGTACTGTTAAAAGTGCTGACCAGTTTCTGTATTCGATTAAACATAATGTATTAAGATTAACGTCCCAGTGCACATGTCTGTTTCAGCGGCAAGGCTCAAGCGTTATGGTCTGAAGAGGAACGATTGTTTTTCTCACATCAATGTCTCATCATTATGATAAATGAGCAGAAATTTTATAGGTCCAATCTCCATGTGGGTTCGATTCCACCACTAACAATAACAGAGTACACTATAAAGCATGGTCAACATCTATGTATAATTTGTAACGTAAACAAAACTGATATGTTGAGGAGAAAGGAAAGGTGACAAGGTGTTTTCGTTTAATTTATCATGTGTTTTCTTGTAAATTAGCCGTCAATACTGTCACTCCCTTTTTGTATGCTTGCGGCATATCAGCACTAGAAGAGCATTTTAAGTGTCATTTCGGGACGCCAATAGGTCAAGCTGTCTCATACTCGTACACTCTTAATATATCGCTTCTAGCTGGGCCTTGTGGTTTAGAACATTTAAATTGTGAGAAGTCATATTATCCTTGTAACTAAAGTGTTTTACGCCTGTTCGTGCTATTCAAAGCTGCAGGACAGTTTACTTTTGGTAGATCGTCCTGATGATGACATGGATCCTCAAGACAATAATTCACATTGTTGATGCCTGTACTTAAGTTATAATCGATTCTATCTTTTCATTAACATGGCAGTTTTGTAACAACTCACTTCTACAAAGGGAACTCATTTGCTGAGGTCTTTTCCAGACTTTAGTTTGAAACTTACATAATGCACCAACTTCATTCAAATGAGTGGTAGAAGAAAATTATAACTGTGATTTTTTAATTTGACAAGATATATTTTGATGCTTTTGTAAGCACATAATTAATTCAAGTAAAGTAGAAATTAAAAATGCCAAAGAACCCGTATTAAACATAACTTATTGAATTCAGACTGGAAATTGAAATTCTTAATATGTGACTTAGAATTTACAGTTATAAACATTTCACATTGAAACATTGTTATCGATTTATCCAACGTTTATGGCAGAAATTCCAAAGTATTTATTTTCAAGATGTTTAGTTAAGACAATATACAAATCTGGCGAACATAAGACGAACACGGCCCTCTGATAATCCAGAGTTGGGATCAGGTGTCATGAATGAGTAAGCGCCACCTGTTGCCAGTCCATTATTTTAGACCAACGTAACGTGAGGTCATTTCATATACACAGACTTCTAGAAATAAGTTGTCATGATAAAACATTAACATTTCACAAAATCATGGTAAATATAACTAATGACAATCTTTCAAATCATATTTCACTATCTGGAATGTTAAGTTCTATATTTATAAGTTGTTGTTTACCGATTGTGACTAGATCCTCATACCATTAAGAATGATAATGTACCCAAGTCTGACTTGAACTTGGCCTGCTTAGCAAATCAGATTTCAGGATTAAAGTTAAATAAGATATTTGGACATAAATGCAACGCCCAGGTGTATTTCCCAATTGCTCGGTGTCTGATATTTCCAAAGTTTGCATTTTGTCTTATGGCCTATCTAACGATCAGCATTTTGTATCTGTTCTATTTAATATATATGCTAGTGATACTGAGGCTTACACGTGAAATAGTTATGAAAAATTATATTCTTATCTGTGGTGAACACATTAACATAGATATTTAATATTTCATCATATATACATAGTCACAACCGGACTTTTAAATCATGCGTTCACTGCGTTTTTCGTCGCAGGTGAGAGTCGTAGAGATCGTGGGACAGAAACAAGTAGCAGTCAATTCGTAAGTTGGGAGCATGCACGACATATGTAAAGCGGCAGTCATAAGAGGCCGTACTTCAACTCTACGGGGTATGTACGGCAAAAACAAAAATGTCAGGGAAGGCACGGGCATCGCATGGCCTACCTGTGGTCTGCAGACTGCCGTAAGCACGTACGATGGATGTTGAGAGTATGTGCAACAAACTTTGTCATTTCCCAATAACATACGGCATTCTTATTCCCACTTTACGAAGTTACTGTTACTTTTTTCTGCCACCACGACATCTACGACTCTTACATATGGTGGAAAACGCACATGACACACGGTTTAAAAACCTGTGGGATCGGTTGTGACTACGGCTTTAACGGGAAACCGCTCAACTTTATTGGACATATTCAACATCCATCATGCGTGCTAGAAATTCCGCAAGAAAGTCATGCGAGGCCCTTGCTTTCCTCGGCGTTTTTGCCGTGCATACCTCGTAGAATGGAAGTATGGCTTTAGTTGGGAGTAAGAAAGACATGTTATTAGGAAATAGAGTTTGTTGTACATGGTCGACATGGATCATACGTGCTGACGGGAAGCCTGCGTAACGCAATTCCACGAGAAGGCCGTACGTTCCTTGAGGTTTTTGCCGTACAGACCCCGTATAGTGGAAGTATGACCGGTTGTGTCGGAGGTTTTTCAAATAATGTTAAACGTGTAATTATTGTTGCTATAGTTTTAACAACCCTCACCAGTGTTTATGTATAATTGTAAATATTAGTAAAGATAGCGTTTCAAAGTTCTCTGCATGTTTTTTAAAGATTTTCAAAATTCATGTTAAGCAATTAAATTTCCCATTAATGCAAGATAAAATTCGATAAGTCAAAGTTAAAAGGGCAACATAAAGCATGATAATTTAACCAAGTATGAGGTTATTCTCAACTTGACCTGCTCAGTCAAACAGATTAGCCAACGTTCAGTAAAAAATTAAACGAATAATTCTTAAGTTTCATGTTGCCAAACCCAGAACAATCGACTACAGAATGGTAACAGAGAAACATACGATTTATAATTTCCCTTTCTGTAGGGTATATATATGTTGTGATCTATTATTACTTATTCTGAAAGTGGACCCAATTTTCGTTAATCTGAAACAGAAACAGGTGATCTGATACATTACTGAGGAATAATTTTGTACACAGGTAAATTTACATCGATTTATTTGTAGGAAGTATTTCGAATTATTTGTTGGAAGTTTGTTATGCTCTGTAGAAGAAGGTCATTACATTTATTTGAAACATCGAGGCATTCGACCCATTTAAATTTTAATTTGCTTATATATATATATATATATATATATATATATATATATATATATATATATATATATATATATATATATATTCTAGTGGTCAAGTTTGATTGATATAAATGGTCCTACATCTCACAATTAACAGTTGTCTTCTTTATCATTTAGTCTCCGATGGTGAATTTTAGCTTAGCTCTTATACAATAGTTTGTATTATTGATTCAAAGAAAGATATCACGTCATGGCTCCCGGCAGACTCAAGTGGCGAGTGGTATCAGTATTCAACATCAGAATTATGACATTTTGTAGAAGTATTTAAAATGTCCTGGTCACCGCCTATAATTAATTCTTCTATTCATCTGAACAAGATATCGATGAATTAAATATATGAAAAGATAAATACCTATACATACCTTGAAATACGACACGTCTGCAACTCCTATCTCAACATAGAGTTTTATTTTAGTAATTACTAATACAAATCATCACATGATGATAATATGTGTCTATATTAATTTAACTAAATTCTAATGTACAATTTTTAGCTGTGTATCTTACCTTACTTTAGTAGCGCAACAAGATGCACTAGGAATCAGATTGATTCGGATATTTACATATTCTATTGTAGTACTTCCTCTGGTGGAATTCATATTTTTGTATTTCTGTTAAAAGAGTACATCTTGTAGGTGATAAAACACACATACACACATAATACCCCACAGACACAAATGCGCTCATATACACGCATACATACGCATACAAATACAGACACACACAATACACTTACACGCATACAAACATACAAACACACACACAAACATACGCACACACATAACATAGACTTACACGTAATATTCAATCAAAACTTGAGACTTGTGTTCATTGTGCATTGTACCTTGATTGTCATTATTCTCGTTAACAATTCAAAATAAATTATGTGTATCTAAAAGTGCTAAATATTAATTTATTGGAGGTTAAAATTTGACGTATTATCTTGTGTAATTGTGGGCTAGGATAACATTAATCCACAATCAAGATAGATGCAGTATTGACTCCTCTCCAAAATACATATTTGCACCCTAAGTCGTGAAGTATGTTGTTTACGTGTGTAGGTGACACTTTCTATAATTCGTATGTTATAAATACTTACCATACTTTTATATCATGTTTCAACCTGTTTGTTTTTCTAGTTGATTTATCTTCCTTGTCAATTAGATATTGGTGATTGATTAAATCAAACGCCTTGGGCTCGATTAATTATCTCGAAATGATACCAAATGTTAGTTTAAACATTATAGCTAGTGTATCTAAAAGTAAACTAACAAAATTAATGACTAGTACATAATCACAAAGCTACATAACATCGTGAAGTACTTCCTATTAAAAGTCAATGATTTAGCACAAAGAAATGAAAAACATTATTTCAATAAATACAGAATTTATAAAAGAGACAATTCAAGTTGTTATACAAAAGTGGATATAGACGTCGGCCTTCGGTGTTTATTACGGAACGGATAAATACAAGAGGGCATTTGAAGGTTTTACAAACAGAAGTGTTCGAATCATGTCTCCTTTTAATCACTGCGAACAAAGGTTTAAATGTTATCATATATAAGAGGTTGCAGAGTGGCTGGATAGATAAATTTATTTGAAGAGCAACGGAAAGTGTACATTTAAATTTTGTTCATGCGTGTTTGGTGGTACGAGATCACATTCTGAAAAAAAGGCGGAAAACTGTACCGTAACGCGTCATGCATGATGCACAGTTTTCAATTGTGAAAGATTCATCCAAAGAATTTGTATTCATTTCTAATTATTTTACTTAGCTTATCAGTGTTATCAATAAACTATGTCAATGCAAAGTGTATTCTTACATGTCGTTAATAGATAGTCTGTCATATCAGCCAGCATTTCAAATATTATAAACATACTACCAAAGTTATAATGCTCAAGACGATATCGTTTCTGTCAATTAGACTTCATCATTTGAGCTCCAATTTAAATGTTATGTGTATTTTCTGAAGAGAAAGTGGTATTATACAAGGCCAAATAATATCTCTAAAAGTAGAGCCGAAATCCGTCTAAGAGAAACCACTGTAAAAATGACTATCTTAGCTTTAGAAAACATTTTTGAATTTAAATGATGTTAACAGTCCCAAATATTACTTTAGTATAAGATGAACAGCATTTCAAACTGAAGCTATCATAATGAATATTTTTAAAATAGCATAGAAATACTTCATACATATATCCAAACAGAACTTATTACTTATGATACTTGAAGAGGCTTTGCTCGAAACATTTTTTATAGACTTAGACACGGGCATTTATGCCTTTTGTGTATTCCGCTTAGTTGCGTTAGATAAATCATATATATAGATCCTTTCATGGTCGAGTTGCTTGAGCATCTCAATGAAGAATCTGACCTCAAGTTAGCGCAAGTTTGAGTCCCACTTGAAGCTAACATGATTTTGTGGGGATATTCGCCGATTTATTTGCGGTAGGCCAGTGGTCTCTTTCTGGGTACATTGTAAACGGGTTCTCTGCTCCACCAATAAAAACTGACCGTCATCATATTTGTTTAGCGTGACGTAACCACTGTTAAAAATAAAAAAATAAAATATCGGGTTCTCTGCTCCACCATATTTGTGACGTAAACACTGTTAAAAATAAAAAAAAAAACCATCGGGTTCTCTGCTCCACCATATTTGTTTAGCGTGACGTAAACACTGTTAAAAATTAAAAAAAAAAAAACATCGGGTTCTCTGCTCCACCATATCTGTGACGTAAAACAATGTTCAAAATTAAAGAAAAGGTAATCGGGTCCTCTGCTTTACCATTCAAAACTGTCTGCCACCATATTTGTTTAGCGTGACGTAAAACACTGTCAAAATATTTATGATAAAAAGGTAATCGGGTTGTCTGCTCTTAAAACTGGCCGCCACGATATGACTGAAAAAGTGTTAAGTGTGACGTAAAGCAACGTTAAAGCAAATAAATAAACGAAATATGAAACTCAACTATCAATAAATCAATATTTATCTGAAGATTTCTGTCTTTCTACAATATTAAGTAAGTAATCATAAAAAGTACGCGTCATTATTATTTACCATTCCTGCCACTAGGTGGACTGTTTATAGGTCCTACAGGTAAGCATTGCAAAATTTATTACCACGTTTACTATATTTAGTTTTGCACTGAATGAATTACAAAGACTTTGACATTTTCACCTTAATCATTGTGTAATTGTTTGCATGAAAAATAGATTAATACTGTACATTCTGTCTCAATATAAAGTTTTTTTCTCGTTTTAAGAAATGTTACTCTGAAAATTTTGCCAATGACGTTTAAAGAGACAGTTCAGGTTTTACTATTAACATTTGACAGAAATATGTCCAGATGCATAGCGCGAACTAAGTTGCTTTAACTCAATAAGATGATTTTTGCGTTACAATTTGAATTAACAGCACAAAAATGGGTTTTATAGAGAAAAAGTTCTAGTTTTCTTCGCACAAAATAAATTTATTACCAATAAATGTGCTTTTGGCGCAGTAAAACTTTGTTTTTTTCAGTTAAACTTTGTTTTCTCATTTTATGATTTTGACAAAGTTAATCCTAGTTGTTTATCAGTTGAACATTGTTTTCTCAAGTAAATGTTGGTTACCAGGATAACTTGGTTTAACTCATTAATGTAATTCTGGCATGCCATACATGTGCCTGATACTTGTATGAAGCTTGAGACTTACACTGTAAGATAATCTTTATAACATCGAAAATTATGTGAAACTGATTCCTTTTCCCAAACTTGCCTAGGATATAAACAAGTCTTCATTTTCACATGCTATTTGAAATTTGGGATCATTTGTAGATCATTTTCTCCATTATTGTCACAATTCATATTTATAGTTTACCAAGTCAAAAGGGCAAAGAGTCAACCCTGTCCTTTTACTATGCACCTACACTTTTCTGTCATGCCCGTCTGAAAATGTGTTTCCACATGGGAAAGCAGCAATATAACATCTAGAAATGTTGACAGATTCTTCCTCATATAGAAGGAAAAAAGGTTTGACTACAAGTGTAATCATATGGCTAACAGTGCATATCAATACATCACAACAATTATGCAATGTATAAAGATTGTATGTAACCGAAATGAAGCAATTAGTTTACACTCATTATCGGAGGTTTTGTTGGATTGTAAAATAATCAAATGGCATGTGTGACCGATCGACACGGGATGCTTATTCCTCTATGGCACCTGATCCCACCTCTTTGTTTCCAGAGGTTCGTGTTTGTCCATTTTTACCAGATTTGTATCTATATTATGGACATCCTAAATATTCATACTCTTGTATCTGAGATACTTTATATATGTATTTGATTTGATTTGAATTTTTGGTTTACGCCACACTGAACAATTTGCTATTTATATATAGTGCCGACCAGATTCTGATGGTGGAGGCGAGAAACCAAGTTACCCGTGAATACATCACAGGCCTTTCGCATGTAAGCTGTCAAACGTTATCACAAAATCAGCTTAGGTTCAAGCGGGGCTCGAACTTGCGCTGTATAATCAGATGATTTTATAAAAACAATCTGATGTTCGGTAAGGCTTGTAACGATAACATTGTATGATTGATAGGTATATTTCATGTATATAAGGTTTTCAAGGAGCAAATATTAATGGGGAATAACTTTTGGAATATATATATATATAGTTAATACGTGTATATATATATATATATATATATATATATATATATATATATATATATATATATATATATATATATAGTTAATAGTGTGTATGTGTGTATGTGTGTGTGTGTGTTTGTGTGTGTGTGTGTGTGCGTGTGACCAATTGCGACGAGCATTCGTTCCTCACGTATTTCATTTGGACCTGACTGTGGACTCATGGCGGGTGTGACCGGTTGACAGGGGATGCTTACTCCTCCATGGCACGCAACCCCTTGGTTTCCAGAGGTTCATGTTTGTCCATTTTTAACAGATATGTATCTATGTCCTGCTCATCCTAAAGAATTATACTTTGGTATTTGAGATGATATATATACATGTAGTTCTAAAATTACTAACGACACGGACAAAATAAAAGTCAAATTTCGAGACGACCTGTCCCTTCATCAGGACAAAACGATTGCAATAACATGAAAACACACACACACACACACACACACACACACACACCCACCCACACACACACACACACACACACACACACACACACGCGCGCGCGCGCGCGCATGCCACACACACTCACAAACACAATCGGATAATGAAAGAAATGCTTCATGTTACAAGTATAGTAAACTCAACCTACCAAAGAAAATTGAATCGCACTGAATCTAAGTGGAAAAAAATAAGAAACCTTAAAGTTTTTAAAGACAAGTTTTGAAGCTGGCCATAGGCAGAGGGTTGTCTAATCTGCCTCTAACTACCATGCCCTCTGGGTTTCTTGGCCGTCTGGAGGAAGTCAATGGCGGTTCTTAAAAGATGTTTGCCATTCTTTCATTTTTGTGGAGAATTGGCAAATTCTTCCATAGAATGTTATTTAGGTCCTTCAAGACGGGATGGTAAGTGGTGACCAGGGGAATTGTGCTGCTTTCCATTTAGACTTGTATTGCAGGAGAGTGTTTCTGTATTTATTGGAAATCTTATCAATTGTTGTTTGCACGGTCCTAGCCTTGTAGCCTCTGTTGCAAAGGTTGGTTTTAGGAGTGATGTAAACACGAATCCACCGTCGTTCATCCTTTTGGTACAAACTTGTGCAGTATCGATTCCATCCATTACTGGAATTTGTATATTGTTTGGGAAAGATGCATCGAATCCGCTTAATTGATTTCATTCTGTCAGATTCACTTTTGAATTTAACGTGTTTTGAGTTTGTTGATAATATCTGTTTTAAAATTTTGTAGTTTTTGCACGTTTTTCATATTTTTTTAATCGTTTTGTCCTAATGAAAGGACAATTTGTTCCGAGAATTTGACATTTTTTTCCCCTTTCATTGGTAAATTTAGTGCTTTTTCTATTTTTTCTTGACTTTTATCTATTGCTTTGATCCGACCCCCTGTGTAATGTAGTGCTTTATATATATATATATATATATATATATATATATATATATATATATATATATATATATATATATATATATATATATATATATATATATAATCGGAAATGTATAATAATATATTTTTTCACAACTATCAAACTTTCTTAGTACTTTGAGGAGGTGTAAGCATGTGAAATAAGATTTCAATGACAAAAATTCAATTTGACCCAAGGTCAACTTATATGAACTGCAATTTGATGTCAATCATTTCATGCATGCCCAACCAGGAAAACATATATGTCGGAAATTAACAAATTCATTAATGGAAGTAAATGATCGATAATTTATTTTGCAGGAAAACAAAATAGATCCGCTGTAACATCTCAATGAACCAAGCACATTATTTATATGAATGATAAGTTTAAAGGCTGGAATTTTATTTCCATTTCTTTCATAAGAGTACCTTCGTATTTCAACACTTATGAAAATAATTTACATTTACTAGGTTGTTGTATAAAATTTTTCTCTGTCGTTAGCCTATCAGAAGGCCTTCGAAATCAGGATCATCACAATTATAATGAAATTGATTTCCCCGATAGAGAAAAATTAAATGCGATATTATTATTATTATTATTATTATTATTATTATTATTATTATTAATTGGGTGACTCAAAAATAATTTTTCACTTTTTTATGATATCAATTTAAATGAAGGAAAAATGTGAATTTTGAGAAAGAAAATTTGTGAGTTATGTATATTTCATATCAGGCTTGTCGGGGATATAAAATATAACTCTTTTCATAAAACAGCACCTGATCCCACCTCTTGGTTTCCAGAGGTCCGTGTTTGTCTATTTTTACCGGATTTGTATCTATGTCCTGGACATTCTATTGATTTATACATTGGTATCTGAAATTTTTATATCTAGACCAGGTGTAATGCACGTACAATATTTTTAATGAAGCGGCTATATTCCAAAACTATCACACATTACAAAATTGACAATGAAATAATAAAAACGTCTTGTAACTGTGTCGCTTTACTGGTGAAGGGCAGAGTGCAGAACGTTTATCATTAATTTATGAGAAAGTGAAATTACACACTGTGAAGTTTATATGGAAAAAAGATCTGACCTACGACTAAAGAACTAGTCGATGTGTTCATGTTGCGCGTATACACAATTCCGTGTTGACAACTCGGTCATTCGTATCACATCACGCCGGGTGATGCGACTTGTGGCAATATTTGACACATTAATTATGTAAAAACTGTTTCACTGTGTACACTGTGTCTATAAGGAACATTATATTTATATAGTTCATGGTGGCATTTGCCCACAATGTTTTGCAAGGTTTTGCAATATATTGTTGCCTTTTTTTGATGTAATCACATATTCCACAAAGATAATCTCCACAATATATCCGAAAAACATGTTCACACAAACACACACACACACACACACACACACACACACACACACACACACACACATATATATATATATATACACACACACACACACACACACACACACACATATATATATATATATATATATATATATATATATATATATATATATATATATATATATATATATATATATATATATATATATATATATATATATGGTGTATTATTGATTTGCTTCGACGTTAACAATGGATGATTAAGGATAATTCCGAAATATAAAATCATAACTTAATTCAGTTGTTCACTAGTTATGGTCTAGTAGGAATATCGAGATAGTAATAAAAAGAGAGTAATTTGTGTTTGTTAAATGGGTCCCATTTCTAGGCGGACACCTACAGCTTCTATGAACATTATTAGATGATTAATTCTAGAAACATATGCATGAATTAATATATAATGTAGAAAACAATTTTATCGTCATTAGGCAAATTATTATGATATATGCAAAATTTACTCAAATATAGAGGTAGACAACATAAATATAAAAAATCTCAGATACCAAAGTATAAATCATTAGGATGTCCAGGATATAGATACAAATCTGGTAAAAATGGACACATACCAACCTCTGGAAACCAAGGGGTGGAATCAGGTGTCATGGAGGAGTAAACATCAAATGATGACCGGTCACACCGCAGTGAGTCCACAAATACAAATGAAATACATGAGGAACGAATCCTCGTCATAATTGGTACAGACGTCTTAATAACCGCCAATCAAAAGGCAACTCAAAATTTCACTTAGGGAAACAGAGCAATTGCAAACAAAACTATGATAGCGACCAGAAAATTTGCGGAACGTTGACATCAAACGCGGTTTTCGATATCCCTTTGTCAATAATTTGTCAGTGAGTAGTTTACAGTAGGAACAGGTCGGCCAATACAGGGACACAATTGGTCCCCATGGGATTGCCGACAGTTTGTTGAAAGACTACGTCTCCGAACATTCCAAATATATTGTATATTGAAAATTCCAGCATATTTTCAACTTCAGTGTATTTATATGTAGAATCAGAGTGGTGTTGGACAAAATAAGTATCATGATAACCAATCACAAAATATTTTAATTTTCGGGTACCACCTTTTAGTGACAAAACAGTTGTCAATGATGGTAAAAAGTCTTTCTTTTAATTTTTATTTTCATTTTGGCTCAGTAATTGTGAAACAAACTCGTTTGAATCAGGTGATATACATTCTAGTCTTGTAGGGAATTATTTTGTTTACATCCGAACGATTTCCAGTCATTATTACCGTATATTATCAGCATCGATCTTTAGTTATAGTATTAAAAAAATCAACATCAACAATAGGCCAAAACAAATGCTTACAAACGATCGTTTCTGTCAATGATACTTCATCTGTTAAGCTCGACTTTAAAATAGATGTAGAGCTCCGAAACAGAAAGTGGTATCATCTAAAGCCAAAACATAATGGTATCATTCATGGCCAAAATATATCCTAAATGTATTCCCAAAGTCGTGTTATAATGATCACTGTAAAAACAAGACTCTCTTAGCTTTAAGAGAGTTTAAGATTTAAAAGGTAGCTATGTATACGAAAAATTACTTCAGTATAAAATAATCAGCTGGTATCGAATTTCTAGGTATGTGGTTTATGTGTACCTACAGGAAATCAAACGGTCCACCAGCAGTGAAATTGAACCAGTGATCAGAAATATAAACATAATACAAAACACAAAAATTAAATGCCAAAGACGATCGATTCTACCAATAAAACCCCATCATTTGAGCTCGAAAGATAAATATAGATGTTACAGTCAGGATTTTATTTTGTCTTATTTCTGTCAATGTTGTCCAAACAAAATGGTATATGACATATGTAAAGGATATACATCTGGAACACAATCAATAATAATTTTCTAATTGACTTTGGGTTTAGAGTTTCCATTTGTACGCCTTTAGTTTTATTTACAAGACTGTCAACATAACAATTCTGCATTATTATCCTTAAGTATTAAGTTAAATGAAGAAGAACCAGTTGAGAATAGAAACTCGAATCCATATGAAGAATGAGATTTGCTCACCATGAAGAACAGTTGCAAATCCCAAACGGGATAAGACCAGGTGTCCGAAAGGAGTCAGCGTCCCCTGCTGGCATGCCACACCTGTCGCAAACGTTCCATGGAAAGGTCAAGTTGGGTGAAAAGTATACATTAGGTCGCGCCATCATAATCAGTTTATGTCCTCAAAATGAACATCAAATTTGAAGATATTACCGATCTATTTGAATATTTATCTAATGATGAAATTAATATTGTATACCTTGAAACTTTAACTCCCGGTTATTTTCCTACATTTTCACCCTTAGATAAGAGGGAGAATTGAAAATGAAAGCGTTTACCTGGAAACTTTAACTCCCGTTTAATTTCCGACATTTTCACCCATAGATGAGAGAGACAATTTGAAATGAAAGCAAATTTTCAGGCTAAGACAGCGTGAATTTCTTTTCGGTCATAAAAGAGAGAATATAACCAGGTTTACAGTATGAATAATGAAAGTAACATCAGAACCACCAATAACTATATTGGTGTGTACTATTCATAAATATATCGCAAGGTTAGTAAATGTTACAATACTCGTGTCAACTTGTACATGCAACATGTTCATCTAATACTGAAAGTGTATATAATGTGAAATGTGAGGCTACGGGAATGTCATGGTATTTACTCTCGCGTTTCCTGAATTAAATCCGGTCATACATATTGTTGTGATTTCGTAACATTAGTGAAGCCGGAAGTCACACACGACACAAATTTATATATTGTTTTCAATTGAATAACAAAATAATTTGACTCTATGTCTCCAGTACATTGCTTTTTAAAACATTTAAATAATAAAGCACACAGATAATAAACCGACTTACTTTCTAACAATTTTCTAACAAACAGTTATTTACCCTGGCATCCAACAACTGTAACAGCCATATTTTATAGATACAGAATCTTGACAATTATAGCTTTTAGAAATGATTATGGATAATGTTTAGATTTTACAAGCTTAAATTACATAATATTTACACGTCAAACAAAGATAACTCTTATATAAAACTTGTATCCGGCACAGATATAATGACTAATACACAAAAAGATCAAAAAGATCAAAATGTAATATTCGAATTTCAAATGCTGCTTGTCTGAAAAACGAAGGTCAATATAGACCTTTATATAATATATATATATATATATATATAGAGAGAGAGAGAGAGAGAGAGAGAGAGAGACAGAGAGACAGAGACAGAGAGACAGAGAGACAGAGACAGATACACTGACAGACAGACTGACAGGGAGACAGAGAGAGTTGTTCTTAGCAGAGACATATCAAGATGACATGTAAAGTTTGAAGTGTACAGATGAACGTGAAGTTAATATTATTTCGTTTTGTTATTCTCTACTTAATCTGTTATATATGTGTAATATAAAAAAATTCGAATATAACGCATGAACTGATTTAAGGTAGCGATATACATACTTTTACAATATATTTGGAAACTAAACGGCACAAAAACAACTTATATTTTAGTCTGCAAGCCCACAATCAATTTACAGAACTGAAAAATTGGGGTGATATTACGAAATCATGTTAAATTACATTGTTTATTCAACTGACAGTTTTTCAAAATGTGAAATCATTTCTACAGTTAAAATATTTCAGTTTAATTTAAACATCCTCATAAAAGACATGAAATGACTGACCGACCCAACAACACATAATTAAAACCCCTGACAATGCTTTGCTCTGTTTTTCCAATTTTTGACCTTGATATTCTGAGTCCTAGGTCACAAAAGTGATGACACGATAAGTATTACATTAGTCAGAGTCATCAACAGTATTCTAAAATTGTGAGTTTTCACCTGGTGACATTTAGCTAGCATTAACTACACCCCGGGATACTGAATCTTAACACAGAAAACAATTATCGTTGCTACAGTTTGGTTTCGTTATTTTTCCTAAGGTTTTGTGTATGTGTTTTATCTGTAGTCTAATCTATCACCATCCGGACCAAAAATTGTCCCAAATGGTATCGGATAATTATACAGAGACAAAAATCTATAGTGTGACCATATCGCCGTTCTCAAGAAGAATTACAAATCACGGAGAACCTCCTCTTAACACAAATATAAAAGTACAATCGCCTTAATGATACAGATAATAAGATACTTCACTTATTCATGTACAAGTATTGTTATTGACACGTATGACAAAACAGATGGTTATCGGCCCACAATTACTTTTCATTAAATGAGATTAAATTGTCTGACACGGCAGTACACAATTTATCCGTAATTGTGATAAATTTTGTGGTGTCACAATAATCACAATAACATTTAACAAATTGGAATTTTGACAAACAGGCTGTAAATAATGGAATATAAACAACTCTATGTGTGAAGATTGCGAATGGGACTGGTTCATGTACAACTTGATAACGCTTAACGTTCTTGCGGTATTGGTATCTCCAATGGTGATGGAATATAACGTAATCTTCCCGCTGGAATGATGTTAGCGCAGGATATCGTCTTCTAGCGTGATTCTATCATTAACAGAAAAACAGTTCCGCACGTGGTATCACGTGCTACATGATTTAGTCCTATTCAGGATATCCACAAAACGACAACCATTTCCTTTGCTGTGATCTATAAAGAGAAAATCCGCTTAGTTAGTGGCCTAGTTAATGGAATGTTTCGGGTTAGAGTTCGAATCAGATCTAAGCAATCGGTATGGAAAAGAAATATGATGTATGTTCAATTATATACTTGAAAATAAGTACGTGAAATAGCTCAATTCTTTTTGACGGATTGCCTATGACTGATCACAAAAAAATTAAATCTTGTAGGTATGCATGTGAAGCAAGAGAAATAAACAAGTATAACAATATATAGCATAACTTCGTTATTACGATACCATTCACAATGCCTCAATGTAAATCAGCGAGTTGGTCTCCTAAGTTAGGTTATAAATTATTCAATATTTGATTAAATTTTTCAAGTAACTGAATATTCGTGGACTTTTTAGTGAGGTGGTCGTCAAAATCCACAATGAATCTACAAATATAGCGTTTATAGGACAAACACGAAGAGATGAGATCAAGTGTTCTGGAAGATAAGCAAAGCTCTAATTTTGGTATTATGTTTAAAATATTTAGCACCCCTACTTTCTAGTCATAACCGCTTCAAGTCTATGGTTATATTCAAATAAAAGCAATATAAGAATCTCAGATATCAAAGTAAGAATCTTCAGAATGTCCAGTATATATACAGTAGAACTTCGATGAGTCGAACTTCAATGAGTCGAATTTCTCGTTGTTTCGAACTTTTTACAAAGTCCCGATTTATTTCATTATATATCCTTACTAAAAAAACAATTTATAAATCGAACTTTCATGAATCGAATTTCTCGGTGTGTCGAACAAAACTGGCAGTCCCATCGCTGTAAAAACATCGAAAATCCATACAAATGAATCGAAGTCGAAGTTTACCAATATACAAGATGTAAATTACCCGTGGCGATTTTCAACACCTATCCGACTACGTTGAACAATGGACACGTGTTTATTGATAAACACCCAGGACAGTATAAAAATAACATCATGATTTAAGTAATTAAAAGTAATAAGCAGACGCTAATTGATTAATGATTGTTTGCGACTGTGTCAGACTCAAATATGCAAATTACCGGCGAGTCAACGTTGTGTTTCTCGTATAGGCGCTTGGATTACGATTTTTCTGCAGAATGTTTGGATTTATTCTCTGAGTACAAAATAAATACACTGTATCTACATTAAATAAGCCGTAAATGATTTTAGTGGATTAGATTCTAGGTCATGATCCGAGCACCTATACAGTTACACAGTCACGTACAATAGATTTTTTGTGTGGCATGTCGTTATGGAGTAGATTTTAGATTTCTCGATCACCATTCATG
This sequence comes from Atrina japonica, assembly GCA_030159075.1. Lineage (NCBI taxonomy): Eukaryota > Metazoa > Mollusca > Bivalvia > Pterioida > Pinnidae > Atrina > Atrina japonica. The sequence continues at coordinate 510,619 of BROG01000431.1, read as the reverse complement.
AGTCGAAGTCCCGATGTTTCGAATTTTTTTAGACGGTCCCTTGAACTTCGACTCATCGAAGTTCTACTGTATATATATATATAATATATATATATTTATTATATATATATATATATATATATATATATAATTATATATATATATATATATATATATATAATATAATATATAAATTGGACAAACACGGACCTCTGGAAATCAAGAGCTGGGATCAGGTGCTATGGAGGAGAAAACATCCCCTTTTGACCGGTCTAACCCGCTTGAGTCCACAGTCAAATGAAATACGTGAGGAACGAATCTTCGTTATAATCGGTACAGGCGTCTCAACAACCGCTATTAAATCGAGAACTCAACATTTTATTCTGTGAAACGGAGTAATTACAAACAACACAATTACACCGACCGTGGAACGTTCACATAAAAATCTTTTTTTTCCGATATTCCTGTGTCAATAATTTTTCAGTGAGTAGTTTACCTTTACATATGAAATGTTCATATGTTGAAAACGCCCTGTCATGTCGGATCATTTGTGAAATTATATTACCATACGCAGGTGATTGTGGGATATTACTACTTAAATGTGAAAGATTTACAAAGGGAGAATCGACATTGTTGCATTTTGTCGTTTAGCCTACTTGTTAATCTCCCGTCTGTGTACAGTATGTATTAAGTAAAATGTCTAAGTAGGAAGCATGTACTTGATATATCGAATTTGCATATGAATTATTTGATTTTGATTTGATTTTTTGTTTTACGCCATACTCAATAATCTTTCAGTCATATGATGGCGTCCAGTTTTTATTGGTGGAGGAGAAACCCAGGGTAACCGGGTAAAGACCACCGACCTTCCGCAAGAAAACTGGCAAACTTTCCCACTTAATTCGAAATGACCCTAGCGGGATTCGAACCAGAGGTGAGAGGCCTTGTGATTTAAAGCGCAATGCTCTAACCACTTGGCCACGGAGGCCCCTGCATATGAATGAAAGAGTAACTCCACGTCATAAGCGGTATAAACAATACAAGCTCTAAAGACCATGTTACGCAACATTTCAATTAGTGAAACATGGTAATTGCAAACAAAGTCATGTCATCGATCTTAACACCTCATAAATGTTGAAAAATACGATTGTTAATGTCCTTTGGACAACAACTAAACATTAAAAAGTTTACCTTTGCAAATGGCATGTTCTTATTTTGATCTATTTCTAGCAGGCCGATTATGTACCATTAATACCGTATGTAGGTGATAAAGTTTTATCACTACTTCAATTTTGAAAGTTAACGATCGGAAAGTCGCAATCATCACGTTTATTGTGTAGTTTTGTTGTCATTTTGCCTCCCACGTAAAGTAAAATGTCTAAACGATTAACCTTTTCATTTTAATTTTTGTTATCTTGTTGCATACCTAAGTGAATGGTAATTGCAATACAAAATGTAATACGAAATAAACCATCATTCGTCCAAACGTAGTTAATCATAATAAATTATAATTTTACCAATTCCCGTTAATAACTAGTTTCTAGCAATTTGTATAATGTAATTACAGTATTCCAAGAACAAAGTAATTTTGTCTATTGCAAGTTGAAATATCGGTGAAAATCAGTCGTTGCTAAAAAAAATTCGATTCATTTTGTATCATTCATTATACCTCTAAAATGTATCTTTACTTTTGATTAGTCAAAACCGTATCACATGTTCATGTCATCCTGAAACATTTATGTCACCGTCTCCCGCGCAGAAATGGATGCGCGTAAGGTTCGTTTTTTTCTATTAGACTATATGGTAATTAGGTGGAACCTATAGCAGATAAAATGTCCGTTTCATAACTCATATATTACTCGATGCAGACTGGAATGGAGAGAAACAACAACCGACATTTAACGATTTGACAGCATTGATACATCGTTGTCAAATATATTTGCTGTAGTCAGTCTTGATGGAGGCTTAAGATAAAAAAACGACGCAAAGAATGATAAAACATCGATAGTGTTGTTGAGTATCGAAGGCGCTATGTGACTTGCGTTTCAACCCTTATGCACTTACGTAGGTCACTTTGCTTGTTATGTTTTATTGCCTTTCGGTATAATAAAACAATTATTTCCCTTGTTTTGGGTTGACACGAATATAATTGCCCACCCTTGGGGTGTTATATCATTCTCGGGTGACATAACAAATCTCGGGTGGACACATATCCTTGTCATTTCAAAACAACGGCAATAATTGTATAATGTCCTCTATACATCATAATTTTCAAAATTCTTATAAACACTAACATCAGTAAATGGATCACACATATAAACTTTACATGTAAGGAGTCCTATCAATGATTCTGAACGTTTTAAAGAATTCTGAAAGATAAATGTATTTTGACACACCAAGACCATTTAATAAATGTTCAGAAATTGTTGTTTTTATAATTGATGTACCCATTTATGATACACTTCAATCAAACAAAAATAAAGGAATATCATACTGACAGTGCAATGCCCGGCCCATATAAACTAACGATAAGGTACTAAATTTCATCTCATCTAACACAAAAGATCTTAGATATCATAATAATTTGGATGTTCAGGATATAGGTACAAATCTGGTAAAAAATGCACAAACACGGACCTCTTCAAATCATGAAGTGGGATCAGGTGCAATGGAGGAGTAAGCATCCCCTGTCGACCGGTCACACTCGCTGGGAGTATACAGTCAAAGTAAAATGAAATGCGTGAGGAAAAAATCATCGTCATAATTGGTACAGATGTCTCAACAACAGGTAACTCAACATTTCACTTAGTGAAATAGAGCAATCGCAAACAAGTATATTATGCCGACCGTAAAATTTTCGGAACGTTGACATCAAACGCGGATTTGGATAGCCCTGTGTCAATAATTTGTCAGACAGTAGTTGAAATATTCATATGTTGGCCACGCCCTGGCATATCGGATCATTTGTGAAATATAAACTCCATATGCGGGTGATTGTGGGATATTAGTACTTAAATGTGGGAAATTCACGATGAGAAAGCCGAAATCGTCGCGTTTTTCGTATAGGTTAGTTGTTAATTTTCCATCTGTGTCTATAGTTAAATGTTTTAGTATGAAGCGCGTGTGTTTGATTTTGTTGTATCTTTAATTTCTATTTCGCTGGGACATATCGCTTTGACATATGTATGAACATTTTCATTACGAATTGACAAAACGTTGTCAATATATCTAAATGTCAGATTAAAGGGCAGCGCTACCTTTTTCTTCTTTTGATTCAGCAGTTTCTGAATTAAGTCTGCTTCGTATGAATAAAGAACAGGTCAGCCAAGGGGCACATAGGAATGCCAACATTTCAAATATATTGTCTTTTAAATATTTAATATTTTTGTGGAATTTTTGTGTAAAGATTAGAGAAGTCGTATGTTTTGATACTGTGAATCTAAAAAACATTATGTGCTTTCAAATTTTCTTAAAGTTAAACATTTTTAAGTATCCACATCTGATTTGCACTGCTTCTGGAATAAGCAACTGTACAGTATTTCTGAAGCTTCCGCTGTATCTTGGTAAGGTTTGGTGGAACATTTGCTGGATCCTGCTATGTACCTCTGCTTATATGGGGTTTGTCCTGGACAATCTATTGATTTATACTTAGGTATCTGAGATTTTTTATACAGAAATATGGTAGCTCGAAATCAGTATCCGTTGTAGGTACATCAAACGAACGTGATACGGGCACGTGATTTTGAAGGATCTCATCCTTTGAAAGTGGGCTACGTGTGTATTTAAGATAACCAGATTTCGTATTAAACCCTAGTTCTTCTAATAAACAATCATAGTAATGTGCCTATAAAAACTACATTATTTAAAACTCGGTCTGCTGGGACGAATATATATTGGTCATGTAATTTATCCAGCTCGGTTACCACTTCTGGATCAGTAAATACAGAGGGATAATGTGTTTTCATAGTTCCTTTAAGTTTCCAAATACGGGATTTTATCAGCCACTGTATAGCTTCTCGCCATTTAGACATAAAAATCTTACCACTTGTTGGATAAATAATTAGCTCAAAAGATATATTTTGGGAGAAGGTCCCTCATTTACTAAAACAAATTAAATTATAGAATTTTGATTGTCGATGAATAACGATATATATTTCAACAACATCGCTTGTGCGTATGATTTTGTTGATTTAGTGTCTTAGCTACATTCCGTCACCAATTTACATATGTGTTTGAACTAGTTTCCACGTGCCTATTTTGCAAGAAATTAAAAGTGCGATTGAAAATTATCCTGAGGTCGGACCGATTGGATAATGATGATTATTATTAAATGAAATGGAATTATTTACGATTAATGATGATATGAAGTAAAACGAAATTATTAAAAACTGTTTTATGTGCATTGTTTACAATTTGTTATATTTACTGTCAGAAAGTTGTCCACGTTATGGGCGTGGCTAACTGACGATAACTAATTGTAAATTGTACTTTACAACACACTATACAACTATATATATATATATATATATATATATATATATATATATATATATATATATATATATATATATATATATATATATATATTTCTGAATTTACATTTTTTGTTGTAAGGCGGCAGATAATGTCATTTTCCACTGATAGTTAACTTCAACCACTTATGGTAAGATTGAGGTTAATTATTGTCAAATGAGAACTACGATATTCATCACACTACGTTATGATTCAATTAGTAATAGAGTTTGTTTTCATATTTAGTATATTGTAAAATGCAATTAACAGTTAGCCACAATTTGAACATAATGAATCTCAATAAGTTTATAATTCTGTTCCTTATCACACTTATCTTGTGATATCCTCTCTACATGTTCTCTATTTTATTAGACAACCACGATGTTGTAAAATGCATAAGTCATATTTTAGCAACATTAAAACCATTTTGTTTTCGTTCCCACGAGCAGAGATTTAAATGAGAGGCAATAATAAATTTTAGCTTACTTTTTGATACTTTGGAATAAAAAGAATAAAATGATCGTCTATGTATGGTGCAAAATATAAACATAATACCAAAGTTATAATGCTCAAGACGATAGTTTCTGTCAATTAGACTTCATCAGTTGAGCTCCTGTTTAAATAGATTTTTTAAAGAGAAAGAGGTATCAGACAAGTCCAAATAATAAAACTAAACGTATAATAAAAATCCGTCCAAGAGTAACCACTGCAAAAAGATGGGTACCCTAGCTTTAGAAGAATTTAGAAATTTAAATATGCTATATTACTTTAGTATAAGATTATCAGCTGATACCTAAATTCCAGGTACTAGATTTATGTATACCCTCGGGGACACGAAACGGTCCGCCATTGCAAATAATGTTAAATTACTCATGCTCACTTGTAGCGAAGTCGTTTACTTTATACACTTCTTCGTTATCCACTGGAAGTATATCTTTCACGTGTCCTGTTCCAATACTGTTACGCGCTTCACTCACAATATGTGGTTCTACGCTAGCCGTCGCTCTTTAATGACGAAGACAAAAATCGCGGTTAAAATATTTCCGGGAAAAGAACATCAGCCTTCCGGAAATAACCTCACGGAATCAGATTCACTGATTAGATTTGAGATACTGTGCTTTAACACATGCTGCTCTAACCTTTTCAGCTACGATTCCCCAATTTGCAAAGGGAACTATTTTCATATTACATGGAATATTGCATTATTTTTTGTGATACCTGGCAGCAGCCAATGCATTCTTTTTATTGGCGGTTAAATACGAATAAAATCATCAAGGTCTGAGACTGCAATATTAAAACATTTCAGCACAAGCTAAAGCTTATTTACAATTACGTTTATATGGATATCATCCTTGTTTTATCACTGTGCCACAAACCTTCACACGCATTTCATGTAAAACAAGACACAATTTGTTTTAATGTATTTTGAAGGTTTCAATATGAAAATCTGTCTGAAATTACCCGGGCCTTCTCAAGAAAAATTCATTCATAAAAGATATTAATTCAGAAATCCTTAAAGTTCAAACAGTTTGTCAATTTACAATCGCAGTGACAATGAAGTGACATGGTCATTGATGTTAAATGCCATCCAAGAACTTTATTTGAATGTCAGCTGTGTGATTATATAAATGTATGGTCATATCATTTATAGCATGACAGGTTTGATTAGACGACTGTGACAATATAACTGTGCACTTGCTGTATGGTCGAGTAGTGTATATCAATTTTTACAACACTTTCAAAATATTGGATCAAGTCCAATTTGATCTGATGGAGATACATCGTCGTACTCCGTTTTCGACCTATCTTGATAGATAGATACCTATCTATCTATCTATCTATCTATCTATCTATCTATCTATCTATCTATATTGTCTGTCTGTCAGTCTGTCTATCCATATATATATATATATATATATATATATATATATATATATATATATATATATATATTATATATATATATATATATATATATATATATTCCGGTCAGCTAGTAATGAAGAACAGCAATTACTAAGGTTTGTTACTTCGGCGATAATCTAGGACTGATACAGAAACAGGAGATGGCTAAATGGGCATCTTGATTTCAAACGTAACACTCATAAAAATCAAACCTTAAGACTAAATTAAGACGGTTAAGATGCGTTACGTACTAGTATATGAAAATGTCCGTCGTATGCCTATGCTGAATACTGTGTCATCAGGTTAAATCAATTTTAGCGATGATTTAGCCTGAAGAGATTTGTTTCAGTGGTACAAAAGAAACCAGTTTATAGTACTAGTATACTGCCTCCATTAATCGTCTCATTATGTCTTCTGTGGGCGTAAGCTGTAGTGAAATATGGCTCCAACAAGTTGCTCAGTTGACAAAGTGAACAATACTTTCTTGATACATTCTGGTCGATTCGACATGACATTTACCTATTATGAGTTTCATCACATCGATTCAAACACCTGGTATGTAAACAAATGACAGGTTACTAACACACACCTGCTGAGTTTATTTCTAAATATTCGTATATTTATTTTGACGAGTTCTAAGTTGTTGAATCGCTCGGCTTGTGAGCTGCTTCTTTGGCTAGATTAAAACTTTTTTTTTCAAAACGAAAGAGAAATTGTTATTAACAATTATTAAACAAATACACACAAACTGGGGTATTTAAATGGTTCATGTGATTGGTTGCCGGCTTTTAAATTGTATCTACTTCAGTTCGGATCAAAAGAGGGATTAGTGATGAGAAGTTTAACAAACGCATTCTTACTCTTTAAATTTTGTTTCACCATGTATAAATTTGTGTGTGTGTGTGAGAAAGAGAGAGAGAGAGAGAGAGAGAGAGAGAGAGAGAGAGAGAGAGAGAGAGAGAGAGAGAGAGAGAGAGAGAGAGAGAGAGAGAGAGAGAGAGAGAGAGAGAGACTTTTTATTGATACATGCCCTGGAAGCCGAATATGAAATATAAAACTACCGTTCTGAGATAATTAGTTCAGTCGCTTAATAATTATTATTATCACCTTATGGTTATATGTGTGTACTAATTAGGAAAGTGTTTTACTTAATTTGTAAAAATAACAAGTTGACAAGAGACTGATTTATTGAACATCGATAATCATTTATGGGGAGGCTGTCTTATGCCAGAGGGCAACACTTTTTTCGGGAAAATGACGTCATTGTATATAAAATATGACTTTAGATATGAAGAACATTTGCAGTACCGGAATTAGAAAATTAGAAAATTAATTAGAAATAAATAAGGTTAGATGTATTTCCCACATATCTAAATTACAAATATAAATTGATTTTCCAGGGTGATTCGAATTTTTATTACATTTTGCCTACACAGATCAGATCTTTAAAATCAAGTGTTGGCTTGTACCGTTCAAAATACTTTAAAACTATATGTTTACATAACTTATTCATAAGGTATTTGAATAGATGTATTTACTTATCTATTGTTTTCTGTTTTACTGTGTTTTGTTTTAATTATTTAAGATATATTCTAAATTATAATATTCAACATACTTGATCATATCATACAATTGTCCAGTGTAAACATCGATTTATCCCTTTCTCCTAGTTAAGGTTGTACTACAACTGAAGATTAAGTGACAATGTTTCATATATTTTTTTTACTATTATTATAATCATCATATTCATGGATCTCATTCTTATTGATAAACGCTTGTATACTTATCGGAAATAAAGAAATCGAAAAGTACCAAAGTATTGTTTGGTGTTCAGTTTTCTGGTGAAAACTGGGTAACAGACCTTTGAAAATTCAGAAGTGGGATAAGTTGTCATAGCATAGTAAGCACTGCCTGCTCTGTTTTCCTGTCATTTAGTCCTCTGAATTTTTATCGTTTACAATTGCCCAGGTCATCATGGAACAATAAAAATATTTTATACAGAATGTCTTGTTTGCTGTTATTATAAAATAAAACGCAATTATAAGAACTCCCGACAACATCTATTATTGATATTTGTTTCCTCAAGATATTTGGACACATCATTTAGACTGACTTCGATCTAAAATGGTTAAGTGATCAAACAAAACGTAGATGCTTGAATATAAAAAAAATCTCAGATACAAAAGTATAAATCAATAGAATGTCCAGGACATAGGTACAAATCCGGTAAAAATGGACAAACACGGACCTCTGGAAACCAAAAGGTGGGATCAGGTGCCATGGAGGAGTACGCATCCCCTGTTGACCGGTCACACCCGCCGTGAGTCCACAGTCAAGTCCAATGAAATACGTGAGGAGTGAATCCTCGTCAAAATTGGTACAGAAGTTTCAACAACCGCCAACGAAAAGGCAACTCAACATTTCACTTAGAAAAACAGAGTAATCGCAAACAAAACTATTATACCGACCGTACAATTTGCGGAACATTGACATTAAACGCGGTCTTTGATATCCCTGTGTCAATGATTTGTCAGTGGTTATTTAGCTCTGTATATGAAAGTTCCATATGTTGTACACGCCCTGGCATATCGGATCGTTTGTGAAATATAACCTCCATATGCGAGTGACTGAGGGATATTACTACTTAAATGTGGAAAATGTATGATGGGAAAGCCGAAATCATCGCGGTTTTGTTCTGTATAATTCGATGTTTGGTGTCTGTAATAGAAGGTCACTTTATTAAATATCAGATAGCAAAGTATAAATCTACAGAATGTCGAAGATACATATACAAATCTGGTGATATTGAAGAAACAAGGACCTTATGAAATCCAGAGGTGGGATCAGGTACCATGGAGGAGTAAACATCACCTGTTAACCGATCACACTCGCCGTCAGTCCACATTCAAATTCAAATGAAATATGTTAGGAAGAAATCCTAGTCGCAATTGGTACAGACGACACATCAACCGCTATCAAACAGTTAACCCAACATTTCATTTAGTGATGATAATAGTCAATTTACCTTCAGAGACCTATGTATACACTACATATGTTAGGTATAAAGTAATAATGAAGTCATCATAAAACGTAAGATAACATAAAATTCCATCGGAAATGACTAATGTCAAACATGCGGGTTTAAAGCCAACTGTTTATTTTAATTTTTAGATGTATGGTGGCAGTGGACAGTATAGGAAAAATCGATATGTAAATAAATGTAAAGATGCCGCATCTAATAACAGACAGCTTTAGCAGACAGTGTCACGTAAATTCGTCTTTAAATGAAAGAAAATGTATTGATTTAAATGATAAAGTCAATTTATAGACATATCCGACAGTATTAAATACTTACATTTCTTGTCATTGAGATTAAAGTATGTATTTTTGCACATTTATGACGGACAAACATATTTTATATCAGGTATAATCTTTTTATAGGAAACGTTCTTTGCTGTAATATAACTTTAGAATGTACGTTAATTTTAAATTCCATGTTTGACACCAATATGTACTTGGGAATCCCTCTTTATTTGAAACATGTGTTGGAAGTAAAATGAATAGAACTGGTTATTCACATTGGCAAAGTTTAAGTGCTTGTCTTCTGTTCATCTTTGGCTCCCGGAAGTATTTAGAGTCAGCATTGCGGTAAAATACGTAATTCTACAAATACGAAAATAGCTGGGCAAATGATTATTCGAAGACTTCTGTGTCATTTCAAAGAAAAATACACAATATTGTGTTATGCTGTAGTCTATTTCAGTGTCATTATTGTTTTCCTTTTTTACATCAAAGGAAATAAACTTATTGTTTGGGGTATAGATACAATGGGCAACTTACGATGTCGATAAAGTTATCATTCAAATTACATTTCATATAACAGGTCCCTGTTGTATCAAAGGTTCATTAAATTTTATGAAGCATTAAGCCTGATGTTTCGTTAAATTCTTAATGATTCATTTGTTAATGGGTACATTTAACGTTGTTGTATAAACCTTCATCAAATCTTCATTTGTTAATGTGTCATTAAATCTGAAAGTGTTCATTAAACCTGTATTACATGTGACGTCACAATGACTTAACAATGACACAATGACTTATGTTCCGTCAATTAAAAAATGGTTATATGAACGGATTTTTCTTATTTTAAATTTTTTAACCGAAAGGCCAGCTGGGCTATTGATATTTAATACAAAATTAATGTTGATGCCCACCATTATACCAAATGTTTGTTTATGTTTATGTCTTTTACCCCTGGTGTATAGGCCACCAACAAGCTGTCTCCATATGATCCATACGATACCAAATGTGAGTGGCCTAGGGAATTTAATTGAGGTATGTTTTAAATGTGAGTCAGACAAAACAATGTATAGATTTCGAACTTACAGACATTTTGCAATTACAATTTTATTGAAACGCGCAATTTCTACAACATGACGATGTGTAATTGAGGTATGACCTTGCATAAATTTGTACAAAAATAGCATCTACCGGTATATATATAGGTATACCAAGGTAAAGTGGCACATCCGGGTTGTGTCGAAATCCAAAACATTACGATCTACTTTCCAAAAAAGGTTGTACATGTAAAACATATTGCCTTGCACGGACTCCATGCATTACTGAATTTCTAATACTTTTGTGACAAGTTGCATGTCATCCCTGTTATGATTCGATTTAGACTCTAAATCTCTTTCAGCGGAAAATGATTGAAAATGAGATGAAATCTCGACTTCATTAAAAATAGATCTAGTGACGTTAATTTAACAAAATTCCTATAATCTGGAATACAAACTTTTAATTTAGATTTCAATTTCCCCAAAACATATTTTCATAATCCTTAAGGTATTAATTATTCAACATTATGAATATGAAAAGAATTTATCCACAAAAATATAAAATATTGTCAACAAAACTTAACTATTGTGACACGTTAGTGACAATAGGTTCGGTATTTTTGAATTTTTGTTCTATAATGGCTATACTTATAAAGAGTTTTCGAATTGTCTTGCTTTTGGGGAATATCTCAGTTTAACCCTCTTAGACCCGGGAGGACATATATGTCCTTTTCATGGTCTCTTTTTGTTTTATATATTGCTATCATTTTTCAATCTATATATATCTATATTTTTTTTTTGGAGGGGGTGTATTGATTTTAGGGTAATTTCGTTTGTTTGTCTTATTTATTAATTAATTAATTTATTTATTAATTTATTATTATTATTATTATTATTATTATTATTATTATTATTATTAATATTATTATTATTATTATTATTATTAATATTATTATTATTATTATTATTATTTTACTATTATTATTATTACTTCCGTCTTTTGAGGAAGGGGTTTCAGAAACAACATCTTATGTCCTTATAGAGTTGCAAACTGCAGACGAGTGCGTTTCTAACGAACAAATCCATACGAAAAGTAACTTTTATTCACCTGTGCACATAGGATATAAAGCTTTGTGTAATTTACGGAGCCCAAAGATGCGAATACAGATTTTCGCTCCTTTGAATGACGTTGTCGTAGATATTATCGTGAAACACACCGGTCTGGGGAGCATAATTATGATGACGTAAACAGAAGTTTCACGTCATTATTTGAAACTGGCCGGTATAAGAGTAACGTGAATGATTAACGCCCTTGATCGGAACTCTTCAGATCCGATAGGGCGTGAACGCTAACCAGTTAAAATGTTTCTTGCTGTTCTCGAAAAAATAAGAACCCAATTAGAGGAGTTCAATATATGTTTCTGCGGAGTTTGGATTTCCGTTTCACATTTGAGGATAAATCGAGGATAAATATATGTTCGAAAAACAAAAGAAAATATATTGAACGTTTACTGTAAATGAAGGTTAACAATTGTAATTTTACGATAAATCACAAATTTCTTATACCAGTAATTTGAAAAAAAAATGTTTTGGAAATAGTCAATGCAACGTCACAAAATTCAGACGTAAATTACTATGACGTCACAGTATGGCACAGGAGAAATTTCTTCCGGTTGAAGCATACTGGGCACGAAGTCACCAAATTTACTTAGTACTCAATCTCAACTTTTATTTCATTATTTTGACTATAAAATCCGTTTGGATTTGAATGATTAATAAGCACATTATTATTTTTTATCATTCACATATAAATTTTTGCGTCATACTCAGGATTTTCAGGTAAAAATGAATAAATATGTTGAGTACGGTCCTCAAAATTTGAGTACATACTCAAACAATATTTTAATATTTCTGAAGTTTTCTTCAAGCGAGCAATGATTTTTATCATTATTTACAATTGCATGCTGTCAATATATAAACATGTCCAGTTTCTGAATAAATTTTGCGTGATTTTACCTTAAAATCACGAAAAGTTAGTTGAGCTTGAGTATTGAGTATATTTGGTGACTTCGGGCCCTGATTGTGTATGGATCCAGGCGTTAATGTAGGGATCGAAGTGAGCGAAATATAACGACTGGGTTATTCAGGTTAGTATAAGAGGGTTAACTGCATCAAAATCATATAACTGAGTTAAACCTAAATAATTTCCAGTTACACTAGGATTGTTTTCGACGAAAAACAAGTCTGACTCAATAATATCATTTTAGTGTACCATGAATAAGAATTTTCTAATACTAGATCGACTTTTTCTTTACTTACAAAATAAACTATGTATTAACAACTTGTAAAATACATCCATGAACTTTGTTATATCATAAAGTTATAGATATCTCATCCATATAAAAATACAACAATTTGCTGTTTTATTTGATTTGTCTTAATACGTATAGTATTTTTCTTTCTGTTGCACTTTCAGGACTTGATGTCGACATAGCGCAGTCGTTTACGAACACGCATCTTATCAATTCGATGGCGGGTCGATCATCGGCTTGGACAGGGAAGTATTTTGGTGGTAATTTATGAAAATATTTCTTGTTTTCACTGGTGTTGGCGGAACAAACTGCTTTTTGTGAGAGCTGGTGACATCTCTTACATGTTGGTTTTCTCTTTGTACTTCAGATTTTCACCAGAAAGCACTCGCTGCCGCCAACATCAGTGCCAACAAGAAGTAATTACATAAATTACCACCAAATAGATACAGTTTAACCTTATTGAGACCTGATTCAGACTCTGTGGTTGGTACACCTCAAAACAAATAGGATGCTGTCTCAAACAGTTCGTTTGGATGAGAAAACAAGAATATTTTGGAATTATTACGTGCCGCCTGAAGCCCAACACGAGTGAAAGGGTCCCATCGACATTGAATTTTGTTGCAGATGGAAGGCCATTTTGCTATTCTGATACAAACTGCAATAATTTTTTCATGTCGATCATTCCAGATTGTATGGATATAAAACAACAAACGAAGTTTTGTTGAAATCCAAAGTTACTGACGACGCCGAAATAAAACAATGGACAAAGTGATCTCTACGTGTCGTTTAGCACAGGCGACAAAAAAGTTACAACTCAGGATAAACCAGTCAAAAGTTTTAAGATTACATTGTAGTTCTCAAAACGTCTCACGTTGCTCCTTTAGCATTAATAAAGAAGAAGAAAACATAAGTTCGTGACTGTTAAATGACAAGCTCTTGACATCCGATATAAAAGTCATGAAGGCTAGGCAAGACACGAAAAAGAACCCCTGGTGCATTAGAATGCAGTATATCTTGACCTTATGTTTAAAAGATACCATTATGTGGATGTTCTTTGTCCCGTGCAAACCTTATTTAAACACCATGTGTATGCTACGTGTATGCTGCTTTTTAACCAGTGATAAGTGACAGTGAATTGAAAAAGTGAATATATAACATCTTGTCCGAAAGGTCAGATGCTCTCATCCTAGTACAGGGATAGTTCAAAGTTATTTTACATTGACATAACCCGAGTGCCATAACACAACTTGAATAGACGATTTAAATAGAGCAATAATCACAAACACGTTTTACCTCAATTTCATTTAAGACAAAATACAGTGAAAATGACATTTGACAGGTACATTCTGAATATTTCAAATACTAGGATGAAATTTATCTGTTAAAGAAGTGTTCATTTCAAACACTTTTCATGGTCCCAATACCGAATTCTGTGGACAATGGTTTTAGTCCTCTCTGTCTTTCTGCCTCTCTTATAAATTGGATACATACTTTACAGTCGCTGCATTAACTTTCGACAGAGTACTATCGTTTGCGTCTCGATTTAGGTGTTCTATCTATAAAATAAACAATAAGAACTAAACCTGTACACCCATATGTCACCTCGGTGTTTTTTTTCTAAAAGGATGTGATCAGAAACATATTCATGTGGTGCAATAGCTGGCTGATACAATTAAAGTCTCTTGCCTTTCACTTTAAAAGTCAAACACTTATCATGGGAATATGTAATGTCGGCCTACTTTATAGCATTAACCTAGCGCTTTTGGTGACAAAATGATCTTGCCCTTTCACTCTATTAATGCGAGCGATGGCTCCGATTACCAGTAGTTCATTGTATCCAATATTATCTTCCGTTGGTCAATGACCAGTGTACAGTCCTTAGAGCAAATATATTCATTGCTTTTGACAATATTTGATCAACAAGAAAGTTTGAACAGGAATAAAGAGCTTGTGAATGCATTGTTTGGCTATGCTATTTAAGATATCGAGCGTTTCTCCCATTCTTCTTGTAATCAGGACAAGAGCTAAGATGTGTGCTTATTCTTTAAAGTAAACAACAATGGACAAACACGGTAAATCCTGTTATATCAATTTGTATTAAAATAGAATATGCATCAAGACGTAACACTCTGTTTCAACCTATTGTTAACTTTCCTTTCATTATAATGATCGTTTGACCGGTGAAACCGTAAAAATAACTTATAGGAACAGCTGTTCTCTAGGTCTAAGATTCTTCAATGTGGAAGATACGATCTGTAGGAAAACTAAGTTTCGACCCTATTGTATCGCAAATATTTTTAGTCATTTTTTATATCTAAAGCCAATATCCTATAAAGGGGTAGGACTACAAATGGTGAAAAATGGCCCTGTGTCAAACGATTTTACTTTTAAAATGCAGAGTGTTCAACCACATTTTGAAATGATGTACATTTTCTTTTTAAAAATCTTTTATACCATCATTTTCGGGCTAAAAAATGAATATTTTGAAAAAAATCACATATTTCTGGGAATCATTATTCAAAATCATCTGTTCGGGTATACATTCAATTAAGTGATACATATATATTTATGTAATATCATTCTATATCAACAAAAAATTCAAAAGTTCTGATAAATGGCTTACAGGGTTATTTTGAGGAAAAAACTGAAAAATGATTAAAAATTACAGATTTGGGGGAATTATTTATTAAAATTATCCGTTTTGATATATGTCCCATCAAATGACACATATGGCTTTATGTAAATTCATTTAATATCCCAGAAAATCAAAATTTAAAAAATTGTTACTTTGGGGTAAAAACAGTGAGAAATGATTGAAAATCACATATTTTTGGTAATTAATTAATGAAATTTTCTTTTTTTCATATATTCAGTCATGTGATAATTATGGCTATATGTAGGATAATTTAATATCACAAAAAGCTGAATTTTTTTCAATATATAGTTTAACATGGTTATTTAGAGGTAAAAACCATGAAAAATGATTGAAAATCACAGATTTTGGGGAATTGTTTACTAAAATTATCCATTTTGATATATGTCCTATCAAATGAAATATATGGTTATATGAACATGATGTAAGGTCATTCAATATCTAAAAAAATGGTTTTACAAGGTTATTTGGGGGTAAAAATCAGTGTAAAGTAATTGAAAATCACAGATTTTGGGGAATTATTTATGAAAATTAGTTGTAGCATTTTTGTATTTATATAGCATCATTCCATATAACAAATATTGATAAGTTTCAACAAATGGTTTTACAAGGTTATTTGTAAATAAAAACTGTGTAAAATGATCGAAAATCACAGATGTTTGGGACATATTTATAAACATTGTATATGGTGATATTTGTGCGGTCAAGTATCCCATAATTATGTATTTACGTGCGGTCATTCTCTATTACAAACAGTGGAAAGTACTAATAAATGGTCACCTTGGGGTAAAACAATGGTAAATGATTGAAAATCACAGATTTCTTATATATTTATTTGTAGGATGAAATTCATTCTAATCAAGTGACATTTTCGTCTCAAATGTTGGTTATTCTCTTTCATATTGAAATGACACATTCGAAAAATTAATTCTTACGTATAGTGGATTTTTCGGGTAAAGAAAAAACATATAGGTACAGAATGTATACAGAAACCACATATTTATGGAAATGATATATAAAATTCATCTCTTGTAAATGATTTTCTTATCGGATATTAAAATAATATTTTTCCTTTCATTTATAATTCACAAGTTTCAATTCTTAAACATGGATAGCCAGGACGATTTTCAATGGAAATGACAATATTTGTTGGATGAATGAAATTAATAAACTTGTGTTATGTTTTCGTTAAATATTGGAGGTATCTACGATGGCATAAAGCTGCCATCGACATGTTGAGGTAATCTGATTAGTTATGTCAACATAGTGTTTTTTTTATGACACTATATTTTGAGCAGTAATACGATCGCATTATATCGACAAGTATTTATAATCATCACATTATGTCGACAAGATGACATATATCATTACATAATGATTACATATTGCGATAAATTATCACATAACAGTGGCGAAGGAAGTAATTCGAAAGTGTGGGGGGGCTATTTTTCGTTATTTTTTTCTTTTTTTCTTTATTTATTTATTTATTATTATTATTTTTTGGGGAAAATGATTTTGCTGTAAAAACTTGTTTTCAAATTTTGTCAATGCAAATAATACATGCAACAGTGGTGGATATATAAAAAATTAAAACGGTTAAGTGGTGTTTTTAGCCTGGGGACATAAAACTATACCGGGAAATTTGTTTTTAATTTTATAGAAAAATTTATTATTTCATCAACTTAAAGGACACGGTTTCACTGGTTACTTCACATAATTTTAAGTGTTGGATTAATTGTAGGACAACATTTCATTAGAGGGTTGTGTATTATGGATTAAATAAAAACAATATTTCTTTAAATTTGGAATGTCGTCGCGTTTGTCATATAGCTTAGTTAGCTTAGAAACCAATGTTTTTAGTCACGACAGGCGATTTATATAAAAGAACCTTAATTGCATTAATGCAAATCCAGACCACAAGTCAAAATCTGTGGAACTTCACCTAAAGCTGGTTTTATCTCCATATAAGTGAACAATTCTTGATGTAAAACAACAATAAAACAAACAAAATATATCCACCATAGTCAATGATGCGTGAACAGCCATGATACATCGACATCAATATAAAGAACCTGCTTCCATCCAAGTATTATTATATGACAGGCTTGTAACACGATGCAGAATGAGATATCAACACCTTTTCGAAGATTTTAATACAATAAAGATTTATGACTGCAGTAACCGTAATGCATGACACAGCACTCATACATGCATCGACTCTGCGGATTTTAATTACCCGTTCATTGTAGTCAAATTTTCTTGAAACTGTTCCCGTGAAAATCGAGTATTTTACGAATAAATAATACATTTACTGTTATGCAATAGAATGTGTATGTATATATAATCGTATGCAAAATTAGCTTAGAGACCGACAGATCCATACTTTTGCTAGACATTTATATGTACTGAATTAAAAATTAAGACATAACTAACATTAGTTCAAACACTTGTTCACAGAAATGAAGAACAAAACATAGAAATACTTAAGATAAAAACCATCAAAAATACATATAATTTACATGCCAATTATCATCATAGCAGATGTGTACAGCTATGCGTATAGATCGTAGGGAAGATGCAATTATGAAACATTTACCATTCATGACATTATTTAATATAAAAAAGGACAAAACATGCGAATAACCATATGTAAATTTGCTGACGATCTGTTTTGAATATGTCTGTTTATGAAATCACTCATACATGAGAGTGTTCTGCATATACAGTAAAACGTTAGAATACAGAATGCATTGTAAAAACAATTTTCTGTATTGAGGTCAATAATTGAATATTTAATTTTAAAATGTATATGAGCGTTTAAAAAGACATTTATGATAATAAAAAAATAAAAAGATTAAAAATGTGCATTCCGATGAATATATGTAAATTTATAATTTGATATTCGCCGCACAAATATTGACACTTATTGTCACTGAGACGCAGGTGAAGTAATAAATATCATTAACATAATACCAAAGTTATAATGTTTAACTGTAAAATGATTCGCCACAGATTATGACTACTTCAAATGCATCCATGCAGAGGTCATTGTGTGTTTAAGATATTATGGTATGTCCATTATCATTTAAAGTAAAAACAATACAATATATATATATATATATATATATATATATATATATATATATATATATATATATATTTCACATTTAAAGGAAACATTCGAAATGATTATATATTATCAAGATTGTAAATTAATTTCGAGAATACATCTGTATACATTAAATAGAGTAAACTGTTTTAAGGGGCATTTTTACGGAATATCCTCAGCTATTGTTTAAATCAGAGATGGGAATATGCAAAAATCAGCATTTGGAAGTAAAAATGATATACTAATGTGAACTTGTATACAAGAAAGAAATTTCACATCTAAATGTGATATAAACCTGGAAACAAATTATCAAAATACCACCAACAACGTTTTGGTAGATACTTTTAGAGGATAATCCGTATAATGATAACACGCAAATGATGTTATGACCAGGTATCTGTAATCTCTCTTATGAATTAGATAATGATAAGTAAATTAAAGAAAAATATAGCATTCAATTTTGTTGGCAGTTCTTTTTATATACAGAATTGCAAAAACTAAAAACATCTATTCATATTGATACTTTAAATATATATATAATGCACACTTTACTCGCGTCACACTTTTGAGCGTATTTAGTACAACATTCAAGTGTACGTGAGTGTCTGTCAGACGACAATCGTATCTTTATATCGATCTACTTGTCTTATTTGATGAATATACCCCCAACATATTATGTTCATTTGGTATGTAGAAAAATAACGTTCCGTAAGCGGTGCATGTAGAGATAACTTCAGAGTACGTTTTATTTATTGAATATTGAATAAATGCATTTCAAATGATGAAATGTTGTAAATCGGGAAAAATTTCGCAGGTTTTTTTTATTTTGAAACGCCGGTTGTAGCATTATTTGCTAGATGATATTTTCGTCATACTATCATATTACTTTATTAACTAAGTTGTCCTTCGTACACCCGTGTTCTTCTATGGACGCACAGTAATATCAAAGGTTTTCTTAAACTGACCATTTCCTTATATGTCCGTGGCTTAAATCATCATCAGGAAATTTGCATTGTGCCTTTCAGTGTCAGGTCTAGAAAATTAAGTGAGAATTTTATTTTCGTGAGTGAGACCTCACTAAATTGAGCGTAAATAAAATAAAACCACATTGACAGTATTACTAAGACTTTCTTTTTAAGCAAGTAAAGCATTGAAAATTTCAAAATGATGTCAAGTAGAAATAGATACTTTCAAAATATTTCAAACATCAAGAAACAAATTTGGGAATTTATTGTTGTACAGGTGAAGGGATCAGATAACCAATAAGCAGCTTCCATCCGTTTTCAAATTGAAACAGGAACTGCATATCACTATCGATCCGTTGCATGGAGATATATATATATATATATATATATATATATATATATATATATATAATATATAATATATATATTCTATATATATATATATATATATATATATATATATCACAAATATAAAAAAACCTCAGTAATAAGTGTTAGACATAATTGCTGTACGAATAGGAAAACTGTAAGGAATCCACGTGGTATACACATAGTATGATAGATTATTGTTATTTCGCTGAATTACTATCTATACTTTATACATAGGACTACGTGGCGATAGAATCAACACCTACCATGAGGGTATGACAAAGGAATCCCAATCCTCTGGGTAAGATTTTTGAATGACAAATTCGAGATTGCCGAGGGTTTATCATACCCTCAAGTGGATTATTTTTCTCTCATGTCTTTGATACATCTCTATGTAAAGTCTATGTCTAGTCTGACATAAATATGTACTGCTTTCTAGAGGCCACTGAAGTTCTACGTTATAAATTGTATTGTGACGTCAAATGGCGTTTACCTTCTCAATACCCTAGGGTATGACAAGGAAATCATTCCAGTAAAAAGAGAGGGACATTTGTGAAATACGGAGAAAATACACTTCATATAAAGTTGCGTCAAATTTTATTTACGGGTATAAATATGTATATGCAGCATGCCAGAAAATGGTTTAATATGGGTGTGTTAAGTGGACAACCACTCAAGTGGAGACTTTCTTATCCACTCATGTAGGTTTCTACTAGTCATCACACTAATAACTATCAACATTATCTTACTGTTTGGCGGCTATTCGCAATATCAGTTTAGCACAATACTTATCATTTCAGCCATTTTTTACAAATTGGTCATCTTTACAAAGTCTGTAGCGGTAAGAGGAAATTTATGGCAGGGCAGACAACGTTACCAACAGTAAGAGGGGTATTATTACAAGGTATTTAATGTCACCAATGGTAAGAGGAAAAGTATAGTAAACAAAGTCACGAACAGGAAAAGGAAAAGCATGGCAAGGCAATCAATCAAATACCTTTGGTAATTCCTATACTCCGCAGGTGATCTAAACGTTTGAAGAGAATAAATTTGTCTGTTACATACCGATGATTATGGGCGCGCAAAGAAACCAATAAACGACTCCGATGGTTACTTATTTGGCAGTTATTTGAATATTCTACTGGAATATCTGTTATGACAGGAATTCCAAAAATTCTTACATGACCTAGATTTTTGTATCAATAGTTTCCTTCCATGATATGGCAACTACCGGCGTAATAAAGTAAAACCGTTTAAAGGTCATACAAAATAGTTTCTATACTTTCAATGTCATCTTGACGGTTTTTGAATAGATATCCAACAGAATTGTATATCGCGTTTTATGTACATTTAGAATATGTATTTGAACAACATGTATACACATATCAATACAGACTTGTGAATTGCTACAAAAATCAAACAGAATTATTTTGGGAATTATTTGATGGGAATGAATTACAGGAACGATGCCATATTTTCTCTTCAAAATGAAACTGTAAGTTAATATAAGTTAAGATAGGAAATGTCATTTTGACTCTCTTGTTAGTCAATGTTGTTATGATTTTTCAGAAGGTATCCAGTGTAATTTCGTGATGTGTATTCGTCAAAATTATCTACAATGTTCCTTATGATTACGTGTACGAGTCCCAAGGTATATTTAACATAATATGAATGCTTAAAGTATTAAAGAAAGCATTACAATATGACCAGGTAATCATTAGACATCATTGGGTATTCCAACGAGTTCCCTTAATCCGAAAACAGTATATCTCAACAAAGTCCCCCAATCAGACGATGGGTTGGTTTTAAATACATAAACCTTATGTAATACGTAATAATTTTTAACACATTAGCTTTTCATTCGTGGTCCTCAACAAATTTGTATATCTTGTGGTGGTATATTAGTAGAACGTTCGAATCCTGGTTAAATTCCCGATACTGGGTCATGCTTAAGACATTAAGAAATGAGTGACTGTTCCTACGCCAGCCTCTCCACTTAGGGAGTGAAAATCGGGGGGATTTCGAATGAGACCAGAAACTGAGGTTTCGTGTCACGAGTCACCTTGATTGCATTGGTGCCAGTCCAGACTACAAATCAAAACCTGTGGACTTCTCCCAAAGCTGATGCTACCCCCATATATTTCAGAATGCAAAACACCATAACATATTCCTACACTATAGTCAATGATGCGTGACCAACCATGATATATTGACATCGATATAAAGAGACTCTTCCGTGCAAGAGTTATTGCATTACAATGTGTGTGTGTGTGTGTGTGTGTGTGTGTGTGTGTGTGAACGTTCAAGGGGGCTCTGAGAGTGTAAGCCAAAATAGAGCCAAATCTACGTATGTCTGATTGCTCAGAGTCACATATTTGAAAGACATTCGTATGTTCTGTATAGAAAATTAAAACTCAGTTAAAACAAGTTCCACATACTTGATCATAAAAGTTTTAGAACCAATACAGAAGGTAAAAGCCATCCATAATACATATAATTTAAATGCAAATTTTTGCCATTGTGAATGTGCAAACTTATGTATAATTCTTGGTGTATACTTTGATGAAACATGTACCATTCACAAGACATCTTCATGTAATTGATAGAAAACAAAATATGCAAAGTTCTGAAAATGTCTGTCTAAGAAATCATTGGTACATGAGATTGTTCTGCATATACAGTAAATCGTTAGAATACAGAATGCATTATAAAACCCATATACTGTATTGAGGTCAACAACTTAATAAAATATTATCTTTTATTAATTTATTTACAAATGTTTAGGAGCATTTAAAAAGATATTTATGATAATAAATATTTTTAAGATTAAAAATTTGCTTATCGATGAGTATATGGAAATTTTTAATTAGATATTCGTTGCACAAATATTGTCACTAATTGTAAATGCGACAAAGATGAAGTGATAACTGCATTATGTTAACCCATAAATAATATATACATGTATTTAAATTATTACATTTTTTATTAAATTTATCAGTTAAATATTATAAACATAATGCCAAAGTGATAATACTCAAGATGATCGTTTTTGTCAATTATACTTCATAGGTAGAGCTCCAATTTTAAATAGATTATCTAAAAAGAAAGTGATATCAGACAAGGCCAAATAATAAATCTAAATGTACAGCCAAAATCATCTTAAGAGTAACCACGGTAAAAATGATCTTAGTTTTAGAATAATTTAGAATTTTAAATGGTGCTGTCAGTGCCAAATATTACTTTAGTATAAAAGTACCAGCTGGTATGAGCTTAATTTTTCACTGTTAGTTTCCATTGATTTTACTGCATTTTGATCGGCTTAATGAAAAATATCAATGTAAAAAGGGATAATTTTCGTTAAGCTAATCAAAATATAGTGCCAGGTCACAAATGAAAACCCGATTATTTAATCCCATCTATAATGTTATAATGATTTTCAATTCATTGTTTGATTATAAATTGATCAGATTTGCTAACAAATGGCAATGAATGGTGATGCCATGATAAAATCTTTTGAACACGTACTGTAAACATGACGTATCAATCAGGGATTTTAATGTGAGCTATTTATAATGCCGTATCGAAACTAATCAAAATGGCTCCGCATAGACTTGTTCTGTCTCGACTAAAAAGCAGGCGATAGTATGTTTAGATGGAGTGGGTTTAAGTGGTCGAAAGGCAGAGGAAATATTTAATGTATCCACTATCCAGGTCAACAGTTAAAAGTTTTTTAAAAAACATTCAGTGATACTGGAGACACGGACATCGTTCATACAACCGACCCTACATACATGATGTCACTTTTTCATCTCTTTTACCTTACGTTAACAAAAAATTGGGTTTTCATCACATCCGCAGCAAACTTTATTCTGTTCCTTTTACAAATCTCAATAAACTTTTCAAGAAGCAAGAATGAATGAACCCCTACACGGATTCTTCAACCCCAGAATACATACTGAACTCCCATTATAATAGACATCGCTATCACAGGCTGTTTAAGCCTACACGCGTTACAAACGATGACTGTTCTAAACAGAAACGTCTTTCCCTTAAACTTCAATTTACAAATAAAGGCATAGACGCTTTAAACATTGGCAATGTTCTAAATCACAAAAAAGTTCAGTCCTGTATTCCTCCATATTTTAAACTGAAGACCACGCCTTGCATTTCATAAAAGCTATACACCTATCAATCGCATTCAAGCTATTCAATTACAAACACTAGTTTTGCAGTGCCTAGACATCAACCATCTTCTACACAACACTGTCACATGTTCATGTGCTTCATCTCCTTTCAAATACAATACTATCAGGCATGTCATTACCGGCGACGTTTCTATTGTTGAAAATGAAAGCCTCCAAAATCTTATTTAAGGGGCCCTAAATACCGGGAAGCCCGATCCTTTAATTGGCGTCAGAATTTCAGTTTAGTTATAGATTCTGTCGAAGATTATACCAGACGATGGGCCAAACATGACGACGTAGAACCAGACACTTTGTCTGGATGGCTGAAAGCCATACGATGGTTGATACAATCTCGTATACGAAAACTTAAAGGGACTATGAAAACACGTTATCCATCTGTATTTAATGATCCAGAAATAGTAACTGAACTGGATAGGTTACATGACCAATATGTACTGGTACCAAGCAGACAAAGCCTCAAATATATATATTTTTATTTGTAAGGCCACATTACTATAATTGTTTATTAGAAGAACTTGGGGTTTAATACGAATTCTGGAAATCCTACATACACACGTAGCTCACTTTCAAAGGACGAGATCCTTCAAAATCACGTGTCCGTATTACACTCATTTGATATACCTACAACGGAGACCGATTTCGAGCTACCACATTTATGCTGGATAGCTAAACTTCATAAAAACCCATATAAGCAAAAATACATAGCAGGATCCAGCACATGTTCTACCAAACCTTTATCTTTACTCCTTTACCAAGATATTGACAGCTGTTAAGGAGAGAAACTTAAAAAATACTGTACAGTTGCTTATTCCCAGAAGCGGTGTAAATCAGATGTGGATACTTTAAAAATTCTAAACAGCATTTTAGAAAAATTTGAAGGCACACACAATTTTTCTCGAATTCACAGTATCAAAACTTATGATTTCTCAACTCTTTACACTACTATTCCACATAAAAAATTTAAAAGAAAGACTTTTTAGCATCATAGACAACTGCTTTTTCACTAAAGGTGGTACCCGAAATTTTAAATATCTACTGATTGGCTATCAGAATACTTATTTCGTCAAACACAACCCTGATTCTACACATAAATATACTGAAGTTGATATAAAAACATGCTGGAAATTTCTAATAGACAATATATTTGTTAATGTTCGTGAACGTGGTGTCTTTCAACAAACTGTCGGCATTCCTATGGGAACCAATTGTGCTCCTTTATTGGCCGACCTGTTCCTTTATTCATACGAAGCAGACTTCATTCAGAAACTGCTGAATCAAAAGAAGAAAAAGTTAGCGGTGTCCTTTAATTTGACATTTAGATATATCAACGACGTTTTGTCAATTAATAATGACAATTTTCATACATATGTCAACGCGATATATCTCAGCGAACTAGAAATTAAAGATACAACAGAATCAAGTACACACGCTTCATACATAGACATTTTACTTAATATAAACACAGACGGGAAATTAGCAACTAAGCTATACGATAAACGTGACGATTTCGGCTTTCCCATCGTTTAAATTTCACAAATGATCCGATATGCCAGGGCGTGCACAACGTATGAAGATTTCATATACAGAGGTAAACTACTCACTGACAAATTATTGACACAGAGATATCGAAAACCGCGTTTAATGTGAACGTTCCGCAAATTTTATGGTCGGTATGATAGTCTTGTTTGCGACTACTCTGTTTCACTAAGTGAAATGTTGAGTTGGCCTTTTCGGTTGGCGGTTGTTGAGACGTCTGTACCAGTTGTGACGAGGGTAAACTCCTCACGTGTTTCATTGGACTTGACTGTGGACTCACGGCGGGTGTGACCGGTCGACAGGGGATGCTAACTCCTCCATGGCACGTGATTCCACCTTTTGGTATCCAGAGGTCCGTGTTTGTCCATTTTACCGGATTTGTATCTATGTCCTGGACATCCTTTTGATATTATACTTTGGTATCTGAAATTTTTATATTCAAAAAATGAACATCGAATTGGGCGAACTTCGAAGCGAGTCTGTTGTCCAGGTCTATCGATAACTTTGTCATGATCTTTGAGACATCAAGTGATGTATTCGAATCAAAACCACAGGGGCGCGGAAATCATTTCTAGAACGTTATAATTTCCTTCAGGCTCCAGTTTTCATTGAGCATATTACGCTCTCAAAAGGTTTTCCAGCCCCTGTTTCAAAACGTGGTTTGTTTACATTTCATAAGTCGTAGACTAGCCTACATGTACAGAACATCGGGGTAATCTAGGATAGGGCCTCATGAAACTTAACTGGAAAATGTAATGAATAGAATATATTACAATTGTTTTTGAATCACATGTTTATTACATCGAGGGAGGGAGGAAAATACATATTTAACACTAGTGCGTAGCACTCTATATATCCTCTATATAACTATGCAGAATTCAAGTATGTGACATATTGTGGCAAATACACTGTCATTTAAAGTTGATAAATTAACAGATGTATACACAGTACACATTGTCAAGAGCTTGTCGACATAAAAAATATACCTCAAAATAGTAAAAAGAAAAGGTTTAATAATAAACTTATATATAAAAAATTAAGATAATGGCTAAACTAAATCTGGTTTACGAGATATCCTGAGCTATTGTTTAAATCAGATATGGGAATATGCAAAAATCAATATATAGAAGTGACAATGATATGTACTTGTATACTAGAAAGAAATTCCATATCTAAATGTGATGTAAATCTGGAAACAAGTTATCAAAATAGCACCAACAACGTATTGGTATATTCTTTTTAGAGGCTAACTCGTAAGTTTATAACACGCAAATAATGTGATGAATAGATATCTGAAATATCTCTTATGAATTAGAATCTATAATGATAAGTAAGTTAAAGAATAATATAGCATTCAATTTCTTTGACGGGTTTTTTATATCCAGAAATGTAAAGACGAAAATTCATATTGATACTTTAAATATATATATGAGTGTCTGTCATGAGTGTCTGTCAGACGTCATTCGTATCTTTATATCGCTCTTGTTGTCTTGTTTAATGAATGTACCTTCAACATATTATGCTAATTAAGTTCCTGTAGAAAAATATCATTCTGTAAGTGGTGCAAGTAGACGTAACCAAAAATACGTTTTATTTATTGAATATTGAATACATGAATTTCGATGAGCCAAATATTCCGGAAGCGGTGTTAATCAGATGACGATACTTAAAAATTATAGAAAACGTTTAGAAAATTTAAAGGCACAGAATATTTCTCGAATTCACAGTTTCTAAACATACTACTTTTCTACCCTTCACAGAATAATTCCACATATAGAAATAAAAGAGAGACTTTTTAGCATAAAAGACAATTGTTTTTTACTAAACGTGGTACCCAAAAATTTAAATAACTTGTTATTCGTTATCATGATACTTATTTTGTTCAACATCACTCTGATTCTACACATAAATACACTAACTTTTATATAAAATGATGTTGAAATTTCTCATAGACAATATATTTGTAATGTTCGGAGACGTGGTCTTTTTTTAAAATGTCGACATACTTATGGGAACCAATTGTGCCCATTTATTGGCTGACCTGCTCCTTTATTCATACGAAGCAGACTTCATTCAGAAACTGCTGAATCAAAAGAAAGAAAAGCTAGAGATGTGTTTTTATTTGACATTTAGCTATATCGACGACGTTATGTCAATTAATAATGACAATATTCATACATGTGTTAATTCAACATATCCCAGCAAAATAGAAATTAAAGATACAACAGAATCAAGCACACACGCTTCATACTTAGACATTTTACTTGCTATAGACATAGATGGGAAATTAACAATTAAGATATACGACAAACGTGACGATTTCGGCTTTCCCCATCGTAAATTTTCCACATAGAAGTTTTAAAATCAATCATGAAATACTAAAATGATGATCCTAAAGCCATCTATAATACATATAATTTACATGCGAATTATTGCCTTGTAAATATGTACAATTATGTGCATAATTCTTGGTGTTTACGTTGATGAAATTTAAAATATCTCAGATATCAAAGTATTAATCTTTATAATATCCAGGATATAGGTACCATTCACAAGACAGTTTTATGTAATTAAGACAAAACATTAAAGGTGTGCCAATTTGTTGAAGAACTGTTCTCAATAAGTCTGTCTAAGAAATCATTGATACATGAGAGTGTTCTGCATACACAGTAAATTTTTAGAATACAGAATGCATTATAAAACCCATATACTGTACCGAGGTCAACAATTGAACAATCAATTATTTTTATTTATTTACAAGTGTAAAGGAGCATTAAAAATGCAGATATCAAAGTATGTGAAAATTTTGCGGTAATTTCATTATTATCTAAAATTAAAATGTTACCAGATATATACACAGTACACATTTAAAAAGCCTGTCTACATGAATATATATACCTCAAAATTGTATATTATTCGAGCTACCACATTTATACTGGATACCTAAACTTAAAAAAAAACCATATAAGCACAGATACATAGCAGGATCCAGCAAATGTTCTACCAAGCCTTTATCTTTACTCTTTACCAGGATATTGACAGCCGTTAAGGAGAAACTTCAACAATATTGTACAGTTGCTTATTCCAGAAGCAGTGTAAATCAGATGTGGATAATTAGAAATTTTAAACATCTTTTAGAAAATTTGAAGGCACACAATTTTTCTCGAATTCACAGTATCAAAACTTATGAATTCTCTACTCTTTACACAACTATTTCACATAAAAAAATTAAAAGAAAGACTTTTTAGCATCATAGACAACTGCTTTTTCACTTAAGGTGGTACCCGAAAATTTAAATATCTTGTGATTGACTATCAGGATACTTATTTCGTCAAACACCACTCTGATTCTACACATAAATATACTGAAGTTGATATAAAAAACATGCTGGAATTTCTAATAGACAATATATTTGTAATGTTCGGAGACGTGGTCTTTCAAACTGTCGGCATTCCTATGGGAACCAATTGTGTTCCTTTATTAATACGAAGCAGACTTCATTCAGAAACTGCTGAACCAAAAGAAGAAAAAGTTAGCGGTGTCCTTTAATTTGACATTTAGATATATCGACGACGTTTTGTCAATTAATAATGACAATTTTCATACATATGTCAATGCGATATATCCCAGTCACCTAGAAATTAAAGATACAACAGAATCAAGTACACACGCTTCATACTTAGACATTTTACTTAATGTAAACACAGACGGGAAATTAGCAACTAAGCTATACGATAAACGCGACGATTTCGGCTTTCCCAGCGTAATTTTTCCACATTTAAGAAGTAATATCCCTCAGTCACCCGCATATGGAGTTTATATTTCACAAATGATCCGATATGCCAGGGCGTGTACAACATATGAAGATTTCATATACAGAGGTAAACTACTCACTGATAAATTATTGTCACAGGGATATCGAAAACCGCGTTTAATGTCAACGTTCCGCAAATTTTATGGTCGGTATAATAGTCTTGTTTGCGAATACTCTGTTTCACTAAGTGAAATGTTGAGTTACCTTTTCGTTGGTGGTTGTTCAGACGTCTGTACCAATTGTGACGAGAATACACACCTCACGTATTTCATTGGACTTGACTGTGGACTCACGGCGGGTGTGACCGGTCGACAGGGGATGCTTACTCCTCCATGGCACGTGATCCCACCTCTTGGTTTCCAGAGGTCCGTGTTTGTCCATTTTTACCGGATTTGTATCTATGTCCTGGACATTCTATTGATTTATACTTTGGTATCTGAATTTTTTGTTTATATTTGAACAAGAGACCCATGGACCTTGACATCACATGATTTGCAGGAGGTAATGTCTGAGCTTTTCAGAGCTTGCGCAGCATGAGTAGCAGCACATGGTAGTAACTTAATAAGGATAATCTGTAGCAAGTTAGAAACCAATTGCACAAGATGTCTGGAACAAGACTTTAATATCAATGAGCTAAAGAGAATTAAGCAATGGTAGTAATGTTTGAACGAATATGATGTGTGGAGACAACGACACTTCTTGTTAACGTTATTCTGATCAGAAGGCTTGGTGCCTATTGTTGATTTTCAGATTTTCAAGAAAATCTGTTAGTGGCATTATGTTAAAGGGTCATAACTCTGCAAACAAGGGGTTGCAGACAATAAATTGTGAGCATTGCACAGTGTAATGTGATCAATACTGAATTTCAATGACTTTGCCTCATACAGACGCCATCACAAAACTTTAACAAAGGGTTATATCTGGTAACTAAGGGGTTCTACATCGTGCAGTTCATCCAGTTCACATGATCTTTATGTGACCAACATACATGATAAGTTTTCACGATACTACATTTCATAGGAATTAACCTATCGCTGAATGTTTGACACATGGTTGTCCATGTGCCTTTTTGACGTCATTTGATTGTGACGTCATAATCAAACAAATGTTTAACGGACCATTTAATTGTGACGTAATAATGGAAAAATTTGCTAAAAGGTGTCGTGTCGGGCATATGGCGATAGGTCAATAAAGACAGTGTGGACAAACAGCCTTTGGCCAAGAGTAATTAGTCTTTAATTAAGGTGTTTTGGTTGAGTTTTGTGCAATGCACATCCTTCATACCAGCTGATATACATACAACCCAGAATAGGTCTATATAATCTGGATAATTCAACAATCAATTGTGTATATGATCATGTCCTGGACATTCTATTGATTTATACTTTGGTATCTGAAATTTTTATATCATAGAAAAAACCATTGTGACATTAAGGACATTTAAAAGTTTATTATGACAATTCAATATGATCGTGTACACATTAGGTAAACAAATATTCATTTGAATACATTATGTTTACCAGTTCAAAGGCAATTGGTTCAGTGGTTCTTGAGAAGAAGTTGAAAATGTTTCAGGCAATCTGATGCCAGGGCGGCAATCTTGGTTTTTCGGACCCCTCCCCCCAAAAAAAAAGCCAACAATTAATCGGGACATAATAACGAACGTGTGTACTAAGTTTGAATTTTATTGGTTTTAGCAGTTCTTAAGAAGAGTTTGAAAATGTCTCAATCAATCAGAAACCAGGGCGGCCATCTTGAATTTTCATATTGGCCCAAATTACAATAACACTTGGTCATGACATCATAAGGAACATGTGTACCAATTTTGAAGTCAATTGGTTCAATGGTTCTTAAGATTTAGTTGAAAACATCTCAGATTATCAGAGGCCAGTGTGGCAATCTTAGTTGCTAAGATCGACCCGAAAACAACAACTTGTTCAGGACATCCTTAGCAATGCAATATGTGTACCAATCAGTTCATTGGTTCTTAAAAAGAAGTTGAAATTATTTCAGCCAATTAGGTGCTAGGGCGACCATATTGGATTTTCTAATCGGCCCAAAAACAACAACACTTCGTCAAGATATAATATCAAATATGTGTACTAAGTTTGAAGTATTTTTAGTTCAGCAGTTCTTAAGAAGAGGTTGAAAATATCTCAATCGATCAGAAACCAGGGCAGCCATCTTGGACTTTCATACTGACCAAACAAAACAACAACGCTTCGCCACGACATCATAGGGAACAAGCATACCAAGTTTAAAGTTAATTGGTTTAGTGGTTCTTAAGAAAAAATTGAAAATGTCTTGGCTAAACAGAGGCCATAGCGGCCTTCTTGGTTTTTCAGATCCGCCAGAAAAACAACAACACATGTTCAGGACATCATAAGGAAATCAATATGTGTACAAAATTTGAAGTCAATTGGTTCAGCGGTTCTGAAGAAGAAGTTTAAAAATGAAATATGAAGCCATATATACTTGTAAACTCGACAGAAATTACACATCTACATGTGAAATAAACCAGTAACAAGTTATCAAAACACCACCAACAACGTTTTGGCATATAACTTTTAGAGGCTAATCCCCATAGAAGATAACCTGCAAACAATGTGATAAATAGGTATCCGAAAATCTCTCATATATATATATATATATATATATATATATATATATAATATATATATTATATATATTATATATATATATATATATATATATATATATAATAAAAAAAATAATGAGAAGTAAATATTTCGTCGACGGCATTTTTATATCCAGAATTGCAAAAATGAATCTATTCATATTTATACTTTATATATATATTGTGACAATATACAGTGCACACTTTACTCGTGTCACACGTTTGAGTGTGTTAAGTACAACATTTAAGTGTCCATCAATGTCTTTCAGACGTTAATCGTATCTCTATATCGATCTAGTTGTCGTGTTTGATGAATATACCCCCAACATATTATGCTAATTAGACACCTGTTGTACAAAAGATATCGTTCCGTAAGTGGTGATGTAGACATATCTAAAGAAATCGTTTTCTATATTGAGTATTCAAGACCTGCATCTCAAATAACTAAATACTGTAAATCGGAAAAAAAATCGCAGGAATCTATTGTTTTAAACATTATTTCCTAGATGATTTTTTTCGCAATATCGAATGCCCATTTCGCCTTGTGCCTTTCAGTTTAATTTTCAGTATCAGATCTAGAAAATTAAGTGAGAAGTTTATTTTCGAGAGCGATAGTTCTTGCAAAAATAGATTAAATAAAATTCTCACGAATAAAACCGCATTGACAGTATGAATAAAATTTTCTATTTAAACAAGTAAGAAACTGAAAATCACAAAATGATGTCAAGTAGAAATAGACACTTCCAAATATTTCAAACATCAAGAAACAAAGTAAAACTAGAATCTATTTTTGTAAAGGTTAAAGGTTCAGATGATCCATAACCAGTCTCCGTCCTTTTTTTACATAGAAACAGGATCTGTAGATTACCATAAATCAGTTGAATGGACATATGTACATCACATATATAAACAAAATATGATAAGTGCTATATATAATCGCTGAACAGAAAGGATAACGGTTAGGAACACACGTGGTATACTCCTTACGTAGTGTTATAGATTATTTGTTTCTCGTTGAATTACTGGTAGAACTAGGTGATGTAAATACAATACAGGCAATATATTCTGCCACCTTGGACAGGTCTACCTACCCTTTTGCCAGATTTTTTTTCTGTCCATACCCTAGATGTAGACAAGCTACACGTGCTATCATATCACAACAATTTTATTACATGGAATAATCAAAGACAATTTAAGATAAGATAGTTCCTGTAATCTGCAGGTGATCTACACTTTTTAAGATAATCAATCTTTCGATTACAAACCGATGATTATGGTTGTGTATAAAAACCAATAAACGCCTCCGATGGTTAATTATTTGGTAGTAATTCGATACAATATTCTACCGGAATACTTGTTATGGCAGATATTCCGAAAATTCTTGCCTGACCTAGATTTTGGTATAAATAGTTTCCTTCCAAGATATGACAACTACCAGCGTAATAAAGCAAACTCGATTTACAAACTAGTCATACAAACTAGTTTCTATACTTCCAATGTCATCTTAACGGTTTTTGAATAGATATTCCACATAATTATATATCGCGTTTTATGTACATTTAGAATATGTATTTGAACAACGTGTATACACATATCAATACAGACTTATGAATTGCTACATAAATCAAACAGAATTATTTTGGGAATTTTTTGATGGGAATGAATTACAGGAACGATACCAATTTTTCATTTCAAAGTCAAATTGTAAGTTAATATAGGATATTTTCACTCACACAGGAATTGTCGTTTTGACTCTCTTGTTAATCAATGTTATTATAACTATGCAGAAGGTATCCGTTGTAATTTCGTAATGTTTATTCGTCAAAATGATCTACAAATGTTCCTTATGATTACGTGTACGGGTCCCAAGGTAAATTTAACTCAATATAAATGCTTATAGTATGAAAGAAAGCATTACAATATGGCCAGTTAACCAAGTCTAAATTACACCTTCCAGCCGTATCAGTTTATAAATTGAATTTGGTAACCTAAACCTAATAATTTGTCTCATCTTGTCTTTTGTAAAAGCGGTAAATCAATTCACTGCCTCTTTTCGACGTTTTAATGTTCATATCGTTGCTGACATCTAGCGTTTAAGACTGCGGCAACAATTTTCACTTCCTTGACACTTAACAGTCATGTTCTCTGATGAAATGCAACAAAAAGCATGTGTTTCACGATATAAACAGTATTGTTATTATAATTTGTGTGGTTCAGATTTACTCCATCTATTACTATTTGACCTGTATAAAAGGCTAAATTTAAAAACGCACTCGATATTTTAGACCACACAGGTTTTATTTTCGGTGTTCTATTATAGAATCCTTGCAAACAATTCCTCTGGGAAAACGGACCCAGTTAGACTTCTTCCCCCGAAAAAGTGTCTAGCAGTGTAGATTTTTTTCCAAAATTACAATTACAAGTTTTTTCCCTTTGACATAGTTAGCTCGCTATCTGCTTCCAGTTCCAGTTCTATTTTTACAACAAATTTCGATTTGTAAATGTTTTCTTCGACCAATACATAAACAACAATAAGTGTACTTCTATTTATGTATATATTATCTATTTTATTTCTCAGACGATTTAAAGTATATAACTATCATATTCCTACTTTTTGATTTACCAGGGATTTTACCAAAACAGTGGAAATTATCATATTTCCATTTTTGTTACCCGTCCTGGTAAATCAAAAGTGTTACTCCATTTTATTCGACTTTGTACAAAATATTTCATATCAACTTATACACGTTATTAGACAGAATTAAGGTCTGTTGGTGCAGCGTGGATACCATAAAACGTCAACGTCTACAAAAATATTTTTCTTTTCCTAACGTTAAGAATATCCAAATATTTGCATATGAAAATCTCAGATAGCAAAGTATAAATATTTAAGGTGTATAGGATATAGATACCAATCTGTTAAAATAGGATAAACACGGACCACTGGAAACCAAGATATGGGATCAGGTGCCATGGAGGAGTATTCATCTCCTGTTCACCGGTCACACCCGCCGTGAGTCCACAGTCAAATCTAAATGAATTACGAAACAAATCATTGTCACAATTGGAACAGACGTCGCATATAGACCGATGCCGTCAGTCAATATTTAAAGGACATTTATTTTCTTGGACTGGCAAAAACCAGATACAGTATAATTGACGATACCAGTTGATGAAACCTGGAAACAATGTTGAGACTCTTTTTCTTCCATGGGAGAAAGTCTAACGTTGGTTGCCTTCTCCGGGGAGGAAAACTGTCCGGGCGAGTCCATGCTTAATTAGCAGGTATCATGTGTACTTTCGCAGTGTTCAGTGTTCAGTTTATAAATCGACTTTGGTAAACTAAACCTCATAGTTTTAATAATTCTGTCTTTTATAAAACAGGTAAATCAATTTGTCTATATCCTTTCCGCGTTTAATGGTCTTATTATAGGTCCTCGGGAAACATGAAGTAACATCAATTAATTCTACACTACATTTTTCATATATGTATTTTTGAAATCTAAATTACAATTTTCTATGAGTTTGGATTGTTTTGTTTAAAATTTTACACATGCCAGAGGACACTAGTTAGAAGGCGTGAGTGTATACTAAAAGCCGTCTGTTTCCTTCCTGCTAGAATATAGAGGCGATATATTTGTGAAAAGTTGTTCATAACACGTGATTGCGCCTGATTGTCTTGCCTCATTATTCTTTTGCTTTTATCTTGATTTTGTAACATGCTTACAGGGGATGCTGTCTCCTTCCGAATACCTGGTCCCACCGCGTTTGGGATTCGCAATTGTTTTTCATGTTGAGACTTATCATAGCCGATTCTAATGGGCTTAGGCTTTGGAATATCCATTGGTTCTTCATTTACTTTCTAAATCATGTATACTGTTTACGAATGGATAAGAATTCATAACTCGTTTATTATTAAAGATTTACAAATTCGATACACACCACAATATATTAATACCATATATTGATACCTCACAGATGAAGGAGGAAGCACAAGATCATTACACGACTCTTCCTCCACTTCCCTCTTTGGATAGCACTCTAGTCACTCACTCTACCAAAAATATAGGAGGAAGCACAAGATCATTACACAACTTTCCTCCACTTCCCTCTTTGGATAGCACTCTAGTCACTCACTCTACCAAAAATATAGGAGGAAGCACAAGATCATTACACAACTTTCCTCCACTTCCCTCTTTGGATAGCACTCTAGTCACTCACTCTACCAAAAATATAGGAGGAAGCACAAGATCATTACACAACTTTCCTCCACTTCCCTCTTTGGATAGCACTCTAGTCACTCACTCTACCAAAAATATAGGAGGAAGCACAAGATCATTACACAACTTTCCTCCACTTCCCTCATTGGATAGCACTCCAGTGACTCTACCAAGCTGTACTGACACTAGTCCACTACTCGAGTTGAAACTTGCCTCTCCTTCCTCTACACAAGGTGGTATTATTGGTGATGTCTACATCACAAAAGTGGATGCACCCACATCTAAATCACACTTGCAATAGGCTGAAGCGGAAGCTGCTAACTACAAGTATGGTATTCATATATTAATAGCAAGGCTTAGTTAATTAAGTGCCAAATTTAGGTTTCTCAAGAAATGTTCACAAAATATATAGCAATTTAAGAATTGTTATTCCTGTGTATATCTCTTTTTTGTTATTGCATATCAATCTAAGAAGTTGAAAAAGAGGGAATGAGAAAACAGAAACACAGCTAATACCCCTTTCTGTCTTGCCATTGATATACTCAGTTGCTTGTTTTTTATTTTGTAAAATTATATACTAGACTTGCTTGGAATTATGATTCACTCGCAAATGTAAGTTCTTATGAAGAAGAAACAAAGAGATTTATACCATTGAAGGTAAAGAGAGACAACTCGTTCAAATTTAATCAATTGCATACTACAGCATAGCATTATCAACATACTCTACACGAATATTCTGGGAACACACATAAAACAGGATTGCTTATATATATATATATAATATATATATATATATATATATATATATATATATATATATAATATATAATATATATATATATATATATATATATATCGAATTCCTCGTAAATTTAGTTCCTCCAGAACGCCCAATACAACTTTTTTTCATGGGCCAAATGTATTTCTGTATCACCCCTGTAAAACACTATATTATCCCACCAATTACCTTTCTTGACTCATTTACTGGTATATTATTATTTCGTATTTTTCATCTGATATTCAAAACTGCATTTTCTACATATCTTTTTCAATAAAAAATGTATACAGTCACAAACATTTGATCAATTTATTACTTATTTATGTTTAACAACATTTCTTACATAAATTTAACAGATTAAATAAATATAACAATTATTACGACAATGTTTACATCTTATTATGTAATCAAAATAAATCAAGTTTGCAGTCAATTTGTTGAAATTTATTGTCAAGTTAATAATTCTGCATTCATTGAACATTCCTGTCTACGTGTGGGTCTAGTGATACAAATATCAGGTAAATCGTTAAAGTCGCAAATAATGTCACTGAGGTAAGGCTGAAGAGCACATGCTTCATCGTCAATTGAAAATATACAGAAAATGTATGAGTTATACAACTATATGTACATGTGCAGTAAGAACACGTAAATTATCCAAATCAAGGATGAAGTGAATGAAATTTTAAAAAAATCAAATTCTAAGATGAATTTCTATACCATCTTGTATGTCAACAATTGGAGTTTGACAAATTTGTAGACTGTGCAGGGAGAATTTGACATGCTGAGAATGTTGGATTGACCGGTGCTTCATATAAAATGAAAAATACTTTGTATATTTATGAATTATTGATATCACTCACCTGTACAGTTATTTGGAAGAATTTAAAATAGAAATCAAATGTACTTGTTTATATTAAATTGATATGGTAGGTATCAATGGAAAGAAATTAATATAATAAGGATATTACAAACCCAATACGGATAGGAATGGACCCGAAAGGGTTGTTGGAGCTTGAAGAGCATATGTCGAGCAGGATGTGCTGTGGATGATGGGAAAGCAGGGATATGCCCTGACCTTATGATATGTTTACCAATCGTGTGGCCCATGGCGAGTTTCTCGACATCGCTTACTCGCTGATAAACTTCTAAAGATGTCTTATGGCCTGAAAAGTTAAGAATCATAAATATTTAGATTATACTATTTATAGAAATTTTTGTCAATGGTCTTAGAATTGCTACAATCTACTAATTAGTCTTTACAGATCTAATTACTCATTCAATTTTCACATGAAATAAATAAACCAAAGTGTCTCGTTTTCTGAATAATATTAATTTAATTTTTTTTTAAAAAAGAACAAAACTGTACATACATGTGACCGACATGATCTTTGCAGCCCCAAGCTGGATTCTGGACAAAAGGTTGGCTCCTGTAGCTCTTTTACAGTCCTTACTCAATGTGCACATAAACATCTGCAATGTTTTTTCACAAACTGGAGAATTGCATGTACAACATATGAAGATTCCATATACAGAGATAAACTACTCACTGGCAAATTATTGACACAAGGATATCGAAAACCGCGTTTAATATCAACGTTCCGCAAATTTTACGGTCGGTATAATAGTCTTGTTTGCGACTACTCTGTTTCACTAGGTGGAATGAAAAGTTGCCTTTTCGTTGGCGGTTGTTGAGACGTCTGTACCAATTGTGACCAGGATACACGTACTTCATTGCACTTGACTGTGGACTCACGGCACCTGATCCAACCTCATGTTTTCCAGAGGTCCGTGTTTGTCCATTTTTACCGGATTTGTATCTATGTCCTGGACATTCTATTGATTTATACTTTGATGTCTGAGATTTTTATACAATAACTCATCTTATTCACAAACGATCATTTTTCTGGTTTAATTTCGCAACATACTTCTAAAAAACAGGATTATACATATTTCATAATCAGAATATTGTGACATATATCCACTTGAATTTTCTTTATCAGTCTTCCTGTGAATTTGATGAAAAACGGAAAGACTTCTATCACCATGCTATACTTTGGTTTTCTGTTTTGTATACGCATGCCATTCCGGAAGGCGAGGCGCAAAACAATTAAATGTCATCAATATTTTTTTTTTTAAATTTCATTCACTTCATCCTGGATTTGAATAATTTACGTGTTCTTACTGCCCATGTACATATAATTGTATAACTCCATACATTTTCTGTATATTTTCAATTGACGATGAAGCATGTGCCCTTCAGCTTTACCTCAGTGACATTATTTGCGATTTGACGCGTTTTAAACACGGCGAAAAGGCGACGTTCGGCGTTTTTTCGTATTTTGCAAGGCGAAGTTTGGCGGGTTTTCGCGAATTATGGGGACCCTTTACAATAACAAAATATCTTACCAAGTCCATGTTTTCTTGGGGTATAGCAAAAGGAAAGGTACTAAATCTGAAAACGGTTACCGGAAGATTTTCGAAAAAAGTTAAATATGATTTTCTCGGTTGCATTGGAGAGTGTATAAAAAAATTAATATTCCCAGCATAGGCGTCGGAAGCAAATTGAAAGTGGGGAGGCTAAACCAACTTAAAACACACACACGCCAGAAGTGGGGGGGGCTAAACCAACTTAAAACACACACACGCCAGAAACGTCATGGGGGCTAAGCCCCAATTTTCAACACCTATGCCTATCTTTGCCAAAAATGTGGGGGGGCTAAACCCCCCTAGATCCCCCCCCCCCCCCCGGTTCCGACGCCTATGCCCAGAATTATGGTCATTAATGTTGACAAAAACCGGTGTAAATCCTATTGGGAAGTGGACCATGGATGAACTATGTGCAAAACAATTAAATGTCGTCAGACTTGAAGATAAACGACAAATTACTGTTACTCTGGCATGTACCGCAAGCAGATTACTTCCTGATCCCCAAGTCATCTACGAAGGGAAAACAACAGGATGACATTCTAGATTTAAAATTCCAAGTTGGGCTATCACACATCATTGTCACGTAATACTTTCTTTATGTTTAGTACAGTGATCGAAGAACAGCTAATGTAGGCATAAATTCCGATTATTTTTTTTTTATCTTTCAGTTTTGTTATCGACATTATTTTGCCATATGTAAGGAAAATACGAAAACAACATCAAAAGGGTAAAAAAGCATTATTTCTGTGGGAAGTGTTTAAAGGTCACCAGGACGAGACGGCCATAGCGACCATGAAACGTAACACCGTGGAGCTAACAAACATGATATTCTGACAGAATCATGAATGAAATGGACAAAGAAAATGTCGATGTAGCGACTTGAAGTTGTCCACACTCAAACCAATTCACTCTGCCTAGCTTGTTCGCGCTCAAGATGCTGTGTCTAATAATACCGAGCTTTTAATTAAATAAATTGAGACAACAGGCATACTTGACAATCACAATCACTTTCGTTCCCCTTTATATCTATGATACTCGTAAATGAATAAAACATACGTTTTTTGTGTTGATCTAGTGTTTGTGTTTATTTTGCTTAAACATTTTAGCGCAAGTTAAAATTTAGCGCATTATTTATTTGCACAAAAATCGCTAATATGACACATGCGCCAAAATTTCTCGTTTTACAGTACCTTTAACACTTTGGTATCATTATACTCGGACAATATTTCCCTCTACTATTATTTAATTTGTAATAAATTAACAATGAGTACACGGCATCATTTTTAATTTATTACAAATTAAAAATTACTACGGGACAATATTACAGTCGGTCATAACGTTATGTGTGTGACCCTTTCTCCCTCAATATCTAAATGGTACACTCTGTTAATTTTCAGACCAAGTTATTGTAGTATGTAGGGCTCAATGGGTTTAAACTGATTTAATTGTCAAAAAACGAAAGACGCACCTGTCCTTTAATAGAGTCTGTTGCACTTAGACGGGAGTAGTATAAATAATTTGGGGTTTTATTTTGTCGAAAATATTATCAAAATACAATAGAATATGTTTTATTTGTTATTTACTTTATAAAGATATCTACAATTAAACAATATTTCCTCAACTATTCAGACACATTTTAATTTTTAAGTGCTAAAAAAATCTGTTTATACGAAAGTCATGCAATCTAAAATTAAGTTAGGTTAATATCAAAGAAAAACACTACGTAGAACATATTTTCAGAGACGTTTTGTTCGAATGAAATCCGTAAGTACAAATATCAATACCCTCTTTAGGATTGTCCGGTTGTATTTGTTAGAATTGATGGGAAATTTAACATTTTAGACAAGACTTGATGTACGAGGAATCGCATTGAAATAATTATTGAAAGCACCAAACTTTATATATCTGACAAGATAGTAATACATATCCAACTCTAACAGTAAGAAGTTCTTGCTTTGCTGGATATAATGTTTATAATATCTGTGTTCGTTATCTACGCCATCTTGTGTATACCTGGCGTAACAGGAAACCGAACACACGTTGAAAATTTATATTCCTCTCTTCTGACCGATTATAATAAATATGTGCGACCGGATGACAATCAGTCTGAGGCTACGAGTGTTTGGGGTCAGATGTATCTCATCTCTATCAACGACTTAGATGAGGTGTCAGGAACATTATCTACCGTTGTTTATTTGAAAATGATATGGAAAGAACCAAGGATGATATGGGATCGGAATCTATATGGAAATGTGGCCTATATTTTTATTCCGCAAACCCAATTATGGAAACCAAATATGGGTCTTGCAAACCCCGTCAATCGTATACGCCAATTAGGTCTAGACGAGGTAATGGTGAAAGTATCATATGACGGAAGAGCTGAGTGGGAAGTTGGCGATTTCATGCAAGCTTCGTGTAATTTTGATGCGACTCATTTTCCTTTTGATCAACAGAGTTGTGATATTATCTTTAAGCCATTGTCATACACCAAAACAGATCTCGTGACGAAAATTACTTTCAACAGCGTTGATTTGACTTACTATAGTGAGAATGGTGAGTGGAGAATGATTGGTTCTAGAGCGGAATCCACAGAATTAGGTACTTTTTCAGTGATGAAGTTTACTTTGAATATTGAGAGAAGATCCGAGTTCTTCATCGTAAGCATATTTACACCATTCATTGTATTAGTGTCGCTAAACTGTATGGTATTTCTGCTACCGTCAGACTCTGGTGAACGCATCGGTTACTCTATAACGTGTCTGCTAGCCATAGCTGTGTTTCTGACACTTATATCAGACAATTTGCCCAACACCTCAAAACCCATTTCCGTCCTGGCTTATATCATCATGTTTTGTTTGTTGCTTTCAACAACTATATGCATATTAACCATCTTTAGCTTATTACTTCATCACAAAAACGATTCCAAACCAGTACCGAAAATACTGAAGAGATTCGTCCGATTATTTAATTCTGAACACTCGTGCACACAAAAGAAATCTAAAGTCATAACGGTATCACCAACGGATTGCGAAAATAGACTTAACAGAATGACTGATGAAAAAAATGCTGTTAAATCTTACTCTCCGAAGATAAAAATTAGGGACGAAAGTAGGAAATCTTCGCCAGATTCAATGTGGTCGTCAAAAGAGACAGTCGTAGGGAAAAGAACGTCGGATATGGACCATATAAAGTTATCGGTAACATCTGGTAAGAAAAATAGCGAACCAAAGCATGGTAAAAATTTGGACAGAAAACTAGAAAAATTAGACAAAGAGAGTCCTCCTGCCGAAGTGAAGTGGAAAGATTTCGCAGAAGTATTTGATAAAATATGTTTCGCAGTGGTTCTGGGATGTACTATAATACTAGGGGCTGTGTACTTCATGATATCCAGTGGAAGGTTGTAATAAATTTGTCACTCGAAGGTACATGTATTTTCATTGTAATATTATTGAAATCAATCAAAATGTATTTCATGAAGTTACAGCTATGATACTTTAATACATGTAGACACGTGTAGAAAATACCAATACTATCGAGCATTATCAGTGAAGTATAATTCATATAACTTGTCGGGTGGAATAGGGGGCCTCCTTGGCCTAGTGGTTAGAGCATTGCGCTTTAAATCACAGGGCTTTTCAACTCTTGTTCGAATCCCGCTAGGAACGTTTCGAATTATGTAAGAAAGTTTGCCAGTTTACTTGCGGATGGTCGGTGGTCTTTAGCCGGGTAACCGGGGTTTCTCCTCCACCAATAAAAACTGGACGCTATCATATGACTGAAAGATTGTTGAGTATGGCGTAAAACAAAAAATCAAATCAAATCAAAGTCGGACGGAATAACCTGTAGATTATCATACGGAGTATTCCTTTTACTTTTCAGTTACGATGAGCTAACAGTAAAAATAATTATATTCCTCATAGGTTACCCTTAGGTATTATAATTAATTATAACAATTACTCCTGCCTGTGTACTTTCACTGTAGTTATACTTTAAATTATTCAATTTATCAAATTTTAAACTTGTCCCGGTCATGAAAAGGTTTACAAGACTACAGGCTGCCAGGTTATATAGCTTTTACGACTTAGGCAATAGCATTTGTTTCTCGGGATCAGATATTCGAGACCTGGTCTGTTCAGCATACAATAAAATTGCATACAGATTCAAAATTCTTTTTTGTCAAAATTATCTGACAAATCGCGTTAAAAGTCAACATTTGGCAAGTTTTACGGTCGATATTATGACTTTGTTTGCATTTTCCTACCCGAAACTATTAATTAGCTGTCCGATACTAGTTC
Organism: Atrina japonica; assembly: GCA_030159075.1. Taxonomy (NCBI): domain Eukaryota; kingdom Metazoa; phylum Mollusca; class Bivalvia; order Pterioida; family Pinnidae; genus Atrina; species Atrina japonica. The sequence goes on along the minus strand of BROG01000431.1, from coordinate 466,565 downwards.
ATACTGATTTTGACCAGGACTAATTTTTCATTTGTTTAACACTGCTTGAGTTGATCTGGTAGTAAAGCGTTCGACTCCAATGCGGACGGAAATGTGTACGATTCCGGGTACCAGGTCATACAAAAAAATATTGGTAAATGGCAGTGACTGTTCCATCATCAAGCGCTCGGCAAACGAAGTGAAAGTAACTGGTCTTTCGAATGAGACTTGAAACCGAGGTCACGTGTCACTGAGGGCGTGGCATGTAAAAGAACCTCACTGCATTGACACTAGTCCACTAAGCCAGGATTATTTGCGTCACTTTATCTTAAGCTTGTGTCATTGCAATATGGGTAAAAGAAAAAGACGGGATGTAAAAGAACACTCAATAAAAATACTTTGTTTGTATTGGTTTTCATCACAGATTTCCGTGATTGTAACTTCTTACGTTTCTATGACACCTGATTCCACTACTGTACTAGGTCCGCGAGCATCCAATTATCCCTACTTCTGTATACTGTTTGTGCCTTCTATATGATAATACTTATTTATGTATTTAAGTGTATAAAAACCTCAGATATCAAAGCATAAATCAATAGAATGTCCAGGACATAGATACAAATCCGGTAAAAATGGACAAACACGGACCTCTGAAAACCAAGAGGTGGGATCAGGTGCCATGGAGGAGTAAGCATCCCCTGTGTTTAATTCAGATAATTTTGCGCATTTTTAAAAGTCTATTTCCAAAATTATGTAACACTTTTCACGTGTTACCGAAGAAATGATATCATTTCCTGACGTTTTTTCAGTTATCAAAGTGAAACAGTTGAATATAAAACACCGTCTTTCAATTATTAGTTTGTTATGTTAAATTGGATATATTTATTGAGATAAAGTGACGTTGAGATATGTTAACGTTTGAATTTTTATTGTTTTGTTTTTCATCAAATATATAGCTAAGAATAGATCTTATTAATTGATTGCTGTCTATAAATGTTAATATTTGATTCATCTATTAAAGTTATTGCTTTATATCTAATTGAGCTTGCTGTTTCTTATCATCAGTACTGTATACCTTGAGATTTTCCCTCCCGTTCAATTTTCTCCTGCAAATGAGAGGGTTGATTTAAAATTAAATCAATATTTTCAAGATAAAATTGAAGCCCATACATACATGTTATTTATGCAACTATGGTGATTTTGGGCAAATACGTTTTCTGTCCAAAAGGGGCGAAAATAACCGAGGCAAAAATATTCTTCTTCCGACAAAGTATTTTCAAAAAACAGCTAATTAGCATCACTAAGCTAAAAGTCGCTTATTAGCGAGTTTTCAAGTCGAAAAGACGCTGATTAGCGAGTTTTCGACTTTTCACCTCGCCATCCGAAAAGTCGCTAATTAGGGAGTTTTCGACTTTTCGCCTCGCCAAGCGAAAAGTCGCTAACTGGCGAGTTTTCGGGGTGAAAAGTCGAAAAGTCGAGATGGAGCAAATGAGCCACCATATGTACCGCATCATCGTAGTATACATTGATATCACTTGTGGTTGGGTGATATGATATAATACATGAAATGATGAAAACATTTACAAAAATCTGAAAGAGACGACGCGGAAAAAGATTAAATGTTTATGCCCTTTGATGTCAGACGATATTATACATTCATTGGCCGTGTATGAGGGAGATATGAAGATTTGTTCTCCCAAACCAGAGGGCATCAACCGAAGGATAAATATAACTGGCTTAAGATGAAAAAAATCTTCATATCTCCCTAATACAAAGGCAATAAATTGTTTAATATATCGAACTCAAAAAGTAAACTAACATTAAAGTTTCAAGAATGTTTTATTCAAAACAGCAACATTTTCCAAGAAATTTATGAAGAATTTCACTTCGATGACCCAAAGTTCTTACGTATTAAGAAAGATGACTCTAGTGGGGGTTCTGAATGGGAGGAAATATGACGGGGGAAAATGGAGCGAGTGAGGGAGACTTTATTTTTCTGTTCATGGTCAAATGAATGCGTTTGTTCAATAAGGATTTAGAATCTAACACAGAGTTATAATAAGGTTTGTTTACCTGAGCCGTCATATTTCCCTGAGGTTGCAGCCAGGGGAGGAATAAGGTATACTAACCTTCACATTCCCCTACAAGCAAGGCCATAATTTTTGTTATACTGAAGTCAGATTACTTTCAATAAAACAACAGGTTCATTAACAATGTCAATTTTTAATGTTTATATAAACAATAATGACCCAATAACTTGTTAATTTCAACATTGTTTATCTGCACAACAGGTTTCCGGTCGTCTGTCATTGTGGTCTATATTCAATAATCATATTTTATACTCTTGCTATTTCTCGATTTGAGTACAGACATACTCACGGCAAGATAGGGCAATCACTAATCATGCTCGCACCTGTCTAATATTTGTGTTTACACACGGTGTTACGGAGTGTTTACCTATAGCACTTTGGTGTCATTATACTCGGACAGTAACAACGTTATGTGTTTAACCCTTTTACCATAATATCTAAATGACATGCTCTGTTTTATTTTTAGACCATTTTTTTGTGGTCTGTGAGCTTAACAATGAAAAGAAAGACTCACTTGCCCTTTAACAGAGTATATTGTACTAAGACGGGAAAAATGTAATAATTTGGGGTTTAATTTTGTCGTAAATATTATCAAAATACACTAGAATATGTTTTATTTATCATTAGCCGTATAGAGGTATCTACAATGTCAGAAACTAATTAAGATACATTTTAATCTAAAGGTACTTAAGACCCTGAAACAGATCTATATTGCACCAGAAGGTCAGAAACTGTTAATATTTGTTTTGCCTGTTATTTTTTGTTTCTAAAAGGAATAACATGAACTGGATACATTCAATTATAATGTTTCCAAAGGAAAAGCTTCACTGAGTATAAGTATTTGTATTAATTATGTACAAAGATGTGACTTTATATGAAAGTCATGTAATCTAGATTTAAGTTAGGTTAATGTCAAAGAAAAACACTACGTAAACCATATTTTCAAAGACGTTGTGTTCGAATGAAATCCGTGTAATCTTGTCATTAAAAGTTCAAACCAATTTAACTCTCTTGTATCCGTAAGTACAAATGTCAATACCCTCTTTAGGATTGTCTCATTGTATTTGATAGAATTGATGGAAAATTTAATATTTGAGACTACACTATGTTTATGAAGCATAGTTCAGTTCTGTGTTCCACCATATTTTAAATTGAAGACCACGCCTGGCATTTCATATAGCTATACACCTAGCATAGCATCCAAGCTATTCAATTACAAACAGGTTTTACAGTACCTGGTCATCAACCATCTTCTACACAACACTCACATGTTCATCTCCTTTCAAATATAATTATGTCATCACCGGCGACAGTTCTATTGTTGAAAATGAAAGACTCAAAAACTTTTTTTAAGGGACCCTAAATACCGGGAAGCCCGTTCCTTTAATTGGCGTCAGAATTTCAGTTCAATTATGAATTCTGTCTAAGATTATGCTAGACAATTTGCCAAACATGAAGACGTAGAACCATACATTTGTCCGAGTAGCTGAAAGCCATACGATGGTTGATATTAAAGGGACTATGAAAATACGTTTTCTCTCTGTATTTACTGATCCAGAAGTAACTGAACTGAATAGATTACATGACCAATATGCACTGGTACCACCAGACAAAGCCTCAAATAATATAGTTTTTATTTGTAAGCACATTACTATAATTGTTTATTAGAAGAAATCGGGTTTAATACGAATTCTGTAAATCCTACATATACACGTAGCTCACTTTCAAAGGACGATATCCTTCAAAATCGCATGTCCTGGATACCTAAACTTCTTAAAACCCCATATAAGAAGGATCCAGCAAATCTTCACTCCTTACCAAGATATTGACAGTCGATAAGAGGAAACTGTTTCTTCACTAAAGGCGGGTCCCGAAAATTAAAATATCTAGTGGTTGGGCTATCAGGATACTTATTTTGTCCCAACACCACTCTGATTCTACACATAAATACACTGGCGTTGCTGGGATTTCTAATAAACAATATATTTTAAATGTTCGGGGACAAACTGCCGGCATTGCTATGGGAACCAATTGTGTCCCTTTATTGGCCGACCTGTTTCTTTATTCATACGAAGCAGACTTCATTCAGAAACTGCTTAATCAAAAGAATAAAAAGTTAGCGGTGTCCTTTAATTTGACATTTAGATATACCGACGACGTTTTGTCAATTAATAATGACAATTTTCATACAGATGTCAATGCGATATATCCAATCGAACTAGAAATTAAAGATACAACAGAATCAAGCACACACGCTTCATACATAGACATTTTACTTAATATAAACACAGACGGGAAATTAGTAACTAAGCTATACGATAAACGCGACGATTTCGGCTTTTCCATCGTAAATTTTCCACATTTAAGTAGTAATATCCCTCAGTCACCCGCATATGGAGTTTATATTTCACAAATGATCCGATATGCCAGGGCGTGCACAACATATGAAGATTTCATATACAGAGGTAAACTACTCACTGACAAATTATTGACACAGGGATATCGAAAACCGCATTTAATGTCAACGTTCCGCAAATTTTACGGTCGGTATAATAGTCTTGTTTGCGATTACTCTGTTTCACTTAGTGAAATGTTGAGTTGCCTTTTCGTTGGTGGTTGTTGAGACGTCAGTTGTGACGAGGATACACTCCTCACGTGTTTCATTGGACTTGACTGTGGACTCGCGGCGGGTGTGACCGGTCGACAGGGGATACTTACTCCTCCATGGCACCTGATCCCACCTCTTGGTTGCCAGAGGTCCGTGTTTGTCCATTTTACCGAATTTGTATCTATGTCCTGGACATTCTATTGATTTATACTTTGGTATCTGAAATTTTTATATTTCTATATCTATATGCCATGTACAAATAAGCCTAAGGATTGTGATGAAGAGAAAGAAAGAATTTACGCTCAATAACTTGAGCAATTTTCAACGGATCACTTTGAAACTTTATGAAAAGGTTTATTGCTATACAAATATCAATAACCAAACTCGCCAGATATTTACAGAGTTATGGTCCCTTGAAGACTGCAGAAACAGATTACGCTCAATAACTTGAGTAATTTTCAACTGATTAATTTGAAACTTTATGAGAGGGTTTGTTGCCATAGATCTCGAAAAAGTAAATGATCCTGTGCTTCTGGCGATAAACTCTTTCCCTCGTTATCCTCTGTACTTTATGTATAATAAAAGTGAGTTTCTTAATTTTACAAATGGCCAAACCTCTTTAAGTCCTAGACGTTACTCTTTATCACGCTTATCGAACTTGTCCTGCACTCCATGTCAACACATTTTCCTTCCAATCCCTGCACTAGTCTATTAACAATTGATCAATTCATTGCACTCCATTGTCAACACATCTTCCTTCCAATCCCTGCACTAGTCTATTAAGAATTGATCAATTCATTGCACTCCATGTCAACACATCTTCCTTCCAATCCCTGCACTAGTCTATTAAGAATTGATCAATTCATTGCACTCCATGTCAACACATCTTCCTTCCAATCCCTGCAGTAGTCTATTAACAATTGATCAATTCATTGCACTCCATGTCAACACATCTTCCTTCCAATCCCTGCAGTAGTCTATTAACAATTGATCAATTCATTGCACTCCATGTCAACACATCTTCCTTCCAATCCCTGCAGTAGTCTATTAACAATTGATCAATTTATTGCACTCCATGTCAACACATCTTCCTTCCAATCCCTGCTGTAGTCTATTAACAATTGATCAATTAATTGTACTAATATTGCTACTGCACAAACAGCCACACCTTTGTCCCCTGTAGATATTATTGTAAAACACAGAATATGCAGGACTCTATTTTCATGGAGCAGTGCTACTGAATCGTTTAACTATATTTTCACAACGTTCAACTACATATTATTTTCTTTCTTTGTGTAGTGCATTTGGGGGGTGTCTCGGCACCAATGTAACATTCGGCAAAAATTAATTTCTATAATTCTGCCAATAAGACCAGATTTTCAGTATAGGTTTTCAAACTTCTCAGAGCTGAGAAATGTACATTATATACTGGTATTCAAAATTTATTCGATTATAGCCAAACTGCTCATCAACCCATTACGGGCGTATTATGTACAGCCTTTTGTAGTGAAACGCTAACAACGTTTCTGCACGCCGGGTCTTCAGAGACTAAGACCCGGAGCGAAAAAAAACAAAAAACGCGGAGCAATTTACAAATACTAGCTTGCACCTTCTTGACAAATAAATATCTTAAAAGTTTATTAGTTCATGGACATGTTGACAAAAATCACTTTTCAATACTGTTTATTTAGCCAACAATGTTGATATTTTTTCAAGGTTATTTTTTGACATTTTCGTTGATTACAAACTACTCTGAATAGTCATATCATATTAAACTGATATTAATGTCAGATTTGTAGATTTGTTGCAATTATCACGTTAATATGGTAAGGGTGTGCACATTTGGATACTAAAAAAATGACACAGTGGAACTCGAAGCATCACTTCAATTGGAACACTAAGAACGCCATGAAAGGAAATCAAATAACGTCTAAGAAATAAATTGTCTTTGTTTATCAATCTCAAAACTTTATCTCAATCATATAATAACCACATAGGCCTACTTGTATGTCACATTGGCTTTCCGATAACATTTGTACGACAGTGTAAACCACTATGTTGAAAAACATCGAGAAATTTAGTAAGATACAGAAAACTTGTACTGGACGAACAATCGGGGACATTACGATATCAGTCTAAACTATACAATAGAATTGTACCATTCAAGCTAATTATATACGTATATTTATAAAGTATATATTGTATCTAATTGTCATTTCAAAGAAGGGGTTCGTTTATGAATATACATATACATGTATATCATTTTCATTCGAAATCTTTGGAGAAATTGACTTAATAGTCACACGAACAAAACTTAAAGTCATCTTAATAATGGTTCTTGATAAGAAGATTTCTAAATATGCACTAAGTTTTTGTCATTTTTGGTCATAGCTCCTTTTCACTCACAAACCCTAAACGGTTTCACATGGGGTTTGATTAAATTGGTCCACTGGTTCTGAAGGCGTCTAAACGTCCGAACGTTAACAAAGCACGGTGACACTCTAATGATGATAGTAATATACCACCCCTGAACCAAAGCCTAAAATCATATTCAAGTGAGATTTTTGGCATTGCAGAAGATGGGCCTGGAACCATTTTCACTAAAGGTCATAAATCTACGTGTATACGTACTCGTAACTTGTATCTTAGATGAGTTACATTAATTGTCGTATCTTTCATCCTATACGTCTGCTACAAAGAACTACTTGTGTCACATTTAACTACGCGTAGGATAAAGTGATATCACAATGGTGATTTTTGTCCTATGATATATACCTTTCTCTTAGACTTTTAGTGGAATTGTAACTACGCACACGTAAATAGAATCGTAACGCAAGTTACGTATAATGTTACGTTTACGGTTACGGGCAAAGTTACTGCCTCCTGATTTTTATCCAACAAGGTTCTGACAAATATATTAATGAACAGCACCTGTCATTTAGTCATCTATTTTGTTCCGTGTGTTCTTCCTCTTTGTTCTATGTGTTAAACAAGAAATTGGCTCCGCGGTTTTTTGTATCCAAATGTGAACCCCTTACCATATTAACATTGTAATTATAACGAATCTATAATCTGGCATGGATGCAAATTTCATATGATCTTTGGGGATAATCAGGGAATCAGATTGACGCGTAAGTAGACGTCTGACTATTCGAAGTAGTTTGTATTCAACGAAAATGTAAAAAAAAATAACGAACTTCTTCGAACAATAGCCTTAGTGGCTAAATGTACGGCATTGAAAAATGATATTTTGTCAACATGACCGTGATTTAATTTACTTTTAAGATATTTGTATGTCCAGAAAGTGCAGGCTAGTTTTTGTTGGTTTGAAAGCAGAAAAACAAGTCACCTTTGATCTCTACCGCCTGATACTGCTCCGCGTTCTTTGTATGCACTCCGGTTCTTAGACTCTGAAGACCCGGTGCGTTTCTGGTCAAGATCTTCATTATTAGTGTTCTTGAATGTAGTGCGGACTCTCATATCCCGTGGATCTCTTCCTGTCTTGCTTTTCAGTCGCACATGTATGAGTGTCTATGATGATTGTCAAGGATGACTGATCTATTATAACAATTTACATAACTATCTGTTAAAAATCGAAAAGCCAGATGTGCCAAAGGGTGTACTTTTTGAACAATGAGTTTAATGTGTTACAACTTGTTGATTACTTATGTCTGGAACAACCGAAATGTTCTGTCTGACAGAATAGCAGAAATCTATACAACATTATTTCAATTATATTTTTGTTTTTATTTTTAATTTACAGGATTATATCAGGCCCCTTTGTTTGGGTGAATATTAAATATCTTGGATATTTTAGATTCCAAATTTGAAAATTCAAGTGGAACTTCGGGAGATATTTCTTTCATCTACATAACGTTCATCTCATTTACTTTACAATACAGTCAATGATTTTATTTGAAGTATAATACATACGTTGAAGCACTTATATTTATATTAAGTGATTCTTCAACTATATATAATCAAAGTACTGAGAGTACTGTTGCGAGTTGATGGCAAATGTAAGTTTTAATGAGGTATAATAAATTCGTATACTGAATATTTTTTTAATTCGGTAAAATTAGGTTTTACAAAAAGTAACTAAAAACCGGGTCAGACATTTGGCCTAACGTGAGAAGTGATGGCTTACTTATCATGCAACAAACTACATAGATCGGCGATATTATCATAAAATCTTGTGCTTATAAAAATTAATCGTGCGCAAGAATTGTTAACAGTCCAGTCTATCGCTATTAATGTCAATTCTATCACAAGGGAGAATGACAATAAAAATAATTGAAAAGTATCATTCTAAAGCAAATTTATAATGTCTTAAAATTCATACAGGACGCTGAATTGACCTTTAATAGTAAATATTTCAACAAGTCTTGTAGACCTATCAGTGTTACTATCTTTTCGTCAAATAAAAAATAAAAAATTTTAATCTTGAAGTTGATTTTATATGTTTAAGATGTGCTTTGACTTGTTCCCAATAAACAACTTATCATATTAACATAACTGCATTGATGTTCCATCAACTCGTAAAAATTTCAACTATATTTTGTTAAGTTATTTCAATTTACAGGATATTATTCCAGATTACTTGATCTATGTTTATTCAATTTGCAAAATTGTGGTATTATTGTTGATTTTTATTATGAATGATGTACATTTTTTCCGGTACAAAAATCGTGTTTTCAAGAACACTGCTCTGAATAACGTTTTAACTCGGCCACCAAGCCCCGTTTTCGACAGAAAGGTAGTTATCTTCAGATAAAATGTTCAGGGTGATACCATCTGTATCATCAATTGTATCCTATTATAAATAATTATATTATAAATTGATTTTAATGTGTATAAGAATTCATCATCATCCGAAGATGGTGGTTAATAAGATTCTTCTTATCCGGTTTTTAGTGTGTCCATCCGTCCTGCCATCTGTCTCCCAAAATCTTTCTTTCCCAGGCTTAAATGTCTAAATTCACAAAATAAGCAATTGGATGGTCGCCTTTAAAAACGGAGTACTGCAGCGCAATCCTTCATGAACGTTGTAATTACAAAACACATGTCCTGAAAATGGCCAAAACTGCTTTATTTGTTATATTTCATTCAAATTATGGTTATATAAGCAATTATATTATGTGGTCTTTAACATGATTATATCTGTTATTTCTTGATGCAATACATTTAAACAAAATACAATTGTAGCCTATCAAATATTGGTCTTTATCGTGCAAATTTGATATAATTCTCATACATGTCATTGAGGCCATAATTGTGTAAATGCTTGTCATTACCAATTGGAATGTACATTATACAATAATTTCAGAAGTTAAATGTTCATCAAATTGCAACAACATTATCCTATTTACGGATCCCGTGAGGTGACCTAGTGATGAAAAAAAGTTCAGAAAGTGGTATCATACAAGGTAAAAAATAATAAATTAATGTGGCTATATTTACTGAATATGTGTTTAACGTTCACCTCTATACACAAGCCCTTTCTCTCTATATAATTGGACACCTGGTCCCGTACTACGGTGGCTGATTAGGACACATAAATTATTTTATTTCATCTCTTTCTTGCGGGATAGTATATCGTTATAACGAGATAATCAAGTCATTATAACAAGAAAACTATCTCGTTATAACAAGATAATTAAGTCGTTATAAAGAGATAAATTAGTCGTGGGAAGCAGAGAAACAGTGAGAATGATACATGTAATACTGCATTTTTAGACCTCAAAGGCATTGGCACGGAAGCCAAGAATACAAGTCGACTTATTAGAAGACAATACCCAAATTCATCAAATAAAGTTTTTGTATATGTGAAGAAGTGATATAGAAGTGTTTGAAGTTACATTTCTATTTTAATTTCTGTGAACTTGAACAAATATTTTCGAGTGAATGATGTTGCATGATATGTCTATTTCTAGCAAGAAGGGTAAAACTTATGGCGGAAAATATTGAACGATAACGTTATTGGTTAACGATGCTACTGATTATTGTAGGACTACATGTGTACAACTGATCTCTTTAATTCTTCAGCTGATGTTTTTCTTCAAATTTTCAACAGCGGTGTGCAGACGAGGGTTGCAAAATGATATGCATGTATGTAGAAATTACCACATTTCTTTCTGTACTCGTTTTGCACTAGATTGATTCAACAAATACGTAGCTGTGAAATTTATTATTAAAGTGGCTGTTTTGTTTGTTTGTTTGTTTATTATTGTTTAACGCCACTTTAAACGATATTTCAGTTATAATGTGGCGAATTAAAGTGGTAGTGATACGTGTTTTTTAATGGTGCATATCAATGTTTTAGTACAACAGCTATATATTATCCGGCCATGTGTTCCAGGGCGGACCATATCGGGAGTCCTGCTAATTACACCACTAAAACGCAACACACATAAATTCGAAAATTGACACAAGCCGTTAGAACACTGTATAAAAAAAGTAATACGAGAGACATGTAACTGGGTTGGTTTAAAAGGTTAGTTCTCCGTTTCCATAGCTTAATTATCTCGCTATCACGAGATACGTCTCTGGCTATAACGACTTAATTATCTCGTTATAACGACTTAATTATCTCGTTTTAACGAGATAAATAAAATATTTAGGTGCCCTAAACCAGCCACCGTACCATCCCGTTTGAGATTCACATTCGATCCATTTCATTTAGGCAGCAAAGAAATATGTTGAACTTAAACTACGTTGTTTTTTTTTTTTTCATACAATTTGAAATTTTGGCAATTTTGACAAAATAGTCATTAATGATTTTAAAATGTTTTCAACTAGTATCTTTCTGTTTTCCCCCCATTTCCCCGCAATCTACTGCTTAATTGAAATCATATTTTTGTTTTGTTCCCAGTCAATGAGTTTGCAATTTAGAGCTACTATGTATTTTTATACATCCCATTAGTATTAAGTAATACAGTTCTACAGGGAAATGCCAAGTGATGTAAATACAAGACGTATGATTCCCCTCTTTTGAAATGAGATTTACATTTAAAAGAAAACATGCTACAAAGTTCTTTAGAATTACATCGCAAACATGGTAAATATTTGCTTTTTGATCAGTCATTTGACAATAACTATGATGGAGAACATAGTGCTACCGCTTAGTCAACATTGACGACATTGTTAATTAAATAATTGTATAACATTTCAATGTCACAACACAACGCCACACTATTTGTATTTGGTATAGTTCTCGTCTTTTGTCTCTTTATCAGCTATGTATCATTAACAAAATAAAGGGAATGTTACTTTGGGGTCAAGTTTATTCTAGTGTTTAGTCTAGTTCACTTTCGAATAAATAAACAATTTTGTTTATGCGAATTTAAATATAAACATATCTTTCTGGACAGATTTTCAAATACTGGCGATTAAGAATCAAGACATTTAATTTGACGTCAATTTGTGTTTTTTAACAACATTTTTCCACACAATAAACGGCTTGCGCTGGTCTAGTGGTAAAGCGTTCGAATCGCAAGCGGAAAGTCCCGTTCGATTCCCGGACCGGGTCATACCGAAAGACAATGGTAGGGACTGTTCCGTCGCCATGCGCTTGGAAAACGATGTGAAAGTCACGAGTCTTTCGAATAAGCCGGAAACCCGAGGTCCCGTGTCATGGAAAGCATCGCACGTAAAATGGACCTCACTGCATTGGTTTCAGTCCATAGCATGAGCCAAAATTTGTAGCAATTCACCTAAAGCCGGCGACATCTCAATATAAGTGGGAAGAACGTAAAACAACAATCAAAGAAGATAAATAAACTCAACACAATAGATATAACCAAACACCCCTATATCTTACATTTATGATGAAAACTAGGTTGATATGATTTGATTTATGTAACAAAGTATCTGAAACGATCAAGTCCATTTTACACTAATCCATAGATATCTCTTCAGGGTTAGGTGAAGTTAGACAAATTTTCACCTCTGCTATGAACTGACGCCAATGTAGTTGAGGCTTATTTTACCCGTCATGCCTACCATGACGCGGTACCTACAAGTAAATCGAAACAAAACATGGCGTGTAATTATTTTCCTATCATGTCTACGAGATATGTCGAAAACTGTATTGGTGCCAGCTATAAGAAGTATCAGGACAAATGTTACCCAAGACAATCTGTACCCACTGCGAGACAAATCATACCCTGCAAACCACAAATCAAATATACGAGTACTCAAGACCATTCATATCCAAGACTTAATTGATGCTAATGACCAGACAGTTCAAACTTTAGACCCACAGGGTACCAATTGATTTTGTAGGAATTGACCTGGATATGAATTGTCCACTGAGTAGTCCTATAGATATGTTTAAGTACAGGAGCTGGAAACGCCGTGTGTATTACGCAACGTCGTCTTACTTCTGGTGGCTCGGATGTGACAGTAAAAACCGAGGTTCCGTGTCACAGTAATTGTCGGCACTTTAAAGAACCCTCACTGCTCAATGGTCTTAAGTGTCGAGCATAGGCCAAACAATTTGAAGCCCTTCACCGGCATTTGGTGACGTCTCCATATGAGTCAAAGATTCTTGAGTTGGACGTTAAACAGCTAAAAAGTCATTTGTTATTTCTACTCGCAAACAAAACAACAGATGGAAGTATAATTCATGGGAATACAAGGTCTATATATAAGCATGATGACATGATATCATCAGTTAAAAACAAATTGACAGCATAACTGGCGATTGAATGACTTTAAATTAATAACAACAAAAAGGCCACGGTAACTACAATGTTGGTAACTCAGGTAAGTACATGTGTATCTTGATTCATATCTTTTCAATCAAACTGGCGATGGTGATCTGTATCTGTATCTGTATATGTACTGGAAAGTGCCTCACTACTGAGTACGGATCTTCCAGGGAAAGAGAGTGCGTTGACGGTGACTAGTCGCGCTGAGTAGCAGTTGCTAAAACACATTTAAAGTCCAGAACGGTTTTAGCATTCACACATATTTCGGGCAACGAATTCCAATCCTTTACAGTTTTTGGTATGAATGAATTTTTGAAAATATCTGTCTGGCAAGTCACTAATTTCAAAGATTTAGAGTTTGTTCTACGCTGAACACGAGTGTTATAGCTCAAATCTAAGGTATCAGTGGATAGCGCCATCAGGTCGTTAAGAATCTTATAAAGAAACACAAGACGTTGTTCTCTTCTACGGTGTGCTAAAGGCTTCCAGCCGAGACTATTCATCATATCTGTGACACTACTTTTACAGCTATAATCATTTTTGACAAATCTGGCAGCACGACGCTGAACACTTTCTATTTTGTTTATATCCTTTTGTAAATACGGATCCCAAACAGTACACGAATAGTCCAAGATGGAACGAACTAACGAGATATAAGCAGTTTCTTTAAAGGAAATGTTGCTATGTTTAAGATTTCTTCGCACAAAGCCAAGAATACTATTAGCACGATTACAGATCTTAGATATATGTGTGGTCCACTTAAGATCATCACTAATTATAACACCAAGATAAGGGTTTTCTTTAACTTGTTCTAGATTATGATCGTTCAAGGAGTATCTATATGTAGTTGGAAACTTTTTACGATGAATAGACATAATATAAACATTTGGAAGCGTTGAACTTCATTCCCCACATTTGCGCCCAATTTTGGAGTGAAAATAAGTCTTGCTGTAATTTTAAGTGATCATCAAATGATTTTATACTTCTGTATAATAAACAGTCATCAGCAAATAAGCGGACTTTAGATTTAACACTATTCGGGAGGTCATTAATATGACATAAAAAGAGAAGTGGCCCTAAGACAGTACCCTGTGGGACGCCAGAATCAACTGAACAAGGGTTTGATGATATTCCATCAATAACGACGCGCTGGTGGCGGTTCATAAGGAAATTTTTAAATCCCAGAGATTTACATTCCCGCGTATTCCGTAATTCGAAAGTTTGTGGAGCAGTTTGCGATGAGGCACCGTATCGAACGCCTTACTGAAGTCCAGTATTACTAAATCAATTTGTTCTTTATTATCATAAGATTTCATAATATCATGCATTGTATTAATTAATTGTGTCTCGCACGAATGACCACTGCGAAAGCCATGTTGTAAATGAGTGAGGATCTTATGTTTCTCTAGATGATTGAGGATACTTTTACAAATTATATGTTCAAGTGTCTTACAACACACGCTAGTTAACGAGACCGGTCTATAGTTGCTAGGAAGGTGTTTATTTCCTTTCTTAAATATCGGTGAAATATTGGCATTTTGCCAATCACTTGGGAGTTCGCCAGTGTTTATACTTTGTTGAAATATTGATGTTATTGCTGGTGCTAGTTCTTTCGCACAGGATTTAAGAATCATATTTGGTATTTCATCGGGCCCACTTGCCTTTTTGATATTTAAATTATATAAAAGTTTATAAACACCATCTACCTTAATCTGTAAATTTTGCATAGTAGGATAACTCTGTCCCGTAATATCTGGTAATTCAGCATTAGGGTTCTCTACGGTAAACACCGATTTAAACTGTGCATTTAGTAACTCCGCTGATGAGTCAGCCAATCGATGAACACGAGTCAGCTAAAACATGGGTACGAGTCAGCCAATCCACACACACACACACGAGTTATGATGGGTACGAGCTGACCACAACCCATATAATGAACTTTTTCATCTGTGGTAGCCTTAAATATTACGCAGCACGAGTTATGATGGGTACGAGCTGACCACAACCTATATTATGAACTTATTCATCTGTGGTAGCCTTAAATATCACGCAGCACGAGTTATGATGGGTACGAGCTGACCACAACCTATATTATGAACTTATTCATCTGTGGTAGCCTTAAATATCACGCAGCACATTCTAATTTATTGTCTGTCTGAAGGAAGTATTTTTTATCTTCAAAGTCAAGTTACTTGCAAACAGAGCACCACTCAGAAGTGTAATTAATGGATAGGTTACAACTTTATACAAGCAATACATTATCAGTTAAAACAAATTTGACGCCCTAACTGAGCCTAAACGGGCGGTCATGGGCCGTTAAGTGTCACTCCTGTAATTTTAATCGTCATCTGATTGTAAGACGAGATACTATGTGTCTATGGACCCTGTACGAGCTTGTTCGCAAAGGACTAAAATTTGAATTAGGGTCGCCATCCTAAATCTGTTTGTTAAAGTAGTGCGTACAATATAATTCTCTTGAATATAAAGTCAACCAAGGTCAATTTACACCTGTTTACAAATACTCAAAATTATATCAATACAGGTGTGGCAGGCTACTTATTTGTACAGTAATGCATGGAATCCGTGCAAGGCAAAATGCTTAATCCGTACAGACTATTTTGGAAAATTGACAGTATTTTTTCGCTTTTTGACAGACTCCGGATGTGCCATTTTACCTTGGTAGAACTATATTTGAATTCAAATATCACGGGCAATTTCAATTGATATTTTCGATCTGATACCTATATATAACGATGCAAACTCTGTAATGAGAACCTGTTGATGAGAACCAGCCAGGACCCTCTCAACCAGAACGTCAATGTTACAGGTAAATTAGATAGAACTAATATCAAATCGTAAATGTGTTCCAATGTTCCGTGTGATATGCGAGTGTTCGATTGGTTTACATTGTATGTTTTTTATTGTCACTGTATGTCATGTGCTACTCAGTATTTTTTGACATGTGATATTACATTTTTGTAACTCATTGGATGTGTTTGTAAACTAAAATTTGGTTTATCTTAAGAGGTACCATGGGACTTTAAAACAAAAATGTTGGATAGGACATACTCTAAAGAAGCCAACCAATAACATCATCAGACTGGCTCTGGGCAAAATGTTTACCAAGACAGACCTGCATAAGATCCATATAAAAGGAATATGCTGAAATCACTCGGAACAAGTGGTGAGAGATGCCCGGAACCGAGTCTGCTAGCGTGGCGTGGTTGTGGTCCTCTGCTCCACAAAGAATTAACAGGTATATATCAGTTAATCATACAATTAATATATTTTTCTTATAATATAGGTCCATATCGAATATACTACAATTTTAGGCATAATAATAATCACGTAGTTTTATGAGAATTATATTTATACAGTAAAAGTTCCTTTCATACATAAAACTGTTTTAAACAATGATCAAATATTTAAGCGCTTTTCTCCTTTTCTCTTGAAGTCCACGTCCCAATCAAGAATATTCACTCATATGGAGACGTCACCAAATGCCGGTGAAGGGCTTCAAATTTGGCCTATGCTCGGCACTTACGGCCATTGAGCAGTGAGGGTTCTTTTACGTACCGACACCGACTGAGACACGGGACTTTGGTTTTAACTGTCTCATCCGAAGGACAGGAAACCAACCTGCAGCCGGCTGGACTCGAACTCACGACCTCATGATCAAGAGTCGAGCGGGCTACCGACGGAGCCAGGCCGACTCAGTAATGTAAATAGAATGAAATAAACAAAACTAAGCGAAAATAACAGGAAAATACAAAATTCATTTCACCTGGTAGGTCAAAACAGTGAAGTTAATATATATATATATATATAAATACATACATATATATATAACCATTTTAGCCAGTAATGACGTTTCCACACAAAATTTAACAGTATATCTTACCTGATACATATCAAATTGTTTGATAGAACTTTGTATGGATTTTTAGTTCCTTTTCACACTCTTTCTATATAGAATTCATTCCGCCTTCTCTGCATAGAAAACTGTCCCACCTGTCCGTTATGAGTTTGAATTTTATGTTAGCTATTTTTTTCAAACTATGACCCAGGATTCAAAATATTTACATACATGCAATGCAAAAAGTCAAACAGTGCAATTCA
This sequence comes from Atrina japonica, assembly GCA_030159075.1. Taxonomy (NCBI): domain Eukaryota; kingdom Metazoa; phylum Mollusca; class Bivalvia; order Pterioida; family Pinnidae; genus Atrina; species Atrina japonica. Next base: position 449,058 of record BROG01000431.1, on the reverse strand, counting down.
CACAATTTTCGGCGGCGGATGATGTCCTAATTATTATTTTCTTTCTGTTACCTCAATCATTTTTTTCTATATCATTAATCTTTTAATTAGCTGAATTTTCCTTTGCTGATTTAATTTAAAACTGAGATTATTCAAATATATATCAGCTAATTTGTAGAAAATTTGGCGGCCAAGCAAATATCAAAATCTTAGAAATACCGACAATGCATGCATTTATTTGACTTTGATTAATTTGCTCAGTATGTAACCGATTAAGACATAAAATGATTTACCAACATAATTTTAAGGGTCTAGTTTTTAAATAGATTTTATAGTACATATATTATTACACTCAAAATATGTGAAAACGTCTCTTATAAATTTGAATAAAATAAGTGAGAAAGTATCTGATGAGACTGTCTCTCTTATAAGTCTGAATTAAATAAGTGAGAAAGTATCTGATGAGACTGTCTCTCTTATAAGTCTGAATTAAATAAGTGAGAAAGTATCTGATGAGACTGTCGAAAGTATCTGATGAGACTGTCTCTCTTATAAGTCTGAATTAAATAAGTGAGAAAGTATCTGATGAGACTGTCTCTCTTATAAGTCTGAATTAAATAAGTGAGAAAGTATCTGATGAGACTGTCTCTCTTATAAGTCTGAATTAAATAAGTGAGAAAGTATCTGATGAGAGTGTATCTCTTATAAGTCTGAATTAAATAAGTGAGAAAGTATCTGATGAGACTGTCTCTCTTATAAGTCTGAATTAAATAAGTGAGAAAGTATCTGATGAGTGTCTCTCTTATAAGTCTGAATTAAATAAGTGAGAAAGTACCGATGAGACTGTCTCTTATAAATTCAAATCAGGAAACGTGGGATTTACACACAGCATAATGTTCCATAGTATGTTTATACATATAGGGACGGTGTAAATTTAGTCCGGTAGCATGTGCCTCAGTGTATGTTCCGAGTCAATTAACTTATCTAATGTACTAATACTAATTTACTTGTGGGGCCTCCGTGGCTGAGTGGTTAGAGCATGCGCTTTAAATCACAAGGCCTCTCACCACTGGTTCGAATCCCGCTAGGGTCATTTTGAAATTTGCCAGTTTTCTTGCGGAAGGTCGGTGGTCTGTACCCGGTTACCCTGGGTTTCTCCTCCACCAATAAAAACTGGACGCCATCATATAACTGAAGGATTGTTGAGTATGGCGTAAAACCAAAAATCAAAAATCAAAATCAAACTAATTTACTTGTATCTTGAATATCGTTTATTATATATATCATACATATTATATGTATAAATTACTGACTTCGGCCATGTGTTGGCATTTTACAAGAGGTTTTTAATGTTTTTAAATAATGCCACAAAACGTGCTGCCTACTTGATTTTAATGTGTTTTATAACTATTGCTTGGTTATTAAATAATTATTCACAGATTATGGTAAAAATAATGTTCAAACATCGAAGTTAAGTGAATTGGAACATAAATTGGGACATATGTCCTGGACGAGATTTACACTGCTCCTTGACAATCTTACCTCAGTTGAGAAAATTCTTAAGTCGTTTTATGGTCCGAGAGTTTTCACTTTTAACTCAGATGAATAATTCTTAACTTTGTCCCAAAATTTTCCTTGTTTATGGTCTCGGGCCCTGATTTATTTATTCATATATTCATCCGATTTTCTTCAGGTATTTAAAATATCGTTGAAAAGCATATGTTTTACATAATACTCTGCACTTTGCAATAAAAATCATGTCCTGTACTTTAAAAGTAAATATAAAACATAAAAATCGGCCGACTTTAACATAGTCCGAGCGCGTAAAGGACCGAGATCCCCTGACCGAATTACGAGGTACATTTTATATGGCGAAAGAGCTATCTGAAAGGTAATTGCATACGGAAATACAGCTGGATGTTTTAATGTACGGGAAAATTTAACTTCAACTCCGAAAAGAAGATCCTTTACAATGTCTTACGTGTTTGATAATGTACGTTATATGCATGGAGACACATTTTATCATATTCTCGACCATATGTCAGGGGACAAAAGTAATCATTGTGACAGCTTATATCGCTATAAGTATTTTATCACTTGAGAAAGATATTTGTCTAAGAATTTCTTTATGGTCCACAACTTTACCCAAGTTGAGAAAATTCTCAAGATTTGAATAAAATCTTGAAGTTGAGTAAAATATTTGTTCGAGAATAGTTTTATGGCCCTGGGTCCAGATTTAATCATATTTTTCGGATTGACGGGGAAAGTTTTCTATATAGAAAAATTTCCGGGGAACCTTTTCTATAAAAGGGGGAACATTTTCTATGTAAAAATATTTCCCACGGGGAGATGTTTTCTATATAGTATTCCTTCCTGGGGGATTTTCTTTGTATAAAATGTTCTGGGGGGAGGTTTTCTATATAGTATTCCTTCCGGGGGAATATTCTCTTTGCTGAAGGTTTTCTATATGACAGCAAATCACTTCTTGTTGACAGGGGCAGATCAAATTCGACGCTTCGCGTCTCGCTTGATTTGATGATCTGCCTCTGTCAACTCGACGTGATCCGGTATTGTTGCATAGACTCCCCCCCAGCATAGTTTCCCCCGGAAGAACGGTCCCGGGCCCAACTTTCCTCCCCGGAAAATGGGCTCAGCATAGAATTTCCCCCTAGAAAGAATCAACCCGGGGCCTAACTTTCCCCCTAGCGCCCCAGCATAGAACCCCCCCCCCCAATGACAGCACGCTCCCCACCCCCCACCCTTTATTGCAAGTTTAGCTTTCTATCCGTTTCCAGTTCTATTACTTCAAATCTATCAATCCATACAAGCCAAAGACTCACAGAACAACTTTACTTTTTGGTTAAAATTTTTTTTAAAAAATGAAATCGTGAAATCTGGTATTGAAATTTATCAAATACACCTAAATATGAATAGAAATTACCTTTATACTACTAAGTATGTTAAATGTACATACATCATTAAATCTTGTTCTTCTGTTCGAGTTACACAATCAACTCGGTATTATAGGAGTTTTATTTCGGGTAGGTACTTTGACCATATGCTGTGGCGTGGCAACGTTCACACATTCGAGATAGATTCTTTAAAAAATTATCACAGGAGAAATATACAATTACTTTATACAATGATGAATGAGGATTTCATTGTCGGTATTGACGCCGGTGATTCATAGGACGAATTTATTGACAGAAACCTTTTCGAGTTTGGTTTTTGATTTTAACATGGTTTGAAACTGGGTTCGTTGGATTTGAAGTTAAAAAGTAAATTACAGGTTTGCATTTTCAAAATGAGTGTTATATCAGAATTCACATATTTGACTTTGTACTCCTGTGTAAGTTTAGTGCATATTTAGTGATAAAACAAAGCAAGTCACAGTAAGTAATTCACCTGTCTCATTGCTGCTACTTCTTTGGATGCTTTGGACTGAAACTATCTCCAGATGTACTAATAATAAATGAAAACATCATACTTTCGGCTATAGTCTTGTAATATCATAATTCTTACATCTTACGTTATTTTTATCAATGCAGACATTCCTCTCTACTGTGGCTTAGAAGGGTCATGTAGGAGAAAAAATGTATTTCTTTACGTCACAATAACACGTGATTCCCAAAATAGAAACACACGTGTTTTGAGTAAACATTATGAATACATTTATGTTCTTATTCGTAAACTCAACCGAACATAAAATATTTATCATAAAACTCAAACACTAGTGTGCATTTAGGAATAGCCTGCCATACGAGTAGGTATGTATTTCGAAAAAAACAAAAACAAAGAAAGGCGCTTTGAAAATAAAATGAATTTTTAAAATTTATAATATCATATGCCTAGATTTTGTATAACAGACAAACTCTGAGATAAGTTCTGTTTCACGTAGCCATCTTTGGCTTTTTCGCTTTTCCAACGACCGTGTTTTTAAATAAACGATCAGGAACACCTGAATTCGCAGCTGCAGTAGCGCCACCTGGCCTCAGACTGTGAAGACCAAAACATTTTTGGTAAATCCTAAATTTTCAAGTGCACTTGATATAATATCTCTTGCAGATGAGTAAGATAGTTTTCCAGTCTTCATTAGCTTGTATGTGTTAGACCCTTTACAAAAAGACAATGGTCTGAAAATAAAATTTTCACCGTTTTCTGCAATTCCAGCTAGATCCAAATATCGTTGTAACATAAGGTATGGACAAGTTTTCTTTTTTGTTTTAGAAATGTACACTTCTCTTCACGTGCGACGCCTGATAGAAAGTGCTGTTGAGTAGAAGGAGTAGGGAAACGAATTACCATGGTACGAAAAGTTAGCTCTGTTTTCTTCGTTATAAGCAACATACAGGAGTATTCGCGTACAGTACCCCAACCATCGGGCGAAGAATCGGCGATACGATTTAATTTGTTTCTGTCTTTAAGTTTTGAAATTAAACTAACAAATAAGTGTGCGACAGGAGTGTATGTATTCAAAGTAGGAGAATGTATATTTTGAAGACCAGCAAGAATATCCTCATTTAAACGAAACTGAATGTGGTTTCTATAGTCTTCACGCAACTTTTTGGTTAAAGAGTCTTGCACCGAAATTAATTCTGACTTCAATTTGTGATCAAAATAAGTTTCAAATAAATCAAATGTTTCAACAAAATCAGACTTTTCTACACTTTTTGTATTCATAGAGTTTCTCTCTAAAATGCCTTCTTCTTTATCGGACATTGTTTAAAAACTTACATATGGCACTAAAGACAAAGCATCACTAACAATGATATCCTAGTGCATTCACAGAAACGCGTATTGTAGATATTGCAAAAGCAAACAAAATGTACATCATGTACTGCAATGAATTTGAACCGTGGGTGCAATAATGTAAGTAATATATAAATAATCTCTTCTCTATCCACACATACACGCTGTAGTCGGCGCAATTAATTATACCTTATATTATATATATATATATATATTATATATATATATATATATATATATATATATATATATATATATATATATATATATCTGATACCAAATATTAATCTACAGGATGTCAAGGTCAAAATTGGACAAACACGAACCTCTGGAGATCAGGGATCAGGTTCCATGGAGGAGTAAGCATCTCCCCGTTGTCTGGCCATACTCGCATTGAGTCCAGTCCACTATCTAAAAATATTATACATATTGTTTTAATTATTGGATAAGTTATGAGGCAATATTTTGCTTGGATTTATACACATATTTCACAATCTGAAATTTGGAAGCCTGAAGATAAAATTTCAGTGTCCAGACAAAACCGTGCGTGGTTATCTGCTAAAATATGACGTTCTCACACAAGATGTTTTCTCGGCAAATGTAATACAATGCTAAGAGGTTTGGAGATATCCTCTTCCGGGTGACTTTTACTTTAGCAAAACATAAGAGGTTATTTTGTAGCTTTCAGACACAACAGTATGATCATCAAACCCATGTCATTGATATAGATTGATAGCTCCGAAAAAGAAATGAGAAACTAAATGCTAGGGAATTCTGGAATATGCAATCTAATAAAAAACTGATCTCTCATCGCTCACATTCACAGAGGATCTTTTGCAATCCACTATGGGATCAATTGTAGATTACACTTATATGTGAGTAATGTTCGACCAATGAAAAAGCATCTTACAAAATTGAATGACAAAGAAATATAATTTACTAAATAAAAAAAGAAACCGTTAGTCCGCTAAAGTTTATCGAAATATATTTGGTGATTTCAATCTATCAGACATTATGAAATAATTCTGTTCTTCTGGATATGTTCTCAGTGTTGTTTATAATGATAAAACTGTTTTCTTCTTTTTGCAATTAGATCGCTAACAAGACTGTGTAAGTCGCCGTTTCATTGGTCGAACATGACACACCTACGAGGTCATCCGCACGTGACCCCATAGAGGCTTGCGGTAGATCTGCTACGTGACAAATCAGAAAATGTGATGGTTGATTGTTTTTTTATTGGATTGGGGATATGCACCAATTGTAAATTTTGGATTATAACAATAGGTTTTTGTCATGCTAAGGATGATAAGTAAGAATGAGTTTATCCTTTCAAAATTACCCTATTTAAAGACTGATAGACTGATTTAACTGTCAAAAGGAAGAGACATTTAGACTGGGGAGTATGCTCCCCAGGTAGATTTTTAGAGTTAAGTAATTTTTAAGTTTTGAGGTACCCGGATCTATAGAAATTACTCGTGTAAGAATATAATAAAATCCATATGACCCGACGAAATGGCGTCTCATGAACCATTTCTTGACCACGGCGAGTTTAAATTTTAAGTAATAAAACTTAACAACATTGATAATACACAGGCAAGAGTAATCGTTCCTACCGTGAGTTGTCATGATGTCTACGAGTATCCAATGAGGAATAAAACGTTTTTCACGTGCAGCTTGTCATAACCGAAAAGTGAGTAGCAGACTTAATATACAAATAGGTTTAAATGTAACTGTTTGAAACCTGTTTTAGTTATCACTTAATAACCTAATAACTCATTCACCCCTAAAACACACTTTGAAATTGTTTTTCAGGGTTTGATGAGTAAAGAGATAGACTGGTCTGGTAATATCTGCCTTCAATATCGATTCTTAAAGTTTCAAGTTACATCAAAATATTTGGCATCAAACTACGAAAATGTCGGGAGCCGGCCTGGCTCAGTCGGTAGCGCGCTCGACTCTGGATCGTGAGGTCGTGAGTTCGAGTCCCGCCGTCGGCAGGTTGGTTTCCTGTTTTCGGATGAGACAGTAAAAGCTAGAGGTCCCGTGTCACAGTAGGTGTCGGCACGTTAAAGAACCCTCACTGCTCAATGGCCATAAGTGCCGAGCATAGGCCAAATTTGAAGCCCTTCACCGGCATTTGGTGACGTCTCCATATGAGTGAAATATTCTTGAGTGGGACGTTAAACAACAATAAACACACAAACAAACCGAAAATGGCGGAATAATTTGCAATGCTTACACCCATATTTTAACTTTATGATTTGAAACATATCGATAGAACTGTGAAACACTCCACTTTTGTTCACACCTGTCCCCTTGTAATTCAGGGATTAGTACTTACATTTCCGATTGATCTCATTTTATGATATTCTTGATAATTTGGGTTTATATAATCATTTACTAAGTATCTCTATATCGCGTGTCCATACATGTAATTAGCAGACGCTTTGTCTAATGACTATCATTGATAGCAGAGTTCAGACACAATGCTATATCTTTTTCCTCTTTCAAACATTTTCCAAAGATAAAATGAAAAAAGATTAGGAAATCATTATCAGCAGACGTACACTGAATACCAGTGGCTTCGGCAGGTGCTTCCCAGATACATTTTTGAATTTTCCCTATTAGAAAGACTAATGAGGTATTCTCAGATCCCAAGAAAATGCTTAATTTTACAAGCCAGTAGAGTACTTTTTCTAGGTTCCAGACATTAAATTTGGACCTGCAATTTAAAATTGAGATGGTTAATTGAGAATTCAGTCAAAATAACTCTTGTAAAAGCAATATCCATAGATAGTGGGTCCTTAAGGATTTGGAAGATTAAAGGCTATGTTCAAGACACGGAAACTACAATCTAACCATCCTATCTAAAGCACACGAGTTACGTAATTTAATGTACATTATTACCTCTTCATATCTTACCTTTATATATTAAAATACAAAATTGAAAAGGTGATTGGTCCACCAATGTGTTCTGTACAGATAATAAAAACCTCAGTGAATTCATTAACTTCATAAAACCCCATATAAGCAAAGATACGTAGCAGGATCCAGCAAATATTCTACCAAACCTTTATCTTTACTCCTTACCAAGATATTGACAGCCGTTAAGGAGAAACTTCAATAATACTGTACAGTTGCTTATTTCAGAAGCGGTGTAAATCAGATGTGGATACTTAAAACTTCTAAACAGCTATTGGAAAATATGAAGACACACAATTTTTCTCGAATTCACAGTATCAAAACTTATGACTTCTCTACTCTTTACACAACTATACCACAACTATTCCACATAAAAAATTAAAAGAAAGACTTTTTAGCATCATAGACACCTGACAACTGTTTATTCACTAAAGGTGGTACCCGAAAATTTAAATATCTAGTGATTGGCTATCAGGATACTTATTACGTCAAACATCACTCTGATTCTACACATAAATACACTGAAATTGATATAAAAAGCATGCTGGAATTTCTAATGGACAATATATATGTAATCTTCGGAGACGTGGTCTTCCAACAACTGTCAGCGTTCATTTGGGAACCAATTGTGCCCCTTTATTGGCCGATCTGTTCCTTTATTCATACGAAGCAGACTTCATTCAGAAACTGCTGAATCAAAAGAAGAGAACGTTAGCGGTGTCCTTTAATTTGACATTTAGATATATCGACGACGACGTTTTGTCAATTAATAATGACAATTTTCATACATATGTCAACGCGATATATCCCAGCGAACTAGAAATTAAAGATACAACAGAATCAAGCACACACGCTTCATACATAGACGTTTTACTTAATATAAACAGACGGGAAATTAGCAACTAAGCTATACTACAAACGCGACGATTTCTTCTTTCCCATCGTAAGTTTTCCGGGCGTGTGCAACATATGAAGATTTTATATGAAGAGGTAAACTACTCATTGACAAATTATTGACACAGGGATATCGAAAACCGCGTTTAATGTCAACGTTCCGCAAATTTTACGGACGGTATAATAGTCTTGTTTGCGATTACTCTGTTTCACTATGTGAAATTTTGAGTTGCCTTTTCGTTGGCGGTTGTTGAAATGTCTGTACCAATTGTGACGAGGATACATTCCTCACGTTTTTCATTGGACTTGACTGTGGACTCACCTCTAGGTTTCTAGAGACCCGTTTTTGTCCATTTTTACCGTATTTGTATCTATGTCCTTGACATTCTGTTGATTTATACTCTTATACTATTGTACATCCCTGTCTGCGCATGTTAAATAACTTTTTGCTATATTTCAAGGTCATGAGAATGCCATCAAGGACAAAACGTCGATCATAATGATGTGACAGAGCATTCATGCGCAGAGTATAGTAGATATTCCAGACAAAACTAAACAAAATGTACTTGATGTACTGAAATAAATCTGAAAAATGGGTGTAATCATGTAAGTAATATTTAGATCTTCAAACTCCAGCATTTTGATAATATCGTCTTCAGTGCACTTGTTATTGGAATCAGAGTGTTGTTCTTCATGACCTAACACTAAATATTTATATCTGTTATTTCCATTTTTGTATACAAAAGAGTTTTGTATAATAGATGTCAATCTGTTTTTGAGCTTTTAATGAGGAATTTTTGTGTAAAGGATCGAAAAATCAAAATACTTTATGCTTGTAATATGTTTGAATTTGGAGATTTTAAATGTTCCAACAATTCTTTTAAATTCTGTAGGATCCACATCTGATTGACTCCGCTTTTTTAATAGGCCGTTGTACAGTGCATCTGAAGACCTTGTTTAATATGTGTAAGAAGTTTTGTGAGAAACTTAAATAAAGGCTTGGTGGAGCACTTAGATGACCCCGCAATGAATCGGTGTTTATAAGGGTTTTTGTGCATCTTCGGAATTCAATAAATATATGGCAATTCAAGCTCCGTGTCACTTGTGGGTATTCAAAACGATGTTAAAAACGGATTTATGATTATCTAATATTTCAGAGGTAGAGAAATCGGTTAGAGACGGGAAATTTCTCTGACAACATCGGGGTGACGAGAAAAATTGATTTATTTTGTGTTGACAGAATATTTAAGTCACCGAATTATTCGTTTAAGAACATTACTGATCGAGGTATTCCACTTTGAAACGGTATCATCTTCTTCCTTAGCCCAGCGTATGGCGTTCTCTTCACATGCGTCAATAATAAGTTAACAGATTTGGCGCCATGTAAACGAGACAGGTTTCCTATATTTTGGGCCTTTGCATCAAAGATATCTGTTTCCTGTTGCGCACAATGTTGAGATCACCTGTCACAACATAGCAACATCAAGCGTACATGAATTCATATGTAGAACAGGTACAAGGTGGAATGTTCTGGGAAAGGCTGGGTAAATTGATTTGCTGCAGACTTGCTTTGTAATTGAATATTTTTGAGGCAACTGAACGCGTATAGCTATAGGAAATACATGGTGAATCTTTGAATTGGAGATATGGAGGGATCTTACTTTGGACGAATTTTTTATTCAAAATGTTGCTTATGTTCAAAACGTCAATGCACCTATTGGAAAATTTGACCTTGAGGAACGGGTGATTACTCGATTCTCCTAACAGCTTTCAATAATCTGTTGTATGAAATGTCCAAAATGATACATTGAAGTCGATACTCTGGAGAAACATACTGTCATCGCAGATTTGTACAAGTATGTAATATTTTCAACGGGAGTGAGTAGAGTTCATGCAGACCTAATTGACGATTGGCAAATGGTAGAAGACCATCGAATGTGACATTGTGAATCTTGGGTTTGTTATACTTCCTTGCTCCATGGCTACGGTGTCTCATACTAGTTCGGTCAAATAGGTTTAAAACAGTTACTGATTGGCATCCAGGACTGGTATGATTTCCTACGCTATCAACATGATCATTGCATCCATATGGTGCAGCTGTTCCTGGCTGTCGAATCCAATGTTCTTCCCGTTTTCATCGATAAGGGGTGCTTAAGTTGGGGTTGTTTGTGGGGTGATATATCTTTTATAAAATGCGGACTCTCAAAGAAAGGATAGAATGATCAGGCAGATTAAAATGTCTATATAGTTACTGGTTACCGCCATGTTTAATCTGGAATCAATGTCTAGACATTCTACTACTCAACTTTCCCTTGGTTTCACCCACATATAATAGCCCACACAGAGAACATTCAATAGCGTATACTAACAACGAAAATGGCCGCTTATATGGTGCCCTGTGTCGAAAAAGGGCTCTAGTTAACGAGTCGTAAGTTCGCGTGGTCACAATGTTCTAATTTTTTTGTTTTATAGAGTACCCACGGCTACTGCATTGTAGGGGGGGGTCTTTAAACATGAAATTGAAATTATTGCTCTATTTTTTGGTGGTTAGAATGATACTAACAATATTGTGTATACATCAATTATATATTATATAACCAAAACGGAAATTTTCTTAGCTATATAAAAATAACTGTTTCATCATTCGAGAAAGGTCAGATTTTCACCCTAAACTTACCATATTTCTATCGCTAGCAAAAATATTACGAATTACTGTCACAATATTTTAATTCTGATAAATGTAATAAGTCATGATTCATGTGTGTGTCAAGTTTGAGTCTTGAAATTTCCCAGAACCGGTGCATGAATTGTAAAACGGATTGTCTCTGAGTGATCTACAAGGATGTATAAATCAAATTTTTCATAGAGATCGGAATATGAATTTTTTTAGGTCTTTTCAGATTTTTTCCTTTTCATTCATTTCTGCATGATTTCCTTAATTATCTTTCCTTGCATTCACAATGATGCATTAAGTAGTGGTCTCTGGAAGAATGGAAAATGAAAAATAAGTGGCACACCTGTAGTCGTCAAAACACTTTAAATGTGCCTAAAAATAAGGATCATAATGTTTTTATTTCATTTATGTAGAAAATATCAATTCAAAAGGATTTCCATTGTAAAATCAGATAAAACTGATAAATGTGGGCATTTTAAAGATAAACACAAATACCTGTATTGGGCGCTTTGCGAGTTACCACTACTTACTACACTCTTTACAGAACAAGTGCTTATTCACAACACAACAATTTAACAAAAAAGGTTAACGATGAAGATCAAAATGAGTTGATAATCATTTTATGTTTACTCCCTAATCCTCAAACCGTGAGTGTTCAAGTAAGCAAGACTGTTAGTTTGGGGACTTATTTGTATTTGTACTTTGGATCTTGTGTCTGATTTTATCTGATTTTAGTGATACCAGAAGAATATTCAGACTTGTTTGTCAAAATAAAAAATACTTCAGCTCGTCAAAGATCATTTGTTTTTATCATTTATGTTTATCTGACACTTCCAACCAAACTAGGCTAAAATAAAACCTAATCAACATTCTCCACTTATTTATTTTGCCCTTCAGTACCAATTTGAAAATAAAAGTTAGTTATGACAAAGGCATACAGGGGAGCAGTTATTATTATTTTAGCAATCAACTCTAATGACTTAACTTGCCCACATCAATGTACATGTATTTATCGCTTAAATATGCATAGTCCAAGTCTGCCTGCCTGTCTGTCTGTTTGTCTCTCTCTCTCTCTCTCTCTCTCTCTCTCTCTCTCTCTCTCTCTCTCTCTCTCTCTCTCTCTCTCTCTCTCTCATATTCCAAGTGTGTATAGTGAAACCTCTCCAAAAGGCCGCCAATGCAAGGTGGTCTCCTTAGCGAGGTAGTCTTTGGGCGAGGTTCCATTGTATACTGATAAAGTAACTGGAAACCATTATTTTAGACCTGTTACTAAGGGCAAGAGTTTGTTGCAATGGTAACAATACAATATTGAATAAATAGAGCAATCCTGACTCAGTTGTAGCGTGTTCGACTTTTGATTTGATTCAAGTCCAGCCGGCGGCAGGTTGGTTTCTTGTCCTTCGGATGAGACGGTAAAAACCTAGGTCCCATGTCACAGTAGGTGTCGGTACAATAAATTAATTTCTTTTAGTTATATAAATACCGGTTTTTTTTCTGATGATAATTTGAATTATCTTCCTTCACTATTTACCTGTAAGATAGAATTTCCACGTGAAATACAAGATTTTTCAGCGTAATGGGTGTTATCAAGGTATCTGAGCGGTTCTTTCTCATTGCGAGCTCGTTATCGGAAGGAAAAGGATATATGTATTTTAGATAGATCATGTTTTGCTAGAATATTAGATTCTGAAAATATTTGCCAAAATTCTACACAATTTTATTAATAACTCGAGAGTTCTAGCAAGATTAATCGCGTCTTTAGTGGGTTCAATAATTTCCATGAGATTTGCAGATGGTCCTGTATGTCAAATGTTCACTAGACATCTGTATTCCTGTTTAAATAACAGGTTAGACTGGGATAGTGTCATTCAGTTGTCTCCTTTTTTTTATTTTGAAATCCAAATTTGAATAAGTTATCTCCTAGAGTAGTCTCCCCTTGGTATCGTCCGCCCGAGCAGATTGTATATACTGATGCCAGTGATTACACTGCTGTGGGAGTAGTTTGAGTTTCTTTTGGATCAGTATTTCGTGTTATGTGGAATTCTTCGGATTTATTGAAAAGTTCTACTTTTAGAGAATTAAAGGCAGTTTGTTTGGCTATAGACAGTTTTTCTACAGTTTTGAATAATAAATATGTTCAGTTGTACACAGATAATCAAAACGTATTGAGAATTTCTAATATGGGTAGTACTTCATCAGCACTACATGACCTAGCTTTTGAATTATATTCCAAATACATTTTACACAGTATTGAATTAAACGTATCATGGGTTCTTAGATCTTTAAATTATATAGCCGATTTTTATAGCAAGGAATTTGACTTTGACGATTGGTCAGTTTCTTCAGTCATATTCAAGTTTTTTTTTAACGTAAATGGGGACCATTTACAGTTGATTTATTTGCTAGTATAAACAATTATAAGGTCAAAAAATTTTATTCTAAATACTGGAATCCCGGATGTTCTGGTGTCGACGCTTTTTCTTTTACATGGGAAAATGAAAATTGTTGGATTGTTCCACCAGTAAAATTAATAAGTAAAGTGATTAATCATGCTCTGCACAACGGAGTTTCTGGTTGTATTGTTGTACCAAAATGGAAGTCTGCTAGTTTTTGGCCTAATATTGTAGATCGTTCTGGTCAATACAAATCTTTTATCAAAGAATTTATTGAGTATGATAAACCACATAATTTTTTCGTAGGCGGATCAGATAAGAATAGCATTTTTGCTCATAAACGTTTCAATAGTAATGTACTTGTCCTACGAATTATCTGTTAAAATGTATTATGTGTATATAATTTAATATTTATATAAAGGTACAGGTTATGACTGATGTGCATTTTATTTACATGCTTTTGGAATGTATGCAATAATTGATTTCACAATGTCGGGTAAATAACATGTTGATTTATTGTGAACTGATGATTAGTTTGTCAAATATCATAATTTGTGAAATATTTATGTCAATACATCTGATAGATTCGATTAGTGGTGTTTATTTTCAAGCATAAGTTAAAATGTATTTTGTTTTTTTTTCTTGAAATTGTTATGTTTAAAGTGTTTGATGAATCGGGGATATGTGCGCACAGGCACATATGGCCTTCTACATGAACGATTTTGGACTGATTTCTGTCATAATTATATGATGCATTAAGAGAGATTGAGAATCTGGCATAAGTGCGAAAAGACATTTATGGCCTTTTGTATATAATATATAAATAATGTATGTTTGATTGTCATTTATACTTGAAATCATAATATATTTACATATATTATATATATGATTGCATACAATATTCTACTGATTTGTATTTCTTAGAGGAAATATACTTTACATTTCAGAAGTTATTTAAACAGGGTCATTGGAAGGAATTGAACACTTATAAAAATCACCAAACACTGGGACACCTTATACAGACGGTTCAAGAATCTGTTGTCAACGCAAGATCTTCTGCGTCTAATAAAAAATATAATTGCTATTTTGAAAAATTTTCTTCATGGTGCAAACGTTTTCAATTTTCTTACCTTCCGGCTTCTGTTGCTCATGGGGCGTTATTTCTAGGCAGTTTAATTCAACAGAGAGTTTCTACATCGGTACTGGATTCGTATCATTATAGTATTAACTGGTTCCATAAGATTTCTTTGAATAAATACTCATGCGACAGTTCTCTTTTACCACTTATTTTGGAAGGAGGAAAACGATTTTTATCTAAACCTGTTAGTAAGAAAGAGCCTATTACCGTAGAGATTCTTGAAAAAATAGTGAATCTTTGCAGTGTTGATCTAACTGATGGAAAACGTTTGAGAACGTGTGTAATGTGTTTATTGGGATTTTCGGGATTTTTTCGTTATAGTGAATTGAGTAACATTCAAATGAAAGACATTGTTTTTAAGGATACACATATAGAAGTAAATATTAAACAGAGTAAAACTGATGTATATCGCAGAGGTAATACAGTAATTATAGGTTACACAAATAATAAGTTGTGTCCAGTGTCTTGGTTAAAACGTTATATCAATGCACTTCATCTTCTTAATGGTTCTGAAGAGTATTTGTTCAGAAATAAATATTTCTGCAGAAAGACAAATTCTTATGCTCTTTGTACAAAGAACTGTCCTCTTTCTTATACTAGAGCCAGAGAATGAGAACTTTTTTCTTTGTATTTTACGAGAAATCGAGAAATCGGTGTTGATTGCTCAAAAATTTCTTTACATAGTTTGAGGAGTGAGAGTGCTACGACTGCTACTAATTCTAGAGTTCCAGAAAGATAAGTTAAAGCTCATGGACGTTGGAAGTCCAATCTTTCTAAAGATGGTTATGTAAAAAACAGTGTAGAAAATCAACTTTTAGTTTCTTTAAATTTAGGTTTATGAATCTATTTGCCGTTATCTTTGTTTTTTGTTTTTTTGCGAAAATATAGTGAGCTACACATCCTATATTTGTGTTTTTGTTATTTATGATTAGAAAAGATAATATTTATTTTCGGACTTAAGGGAGAAAATAAATTAATTTCTTTTCGTTATATAAATACCGTTTTTTCTGATGATAATTTGAATTATCTCCCTTCACTATTTACCTGTAAGATAGAATTTCCACGTGAAATACAAGATTTTTCAGCGTAATGTGTGTTATCAAGGTATCTGAGCGGTTTTTTTCTCATTGCGAGCTTGTTATCGGAAGGAAAAGGATATATGTATTTTAAATAGATCATATTTTCCCACCCTCCCTCCCTACAATATCTTATTTATCTACACTTAAATAACACATGACTATATATGTATATGTATAATGTAGAATATATTTCATGTAAAATCCCCAGGTCTAGATGAGGTTCGATCATCCATAGTCTTGAGATAATGGTCTGCACTGCCATCGGACACAGGTTTCCAATGATTAAAATTTAGTTGGTTTTTCCTGGGCGGCTAACATTGTCAATGAAGGATATTTAGGGGTAAAATTATGTTATGACATAGTAGTTGTGTGTATTGTTTTTTGATGTGTTTAATACGATTGTAAAATAACAGTAGATGTTTTTCAATGCGGAAATATAACGAGCTACATATCCTATATTTGTGTTTTTGTTATTTATGATTAGAAAAGATAATATTTATTTTCGGACTTAAGGGAGAAAATAAAGACCCCTCACTGCTCAATGGCCGTAAGTGCCGAGCATAGACCAAAATTTAAAGCCCATCACCGACATTTGGTGACGTCTCCATATAAGTAAAAGATTCTTGAGTGGGACGCTAACAAGATTAAATAAATTAGAATATCTGGATTATTTAAGAAGAATAGAACATAAACTATGTCATGAGTTGCTTGAATGTCAAAGTACAGAAAACGAAGCTTTTTGCTAGGATTTTAACTGGTTACCATGGTAACCATGGTATCAGATAACATAAAATATCTACCAGCATATGTAAATATTAATTTAAAGCCTCTATATATCAGAATCAGCCATAGAACAGTATCAAATCATAGGTTAATTTGGTTAGCAACCATTCATATGTTTGTTTCCGTCTAGTTTGACATTGTTTTTTAAAAATTCAATCATAACTGATTACTCACATAAGCATCATATTATCCCATCTTTCTGGCATTTTGCAAAAAAAATCATGTTTATCCATACATTTTTTGAAAATTGCTAATTTGTGAAATTTAACTTTTTTCTGCATTCTGGCACAGTGCCAAATGATACTTTTTCTCATAAAATGTAGTTGCACTATTTTTGGAAGACATTGTAAATTTAGAGATTGTGAAAATAATTATTCTGTGATTTTTTTTTCTGTAAAATTACACGACACCACAACGATGGCTTAATTTTCCATAAATTTTTAGAATTCCAGTTTCGGTTGCCAGGGAAATTGAAATACCCAGTTCCCTTAGCAACAGTGTGTAATTTGTTTTATTTCGGTTATGCACACATCTCATCACAATAAAGAAATGGAGTAATTTTCAGAAAAATAAGAGAATTTCAGTTTGCCACCACTTTTAAGTGTTTTACTTGTATATAGGTGAAGAAATGTTTTGTACAAGAATTTAATATCTCTAATTTTTTAATGAATTTTTTAAAACAGCAATTTTTAGGTTTCTTGGCCAGACCAACCTACATGTACATATTCTTCTGGGTCTTCCTTCCGCATTTGTAGATTGAGCGACTGAGGCCCTCTTTTTATTGAATTTGTTATTCACGTGATGAATGTAGGATAACAGTAGGATTACAAAGCTTGATGTGCTCTCAATTATTGCAACATATAGTTTTACTTGTAAGGGATAATCTGTGTGTTCAAAGGTTGTAATGCTGTGAACATTGTTTATTGCATTCTTTAGGTCCGTGTGAGACAAGAGTCAAACCAGCAATAATTTGGTTACGGTAAAAATACTGACGATGATGAAGATGATGCTCTATAGGCTTTTGTTTGTCTTTAATTGTTTATCATTGGTAGTGTTCAAATGGAAAGTTAGCAGTCCTTGATAATATTCCCATTCCTATTCTCCTACGATATAAATCTGTAATTTGTGTTTTAAGTTGATTGCAAATATATTTTCATTTCGAGGTTGATAGATGTGGGTTTATACACAACAAAAACCTACCTGCCATTACATGATTGCTGGGCTTTCAAACAAACAGGAGACCGAGACAAGAGTTTCATCGGACTCTAACGGTCACCTGAGTAAAATTTTATGTCCTCCAAAGGGAAGTATCAGTTTGCAAAAAAACAGACAAACACTCGAATTTCACAAATTTCCGGCCACTTGGCCTTTATCAAGTGTTATTGTCGTCTTACATTTGATTAAGGCCAAGTGGCTGAAAAAATTTGAAATTTGAGTGTTTTCTGTTTTTTCGTGGTAAGAATAGGGTGACCTCTACATGTGTCCTTACACTTTGTCATTCGCAAATATTAGGCAGCTTCCTATAGAGATAGTTTCTGTCAAAGTTTGTTATTTTTGGTTCATTTGTCTCTTGAAAGGAAGTATAAAATGTGTCAAAATTGACAAAAGCCTTTTATTTTCTGTTTGTTTAAACTTTAAGTTAGTGTGTCCATGGCATTAGATGTTGGCGCAAACATTGATCCTTAGATAATTCCTATACTTTTATAATATATGTGTTCATAAATAGTAAATATTGTTTCAGTATCTCGTTTGGGATATGTAATCTTTCTTCATATTAAGACCATTTGCACATGTATTAGTTAACTGGTACTTTTTACTTAATCAGACATTTGTATAGAATGTAATATAAAGTGTTTCTTGGTGGCTTGTTCACGAACTGATTTAGTTTCCAAATTACGTTTTACAGATATTGTCTTTTTTATTCTATGGGCGCCTTATAGGTCTTAGCCCATTTTCATTTCAGTTTTACACGGAAATACCCGTTGCCAAATTGCTTGAAATTGGCACTCTAACAATGAGTAAATAAACTGTATCCGGTGTTATCTGGAGCGCCCGTAGTGGCTCGCTTGTAGACATATTTCGTTTTTATTTGCAAACTGTGGCTTTGTAGAGATTGACTTAAGAAGGAAACCATTAATGTAAAATATAAATGTCATCTGATTATCGGTTCGTGAGAAGAAGACTTAAAATATATACCAACATTTGTCTCTTTCGGGGCGCTATGGAACTCTTTTTTGTTCGCAAACTTTATGTGACTTCATATGGGGACACTTCAAGCAAAGGTTAGCTCACTGGTTACTGAGAAGAAGTTGAAAGAGTGTAAAAGTTAAACATCGCACGATGACAGGCAAAAGACGATCACAACAGGTCATGTTTGGTTCAGGTGAGCTAAACAGTAACAACTACTACTGGCTACGACCATTTTACTGTGCTGTCTACAAGAACATCGACATTGTTGTGCCGGATTAGAATGTTCTTATTAGACATTTTATTTCCTGTAAAGCAAAGATGTACTAAAACCACCTTTTAAATCCATTTTACATTGGTGTTATACAACAGCTTGATCAAAAGTACAAATTATTATTGTTAACCAAATACAAGAACGAAATTTATCCCAAAACTGACGAAATCATTCTTTCAAAAGACATTAAAAAACAACATTAATTTGTCGACAACATACTAATGTTAAAGTGAAGAAAAAAATCTAAAGATTTTACTTGTATTTAACCCCTTACAAAAACTCCATTTTCTAAAATAAAAATGAGTCAAGGTCGTTGTTACCTAACAGCTGATTAAATATGCACCTTATAGATATAACCATAATTTGCAAATTAAATTCAAATTAATCATAAATGTAGAAACTATAGTTTTAATTCTTTAAATAATGCGAATTTATATTTCTCTAAACGCACGTATGTGGGGGCCTAAAACTTTTTCACTGCGTTTTTCTGATATTTCTAGATTTGCCCCCAAATTTGTGACCAGTTCGTATAACGACGGCATCTCTTTTCCAATGAGGCTTGGTTTCCTCTTTCCAATGATATGAAATACAACCGTGTGTTATTCCGTTCACCCAAAATCGACCAAATTCGTTGGCTGGGCACCCTACTTTTACCCTGTGTAATATACACGTGTATGTAGATGCTATCGCCAGGGCATCCGCCGCCCTAGAGCATTTCGGGTGATGTTTAATCCTTTGGTTTTCGAAAACAAAGTGTTATTTGAGCGATATCGCTTTAGATGACCAACACTTCTATTTCTGTTGGCTTCTATTGGCCATACGACATCTGTTTACATTAACAATCGGGACAGTGTAAATTTAGTCAGATGTGTGTGTCACGTGTCATTTATCTAATCTAACGTATTTGTACTAATTTACATGCATCATAAATATAGTTTATTATATACATTATGTATAGTTACTAACTTTGGTCATGTATTGGCATTTTACAATACATTTTAAATCTTTTTAAACAGGTATATATCTATTCCCTGTTTTATGCCACAAAACTTAATGCCTATTTGATTTTTAAAGCGTTTTATACCTATTGGTTTAATATTAAATAATTAATTATATGTTGTCAAATGTAACTCTTCGCCTGCTGAATTAAAGATCGTGAAACGTTTAATGGGGAATCCTTTACAAATAATCCGTGTTAAGTTTTCGTTAAAAAAAAAAACATGGCCGCCGGCGATCTGTACATTCGGTGAAATACAATAATACAGATCACACTTGAATAAGTTTTAAATCAATTCATAAATTACATTTATATTTTAATTTCAGATTCAATAACAAAATCATCGAACCAATCACAGACTAGACCAAACAGGAAATTAAATGTCCACCATATTGGAAAGATACACAGCTATGTTGCATTTCGAAATTCAAACATGGCTTGTTTACACTGCAGTTTTCAAGCTTTCTATCTATTAAAGTTATTGGCCTATGTGTCAGAAAGTTAAACAGTTTAGACCTGCTTTTATAGCCAAAGAAATGGGCAATGGAATATCACACAAAGCCTGAGTTATTTTTAAAGTATCGACACGTAATATCTTATAAAGTTTAAGTAGTTATGAACGTGGCCGTACTGATCCTGATAATTTGAAAATAGTTTTAAAAGTTTTTCGAATTCAAAGTTATTTTCTGAATCATTCAAGATCTGTTATATGTTATATATGTGGTACTTCATAAAATATATAAAGTCACAAAGATTTATTTGTTTGCAGTTAGAATTTTCTACCGTACATGGGTTTTATAAAATTGTTCTTTTAAAAAAAAATAGCACTCCCATACATAAGGCATTAAAAACTTATGTCTCCACAAAAAATAACAGTAATTGTCCAGTTGCCATTAATATCAACTCAAAATATCGGATAAATATTTCACGATCCTTAGTTGATTTCAGGGTGAACAGCTTGGTCGTCTTTCAACCTCGGAATGTTTTATTCAAATCCTTCAGTCAGACTACACTTAATAATAGCGTACAAGCTAATATTACATTTGATAAAACTCTACTATCTTCTTCATTTCAAATGTGTTTGCAAATT
Source organism: Atrina japonica (assembly GCA_030159075.1). Classification (NCBI taxonomy): domain Eukaryota; kingdom Metazoa; phylum Mollusca; class Bivalvia; order Pterioida; family Pinnidae; genus Atrina; species Atrina japonica. The sequence continues at coordinate 427,899 of BROG01000431.1, read as the reverse complement.
ATATATCGCAGGAAATTGTTTCGAATCGTTTTAAGCTTAAAAAGCAAAATGAGCCTACGAAATGTGACCACTTTGTTCCAAATGGTATCGTGATATGTCTGATATAACATTTTGTCAATTATCATTTCAAAATATAAGTTGAACAGGATAATCACATTCTAGCATTTTGAAATAATTTGCATGACATTTGAATCAGCAATCAGAAATTGACTATATATGTGTGTGTGTGTGTGTGTGTGTGTGTGTGTGTGTGTGTGTGTATACATACATTTCATTTCTGTTTCGCCACTACATTTGGCATAGAGATGCAGTTGAGACAAATATTTATACTAAGTTTTACTTTGGTAAGTCATTTACTTATAAGCATGTTCAAATACATAAATATCATTAACATAATATGACAGTTGTAAAGCTCAAGACAACTATCTGTATTATTTAGAGTTCATCATTTGAGCGCTAATTTATAAAAGATGCATATTTTCTAAAAAGGAAGTGGTATCATACAAGGAAAAATAATAAATCTAAATATATAGTAAAATACGTCTAAGAGAACCTCTGTAAAAAGATGACTTTCCTAGCTTTTGAAGAATTTAGAATTTAAAAGGTGTTATCAGTGCAAAATATTACTAACCAGCTTATACCGATTTACCAGGTAACGGTAAATTGATGGACGATATATTGCTACGAGAATAATAAACAATTATAATAAGTAGTAAATAAAGTCATTAATGCGGAATTAAAAAAATAACAATCTATTGAATCTGACAGAACATGAAATCGGAGAATTTTCATATACCTAGAACAATAATAAACATTAATATTCAGGCGTGCTTGTCATATAATATGTTTGTTATTAGAAACGCCAAAGGCGTCAGTTCAATATCTAGCGTTAAAGGCCGATGACCGGCGGTTTACGCACAGCAATTTTATTTATTTATTTATTGTTGTTTAACGTTCCACTCAAGAATATTTCACTCATATGGAGACGTCACCAAATGCCGGTGAAGGGCTTCAAATTTTGGCCTATGCTCAGCACTTACGGCCATTGAGCAGTGAGGGTTCTTTAACGTGCCGACACCTACTGTGACACGGGACCTCCAGTTTTTACTGTCTCATCCGAAAGACAGGAAACCAAACCTGTCGCCGGCGGGATTCGAGCTCACGATCAGGAGTCGAGCGCGCTACCGACTGAGCCAGGCCGGCCCTACGCACAGCAAGGTTGTGTTTTAAATGATAATGTGCTTTGCAAAATGCTGATATAAAGTTATTTTCTTCCCTTGAATCACTGTTTTCTAGCAATTTGAGTTTGAGGATCAAAAAATGATTTTTACTCGAGCTCGTAACGACGATTAATAAATACAAACGAGTTCCGTAATATTCAAGGCAAGTTCAACATATGGGTTATTGTCATCTCGTATCCATCACAACTCGTACCTAATTGAATTGGTTGACTCGTACCCCTGTTTTAGTTGACTCGTGCCATTTTGATTAACTCATTCGTGCCTATCGCATGTTTGATTGTAGAAATAGTTATGAAGGTATACATGTATTAACAACAAGGTAATCACCATAATGCCGTTTAGTATTGAAATGAAATATATCTATCTGTGCAAATGAATTGGCTTCAGAAGTACATCGCTGACATAGGTCACAAAACGTGACAAGTGGAGTAACCTTTTGATTATCTTGCGGATTATTCTTATTCCACAGTCCACCAGTAGTGGAAACGACCCAGTGGTCATACATATAATTAACAATACCAAAGTTAGACATTTACGAAAGGATTCAAAGCAAATGCCAAAGACGATCGCAAGTAATGAAATTTTAAGAATAACAGAGCAAATTTACTTTAAGCGTTCAAATTACACCCCAGTGACAATAACCAAAATTTAGAGAAAACATTTCAGTAGATTCTATAATATTGTAAAGTAGAAATGGCATGTTGCCGCACTCCCATTACAAGGTAAAATGGCTACAAAGTAAACACACCCATCATCTGTGATAATGATGTGATGCCATTATGAGTCATCTCCCTATCTGTTTGTCGTGATGTCACTTTCTTAGCGGTTTGTCATGCTGTCAGTAATGTCACTGTGAATCATTTCCCTATCTGTTTGTCATGCTGTCAGTGGTGTCACAGTTATTTTCCTATATGTTTGTCATGATCTCAGTGGTGTCACTGTGAGTCATTTCCCTATCGGTTTGTCGTGCTCTCAGTGGTGTCACTGTGAGTCATTTCCTTATCTGTTTGTCATGCTGTCAGAAGTGTCAATGTGAGTCATTTCCCTATGTTTGTCATGATGTCACTGAGAGTCATTTCCCTATCTGTTTGTCATGCTGTCAGAAGAGTCACTGTGAGTCATTTCCCTATCTGTTTGTCATGCTGTGAGTGATGTCACTGTGAGTCATTTCCCTATCAGTTTGTCATACTGTCAGTGATGTCACTGTGAGTCAGTTTCCTATCTCTTTGTCATGCTGTCAGTGATGTCACTGTGAGTCATTTCCCTATTTAATCTGTATAGATCAAGCCAAATTAAAAATAATTATATTTTGGTTTACATCAGGTGACCAGGTCTATCGTATATCTTCAGCTAATCTAGTAATTTTCCAGCTGATGATATGTTTCGCTTAGATCGAGAGATTTGCTTGGATTGCAAAGGGTGTGGCATGCTAACACGGGACGCTGACTCCTTCCGAACACCAAGTCCATCCTGTTTGTGATTCGCAACTGTTTTTCGTAATGAGGCCGTTGTATCTAATTTGCCGTATTCTAATGGACTTAAGATTCGAATATCCATTTGGCACTTCTTCATTTGCCCAAAACATAAGTTTGAGCGAAAAAAAAATGTTGACTCGTCACATGACACGTAAAAATTATCTAATGATACTAGTGCTTTATTACTTTTTTTGTTTCAGATCATTACCAGAGCGTGTAAGTATTATATCTTATATATCTTTTTGTTACTCTGTGTTGCTTTTTATTATCTAATTTACATATTTCCTTCATAATCTTGGCATATAGGTATATTTTCCTAGTAGATAGGTTTGGAAAATGTATGGGCCAGTGGCAGTAGTAAAATATGAGTTTACTGTCGGTATTATTGTCTTGTTTGCGATTACTCTGTGTCATTAAGTGAAATGTTGAGTTGCCAGTTTGTCGGCGGTTGTTGAGACGTCTGTACCAATTGGGACGAGGATTTGTTCCTCACGTATTTCAATTGGATTTGACTATGGACTAACGGCGGGTGTGACCGGTCTACCGGGGATTCTTACTCCCCCGTGACACCTGATCCCACCTTTTGGTAATTTTTGTCCATTTTTACCAGATTTGTATCTGTATCCTGGACATCGTAAAGATTTATACCTCGGTATCTGGGATTTTTTATATTCATCTCCGAGTTATCCATCTTTTGTGTTCTGTCCTAAATGTAATTGTTTCATGCTCCTTCGCATACTTCTGTTCCCTGCGCTTAGATGTATCTTTCTGAGCTAGAAAACAATGAGACGACACAGAGCAGCACATCTGCTTCTTACCTAGATTTACTCCTGTCGATTGAAAAGAACGGTCAACTTCACGCCGCACTTTATGACAAACGCGATAATTTTAATTTCCATATTAAGACCTTCCCGTTTCTAAGTAATATTTTATTTTCTCGTTCCTATGGTGTTTTCATTTCACAACTTATCTGTTATGCCAGAGCATGCTCTTCTTATGAATGTTTTATTCTGAGAGAGAAACGACTCGCCAATAAATAAACTATTTACACAAGATTACGTTGTTGAACGCTTGAAATCGTCGTCTTGTTAAACATTATGAAGTGGGGTGAGCCTGTGAACGGTTTTAAGTTTTAAGTAAAACTATAAATTTCAGGAGGTGGGACAGAACCCCCAATGACTCTTATCATACACCAATGAATGTGTCTACCGATAACAAACAAGAATATATATGGCTAAGGGGTAGACATGTGCATGGTTTCAAGAACAACTTTAATTGTCAAAATTTAAAATGGCTGCCTGGAAACCATTTGGTGGTCCGCTGCACACCTGGACCTCAAGGAGAACCTTCATACCAAATTTCAAGGAGATTCCTTCAGTCCTCTCTGAAAAATAGCTGTACCCATCTTCCTTAGGTCAAAATCAAAGATGGCCCCCTAGCGGCAATGTTAGATTCTGATATCTCTGAAAATGTAACTACACCTCAAGGGGAACCTTCATGCCAAATTTCAAGGATTTCCCTTCAGTCATTTCTGAGAAGTAGCGGGAACAAACTTCCTATGGTCAAAATCAAAGCTGGCCGCCTGTCGGCCATATTGGATTCCCGTCTTTCTAAAAATCTAATATGCACAACTAAATTTCAAGTGGAACCTTCATGCTAAATTTCAAGGAGATCCCATAAAAACGTTTTGAGAAATAGCGGTAACAATAATTTTGCAGGACGGACGGACACAGGGCGATTTGAATAACCCACCATCTGTTGTTGGTGGGCTAAATATCCAACAGGACTAAATAAATCTCATTGGCCGAGCTCGTACTACTACTATAATGAAATGTTTGTACATCAGACGAGATGTTGGCGATTAAAGTGATAGGAGGAAAAGGGGTCCTTTATTGAATTCTCCAACAATGTCGATTTATTTGACATATTGATGTTATCTTGAGATTAAAGCGAAGTATTGGAGATTGTATCGATCATGAGAGTCCGAGCCCGCTAGTGTCTAGACGTAATGTAGGATAATCTATACTACCATTGTTTTCAGTTATAGTAGAAACTGATTCAACAACTCGTGTCAGTTGATTATCATGTTTATCTTATACTCGTTAGTCAATTTTCAAAATTTGAAAAAAACACAAGGTAAACCTCGTCTCTTTTCAAACTTTGAAAATGAACTAACTCCACTTAGATAAACACACTAATCATCTAACACTCGTAGTGGAAATTCTATTAATTCAATTTTACTGTGGACTCAGGAACGACCGACAGATGCTCCGTGTCCCCTGATCCAAACTCTTTATTTTCTTGATATCTTTATTTTTCATAGATGGTTTGTTTTTTTCTAATTTAGTCAGTTAATGTCTTTTAGACTTTCACAATAACCAGTGTTGTTAGATTTCGTTTGTCGTGAAATGTTTTCAACGCAAAATATTTTATTTCAGATGGACAAATGCCACCTCCTGCCAACTATTACAATGATAATGGTAACTCTCGCCCTAATTGTAAGTACGTTTTCGTAGTCAATGTATTTTAGGTATAGACACCAAATTAACCCTTCCCAAAATGTTACGATGTCAAAGATAAACCTTATATACACTATTTATTACAATTTTAAATACGTTTTTTATACAGGCAATGACAAGTGTTTCTCCTACAAAAGTTTCCAATAGCAAAGAAATTCCAAATTTCCACTATTAAGTACACGTTTAATGAGTTTCTAAAGTTCTTGGCAATGATAACACAATTTAAATTCCAAAGTTTTCCAAAGCTAAGATAGTCATCATTTTTATAGTGGTTACTCTTAGACGGATTTCCGTTTTATTTTTAGATTTATTATTTGACCTTGTATGATACCTCTTTCTCTTTAGAAGATACATATACATTTGAAATTGGAGCTCAACTAATGAAGTCTAGTTGACAGAAACGGTCGTTTTGAACATTATAACTATTTAACCGGATGATACACTAATTACATGTTTCATATATATCCTTTTCTGTAACTTCCTCCTGCTAATGCGTGGAATACCTAGGTCATGACTTAAAAGGTGATGCTTATGTAACACGTGTATAGTATTGGTATAAGCACTGCAAGATTCACTTTAAAAGTATATCTACCAATATAAAGTGGCTCATCCGGGTTCTTACAAAATCCAAAACAATACGGTTTATTTTCCGAACATAGGTTGTACAGATACAACGTATTGTCCTGCACGTCTTCCATGTATTACTGAAGCTCTAATATTTTTGTACTAACAAGAACCCTGTCACCCCTGTTATTTAGACTCGTTGCGTTCCTAAACATGAGCCTATGAAATTTTTAGAAAACAGACCGTATGGGCTACCATGTTAGGCCTGTACAAGTGGATTATTTTTAAGTTATATTTCGTTCAGGTACCATCATTTAAATTCTAAACTTCTCAAAAGCTATGATATTCATTTTTACAGAAAGTACACTTAGACAGATTTTGCCAACATGTAGATTTATGATTTGGCCATATATGATACCCCTTTTCTTTCGCAAATATATTTTTATTATATTTAAGCTCAGCTAATGAAGTTCTCTTGCCATAGCCGATCGACCCAAGCATTTGTTTTGGACTCATTTTTAAAGTTATAACTTTTTTGTTGTTAGTAATATTTACAATGAAAACTCTTAGGCGGATTTGACAATGTATTTGATGTCTTGAAGTGTTGTTGACTTAGGAGATCCCACTTAACATTTATTATGTATCTGTTTTCAAACCAATAACTTAACTTTAATATTGTTTTGGCTATGGGTTTAAAATTATTATTTGGCCATGTCTGATACCACTTTCTCTTTAGAATATCTGTTTGAAATTGTAACTCAACTGATGAAGTGTAATGACAGAAACGATCGTCTTGAGACTTATAACTTTGGTATTATACACAGTATTTACTTTATACTTCCTTTTCACAGATTTAGTTGGAGCACCTGGAAACTTTGATACCAACCAGTACATATCGCCACCTGGCATACCGGGTGGTAAGTACAATTAAAAACTAACAATGTAAATTGTGATATTCTGGCCATGGTTTAATTTTGGCCGATTTAGTCATTTTAAGGCGACTTGATTGTAACTTTCTACAGTTAAACATTCGATGACCAGATAAATAGTGCAAAATTATTACATTTCGGTGTTACAAATTATAGACCACTGAAAGCTATATGGCAGGTTTCCTTGAAGTCGAAGGACAATCCTTTCTCTTCTAAAAAGCCTTGCAACAGCCGAACAAATGGTTGCGATGATCTTGTTGTGTCTTCTGTATCTTTGTTTTGCAGGACTCTGCAAATATCTGCTTTTAATAAACTGGTAAAAACACTTGGAGTTTGCAGGTTAAGAAAAATATGGAGGCATATTGCCGTCTGCCTTCATATTGTATAGTCAAAGAAATCGGCGCTGAATAAATACTAGTTTTATTTTGACGTCAGATAATTTCCTTTCCATTTATATAGAACAAAGCATGCATAGATTATAACCATGGATATTCAAAAGAAGTTTAGCATTCCACAATCCGAAAAGGTTAATAGATTGACTATACGTTTAATGTGAAATGATCGTGTGGCATCATGGAAATGCGTACTATGATGAAATGATTCTCTGCCTCCAAGAAAGAGAAGGTCTGTGTTTGTCCAATATTCATCAAGATTTCTATATTTGTCCTGAACATCCTGAAGAATTAAATTTTTGTATCTGAAATCTCTTATATTGAATATGACTGTGGACTCACGGCAGGTGTGGCCGGTCCACAGGGGACGCTTACTCGTCCATGGCACGTTATCCCTACTCTGGATTTCCAAAAGTCCGTGTAAGTCCAATATTCACAAAAATTGTCTATGTATCGTGGGCATCCTGAGGATTTGTACATTGTTATATGAGATTTTATATACATACAAATTGCTAATAATTTGGTCGATGGTCGAGAAGGACCTAGTTATGAGTACGGATGTAACAAGCACGGAAGGTGGCAAGTTTGTTCAGATTTAAATGTAGAGTTTAGGTAAAATACTAAACTGACCCTAGCAAATCAAACATAATTTTTATGCCTCATACAGCATAATAGTGATGATTCAGTAGATCATTAAAGTTCATGTAGCATATATGCTGCAAGGGGTATATGCTAAATGGAATGTAGCATGTATGCCTCATGGACACTAGATGATTAAGATAATAGCTAGCAGTAGAGGTTTTAAATTTTCACAAGTTGTATAAATATACGTCATTATCACAAACGCATTAAGATATTCAGACACTTTCCTACGGTCACAATGTAGACTAATAAACATAGTACATATTATAAAGATTAAGTGCCGAGCATAGGCAAAACTTTGAAGCCCTTCACCGGCAATTAGTGACGTCTCCATATGAGTGAAAGATTCTTAAGTGGGACGTTAAACAACAATAAACAAACATGTAGATTAAATCTGTAAAAGGAGGTATCTAGAAATAGGGGTCTCTTGCTTGATTTAATGACCAGGATTAAAAAAAAATATTTTTTAAAAAAAACTTGTTTGCTCGCCTCTTCAAAAATTAAGTAATGAAAAAATTCTGAGAAAAATGGTAAAACTCATTTAATCGCTCGCTTGCTCGCTTTATATTTGACATGCCCTAAAGCACAATTAATTTCATATAGGGAAATAACATGAACAGGCTTCGTGATCACGATCTATTTTGTCATTCAATGCCAGACGTCACTAAGCAATCTCAACATTACATTTTTACAGTTGGAAAAATAATCATGTTTGGATTAAAAAGAGATATCTCAGGTTTTCATTTCCTACGAAATTATTTAGCAACAATCAATATTCACATATCACACATTTCTATATCGCGTAGGCAACTTAATTAATTTGTCAGACACAGGAGAGTAATGTGGTATCAAAATCCTGTACACTCCCTAGAAATTTAACAGAGTTTGAGAAGGCAACAAATTAAAATTATATTAATATACTTAATGTCAATATATGAGCCTAAATAAATTGTTTTCACTAATCATATATTCATTATGAAATTCTTACAGTGATGTTTTTACGGACGACACCGCTTGTATATGTTATGACATTTTTATTATGCAAAGTCACGATTTGTTCATGAATAAAAATGCATTTGCTGTTAAGTCCGTGCAAGCTTTTCAAATAACTTCAGAGTCTCGGAATATTTTCAAAGTAAAACTATTCATTACAGATGAGTCACAGTTACCTTCTACTAACTATTACAATGATATCGGCAATCCTAACTCAGATTGTAAGTACAAGTTTATGGACAATATTATTAGGTCACTTGAGCCAAAGGTTCAAAAAGGTCAGTAGGGCCGAGATTTTCAGGTCACCCATTATTGGAGTTTTTTCCCTTTTAAGTAGATTTTTCATGTTTTGGGCTGTTTATGACATCTCGAAATGTATGGTGGATAGAGAGAAAGTGAAAGAAGCAAAAATGTAAAGCACGCAAAGGTCTACAAAAATGTAAACAGGGCTGAAATTGCCGGGTAGACCCTTATAGGACTTATTTCCCCTTTTTAGTGGATTTCTCATGTTTTGGACAGTTTTATCCTGTTGCCTTGAAAAGTATAATAGATAGGTAGAAAGTGAAAGAAGCAAAAATGTTCAGCACACAAAGATCTACAAAAGAAGTCAATGGGCTGAAATTGTCAGGTCGACTACACTCGAGAGAATTATTTTCTCAGGTGACCGTTAAGGCCCATTGGACCTCTTGTTTTTCAATGTTGCATTCTTCCCAAAATGGTGGTAAAGATATGCCCAATCCATACTATCCGGTACAATATTAAAAACAAGAGGCCCAATGGGCCTTGACGGTCACCTGAGCAAAACTTAATTAGCTCCCATAAGTAATGACCTGACACTAACTGCCCTAATGATTTTTTAGTAGATTTTTGCATGACGAAAATTTTTGCTTCATTCACTTTCTCTCTATCAATTATACTTTTCAAGAGAATGAGTAACAAGAGCTGTCCGAAACGGGACAAAGTCGAAATGAGACAAAATACAAAAAAGAGGCAGTTACAAACACATCATTTTTCATTATGAAACCATGTTCCAATACGTCTTTAATTTTCTTAGTTTTTTTTCACCATAGGTGAAAAAATCCTATTGCTATTGTCATATTTCTTTTTTTTTTTTTTTTTTTTTTTTTGTTCTGTGAATTAATTACAGAAAAATAGGTACATCACTTTTTTGCTTCTTTCACTTTCTCTTTATCTATTATACTTATTGAGATAATGCCAAAATAAGGAAAAATACACTAAAAAGGGGAAATTACTCAAACAAGGGCCGATCTGACAATTTCGGCTCTGTAAACTTTTTTGTCGATCTTTGCGTGCTGAACATTTTTGCTTCTTTCACTTTCTCTCTATCTATTATACTTATTGAGATAATGGCAAAAAACAGCCAAAATTAGGAAAAATACACTAAAAAGGGGAAATAACACCAATAAGGGTCGACCCGACAATTTCGGCTCTATAGAAAGTTTTGTAGATCTTTGCGTGCTGAACATTTTTGCCTCCATCCGATTCTTTCTATCTATTATACTTATTGAGATAATGTCAAAAAAACAGCCAAAATACCCCCCATTTACTAAAGTGCCCCCTAGTGGCATGTTTATTGACGGATTTCGTTTTAATTCGCAAACTTTGTAGACAATGACTTAACAATCATGCACACAAAATTTGAAAGTCATCAAATTGGTGATCATTGGTTCATAAGAAGAAGATTTTTAAAGATGTACCAAGTTTTGGTACTTTTTGGCCCCTTTTGAGGCCCCTACCGGCCCTAGCCCCTTTTTCTTCGCAAACTTTATGCGGCTTCACATGGGGATACTTCCTGCCAAGTTTTGTTGAAAATTGCCCATTGTATCTTGAGAAGAAGTCGAATATGTTTAAAAATTAACAACACACGACGGACGACGACATACAAAAGACGATCGCTATAGGTCACCTTGGTTCAGGTGACCTAACAAAGTTTATCTTTACAGATAATGCCAATTGTTTCTCTTACAAAGTTTTGCAATGGAACAGACAATCAGTATTACCACTGCTAAGAAAATGTCAAAATGTGTTCTTTATTTATAGAATCTTTTTCACCTCAAATGTCATATTACTGTTACTTACTAGTTGTAACGATTTTTACTCGAAAACGTAGGCGTTTGAAATTGTTTAAAGATTCAATCTTCTTATTATCTTTTTTTTCATTCAATTTAGCCAATGCACTTCCCCCAGGATTGGGTAAGTATAAATTGAACATTGTATAATTGAATGTTTGGGATAAACATGATATCAGTATTATACTACTTTCGTTTCAATTTGAAAATATCTAATGAATCATTGATCGTGAACGCCATACCTAAAATGCAATCCCAAAATTCAATGTATGGAAAACCGAATAATTGGACTAACATTACAGTATTGGTGTAGTCATTGACTGACATCTTCCTGGGTTTTACAAAGAATGTTTTGAGATCGTGTGTGGATTCTCCTGCCTATGTTAATTTCTTCGTTGTACTAAATTTGTAAAAGAATGTTAAATGTGGGGGAACAGCAGTTTTGTATTCATATTTAACTTGTTAAAATGTTATTTTGAGGTTCTAAGATATGTGAATATTCTAAAATGGTGTCAAAGGCGAGTCAGCTATCGTCATTTTCTATAGCTTTCTATGTTAAATCATCCATTTTTAAATAATGTAATGATTGGGTCAATTTTTGTCAAAATGCACATATAAACAAATATACATCTTATTTTAGTTTTAAACTCATTTGAAACTTTATTTTTAGAAGCACCATTTTTTGCAGTAAGTATTTTGTTGACGTCACATACTATGAACAAAGAAGAAAAGGTAGCAGCAAATTTCGTTTGTAACTCACAAATACTTGCAGTTTTCATGAAATGAAATTGACACGTTCAAAACCAATTTAGTAAGACAGTCCTTCGACTGCAATGCTGTGCCAAAATATTTCAACATTCCATTGAGTGTTTAAGTCAAACCAGTACTTTTATTTGAAAAGTTGATATCGCATAGAAAGCATAGGTAAATGCATTAAGTGACTAACTTTGGCATGGTGCTGTGTGTACTGAATGGCAATTTAATAACGGGAACTGTAAGTCAATTAACCCGCTGTACAAATACTGATCACTTTTTAAAGAACCCACTTTAATGAGTGTAAACTACTCACTGACAAATTATTGACACAGGGATATCGAAAACCGCGTTTAATGTCAACGTTCCGCAAATTTTATGGTCGGTATGGTAGTCTTGTTTGCGACTACTCTGTTTCACTAAGTGAAATGTTGAGTTGTCTTTTCTTTGGCGGTTGTTGAGACGTCTGTACCAATTGTGACGAGGATACACTCCTCACGTGTTTCATTGGACTTGACTGTGGACTCACGGCGGGTGTGACCGGTCGACAGGGGATGCTTACTCCTCCATGGCACCTGATCCCACCTCTTGGTTTCCAGAGGTCCGTGTTTGTCCATTTTTACCGGATTTGTATCTATGTCCTGGACATCCTATTGATTTATACTTTGGTATCTGAGATTTTTATATGGCAACGTTTGAAAACTCACTCGTGCACATAGCCGTTCGGCATTCTGTAGAAGACAATTTAATTTAATCCATCGAATGACATATACTGACATTGTGTTTCATCGTAAAATCCATCTTTATTTATTCGTTTGCTGAGGGTATACATAAACTCAGCAACTGTTATTTTTTTATCAACCGATTTTGTTAAAATGAAATGATATTTATTTCGCATGGATTTGACCTTTGTTTAAATTGTTAAGCCCTCAAAACTCTGATAGTAATATTTTACAATGCGTACTCTTAGACGGACAATACATTTCGATGTGGTATTTCACTTCCTCTCGTACCACTTTCGAATTTCGGAACTATACATATCTCAAATTTTAATTGAACTAATACAGTCTAGTTATTAGATATATTTGAGCATTTAATTTGACTCTTTTAGCAAATCTGTAACTGTTGTATTATGTTTTATATTCACTTTCACGTTTCTATTTAACAGATCTAGTTGGAGCACCGGGAAGCTATGAGATCAGCCAGTACCCGTCATATTTGTTATCTGGTCGTAAGTAAAATACTGAACCAATACCATAGTTTTTTATATACTGGCCATCGTTTAGATTTGGGCGAGAATCTAGCTGTCTAAAATATTGCATTGTGGATGACCCCAGAATTAGATTTCCTTCTAAATCAACTATCTTGTATAAATTGATATTCCGTAATTAATATTTTTAAACCGCCTGTCCGTAAACTTATCCTTTAAATGGGCAATAGCTACATTATTTTGTTGTTTTTTTTCTACTTTTACTACTTGTGCAATAAGAATAAGTGCTATTCAGAGAGATAAAAAAATCCTATATTCCTATATATTTTCTGGAAATAATGTTAAGCTCAGTGTGTTATACATATGGTTATTCAATTGCAATTGAAAAAGTGCCAAAACTGGGTTTCTCAAGCAATTTTCTTAAAATATATAGGGATTAAAGATTGTTTGTGTAGCCATGCTTATGCTTTTTGGTGAATTTCTATTGGCGATACGATTTTGACCCTCTAGAAGGTAAGTGCATTACTAAATCGAGCACTGATAGCATGTACTATATATATATATATATATATATATATATATATATATATATATATATATATATATATATAGATATAGATATTAACTCCGGTCACATGGATTTATTGATACGACACAATCAATATTTGAGGGAACTGTGTCTACATTTAAACATAAACGTCCCCGCAAAAATTAATAATTGTCGATTATACTTGTATACATATATTTGAAATGTTCATATATAAATAGTACGGTATGTCAAACCCTATATAAAACAAATATTTCTTCATGTGAAGGTGGCTACACTGAACATATCCCTTTTGCCTAAATTCGACAGCGTAAAATGATTTTCTTAGCATTAATTCAATAGGCTGTCAAGCGGCTGATTTGTAACACAAATGCACCAAACAAACAAAAACAGTCGATCCTGGAAATATTACAACAGAATTCTTTTTTTATAAATATATATTTTTAGACATTTCTCCGATGAATTTATGGGTCACAAATCAAAATTTCAGAGAGTGTATTGAAGGATTATTTTCATTTTTGGAAAACAAATGGAATGTACATGCAATGGCTCAAGAAAAGTAAATATGTGCAGCATTTATAGGCAATGGCTCATGAAAAAAATTCTGTGCAGCTGCACATAGATTTTTTCATGAGCCATTGCATGTACATTGCATGTTTTTTTTTCAAAAATGAAAAACAATCCTTATAGTTATATATATTACCATTTTCTGTGAAACTATAGTCAGCTGGTTACGAAATTCCTTGTACATAATTGACTTTGTGGGGAGGGTTTCATATGACGTAACAACTTTTTTAACATTTCATTAACTAACTGTTTTTGGTATCATGCTCTGTCGTATATACATTCCATTTGCAATTTTTTTTTCTTTGGAGTTGATATATAATCAATAAGAGCATAGCATTTTTTTTTCTGTTTTGCGTGAGTTGAAAAAAGACAACTTACAACCAGCCAGAGTAAAATCAAACAAGAATACATATCTTGTAAAAAAAGGCAGTATAAGTACCCAAATCATTATTATTATCATGTTATAGAGTTCATCATTGATAAAGGCTACAATGACTTTTTTTTATTTCGAAAACTGAAACTCAAATTGTGATCACTGGATTGACCACGCTTTTACATATATATTCTTACTAAATGATTTCGTCACATGGTGGATATTCTCAAATACCCGTGTCAGTCTCTCATTAATGGAATGTTTACATCACAACCAGCTATATATAGAAGGCAAATCAAATTTTACATTTCAAAGAAAAAAGACAAGCTTATGAAGCAAAATGCATATGTCTCCGAAAAGAAAGGGGCCTTAATGTGTTTCATCCTACATTTATTTTTTATTTTAAACGTCGTCAGTATTTGAGTGGAAATATATATTGTAAAATTTGCTTTTCGTTGATATAATCTAATTTTAATTTGCAAACATTTGTCTGTAACCTAATGAAGAATGAGTATTCACACAACTCAATTTGAAAAAAAAATCAGCGCTAATTACAGGGTTCCTTTCAAAACCTGGGACTGAATACGTTTGAATGCCTTCAACTGCGAAAGCATAGGTTATACCAACACACAAAAGCATTTGTTTTTGCATCTAAGTCATCTTAGCCATATTCAGCACTAATTTGGTATCAATTATAATACACCCCCTCTACAGAAACATTTGTCGACTATATAATACCCCTCCTCTACCGAAATATTTTTAAGACTATGTGATACTCCTCCTCTACCGAAACATTTTGAAGACAATATGATACCCTTCCTCTACCGAAACATTTTGAAGACTGTGTGTTGCCACTCCTCCACCGAAATATTTTGAAGACTATATGATACCCCTCCTCTACCGAAACATTTTGAAGACTATATGATACCCCTCCTCTACCGAAATATTTTGAAGACTATGTGATACCCCTCCTCTACAGAAATATTTTGAAGACTATGTGATACCCCTCCTCTACAGAAACATTTTGAAGACTATATGATACCCCTCTTCCAGCGAAACATTTTGAAGACTATGTTATATCCCACCTCTACAAAATATTAATATTTTGAAGACTATGTGATGCCCCTCCTCTACTGAAACATTTTGAAAACTATGTGATACCCCTCCTCTACCGAAACATTTTGAAGACTATGTGATACCCCTCCTCTACCGAAATATTTTGAAGACTTTATGATACCCTTTCTCTACCGAAACATTTTGAAGACTATATGGCTCCCCATCCTCTATCGAAATACCCCTCCTCTACCGAAACCTTTTGAAGACTATGTGATGCCCCTCCTCTACCGAAATATTTTGAAGACTATGTGATACCCCTCCTCTACCGAAATATTTTGAAGACTTTATGATACCCTTTCTCTACCGAAACATTTTGAAGACTATATGGCTCCCCATCCTCTATCGAAATATTTTGGAGACTATGTGGTTCCCCATCCTCTGCTGAAATATTTTGGAGACTATGTGAAATCCCTCCTCTATTAAAATATTTTGGAGACTATTTGAAACCCCTCCTCTACTGAAACATTTTGGAGACTATGTGACACCCCTCCTCTACTGAAACATTTTGGAGACTGTGACAACCCTCCTCTACTGAAACATTTTGGAGACACTGTGACACCCCTCCTCTACCGAAACATATTTGAGACTATGTGACACCCTCTCCTCTATCGAAACATTTCGGAGTCTATGTTATGTAAATGCTTTACATTTTATAACTGATGACAAAGTGACTTACAAACGGGAAAGAACATGTTATTATGTATAAAATACAATTTTTCTCGTTTGAAATATACCTTTGTTAGTTTTCTATTAAAAGGGGTTAACAACCTACCAGCAATATAATGCAGTACAAAAGACAAAACTATGTTCTAATAAGAATTATTATTATAGTAATAAATCACAGTTAAATAGATGGAGGATATATGATTCGATCAAATGTCACTAAACGACAATAATATTCCATTTTTGTCAACAAACAGAAATATAATCATCGTTAAAGGACAAAATATATCTGTGGTAGTCCAACCCAATTAAGCAAATTTATTACAAATATTAATACCTTGTCGTCCAATTAATTTGTCGAAGTAATTCAATATCTAACTGCAGGGCTGGTACAATACATTGAATATTAAAACTGAGGACAACAAATTAAAAATGCACCGTACCAACCTTATAGATGTGTTGAGTTACAACGACGAATCTATAATTGGATAGGATATTTAATGACAGGAAATGTAGACCTATAATGACAATAGTTTTGGGGTAGGGTATAATGTCAGGAAAATAGACCTATAATAATCAGGTGTCAAGAAAAACAAGTTTCATTTTTTTTCTTTATTTTTTTATGTACAATAAATGTATTTAGTTTTTATATATATATTTAAAATATACAACGATAAAGTGGTGGAAGCATTTTTGGTTTTAAAAATATTTTTATGGTCACAATGATGACAAGATGAGGCAAAGGGTATAATGCTAAAGAAACACACATTACAATTATCAATTTATTATCAAGATACCACACACACACACACACACACACACACACACACACACACACACACACACACACACACAATATTGGAATTTATTTATTTATTAATAAACTTATTTTCAGAATATATCCATTCAGAATCAAGATTTGTGAAATTCACTACTATGCTATTAAAATAGTTTGATTTATTTCCTGTAATTTCCTTTAAAAATCAAGAACATTACTTCAATAATGACAAGGGTGACATATTTTTGCTGTAGTTTTAATAGTTTGTCAGTTTGACCACACCCCAACTGCTTTCAAATCTGCGATTTCAATTTCCATGATTTTAATCGAACTGCAAAAATAAAACAACCACAGAAAATATCTGTTAATCACCATAATGTGGTTAAGGGTTGTCGATCTATCAATACAGTACCACTAGCCTCTCATAGTTGCTCAGCCAGACCATTCTTTTTAAGTGCAAGTCCAAGATATAATATTATTTGACACATGCTTGACATTAAGAAGTCAGCTGATGACATCTTATAGTGAAAATTTGATTTGATTTGATTTTTTGTTTTACGCCATACTCAACAATTTTTCAGTCATATGATGGCATCCAGTTTTTATTGGAGGAGAAACCCTGGTTACCCGGGTAAAGACCACCAACCTTCCGCAAGAAAAATGGCAAACTTTCCCACTTAATTCGAAATGACCCTAGCGGGATTCGAACCAGAAGTGAGAGGCCGTGTGATTTAAAGCGCAATGCTCTAACCACTCGGCCATGGAGGCCCCCTCTATAGTGAAAAGAAATTGCATTTATTTTGTATCAGAATTAAGTGAAAACCATGATTCTTTCATATTAGACTTGTAACTCCAACCCTTATTGGCTCTTATATTTATCACAGCATGGTTTTGTTTGTTTAGCTACTGTCTTTGAAAGGGCATAGTCAAACATTATACATCTGAGTATTTAAAAATGTTACTATTTCGTATCTGAATTAAATCAATGATTTGGTACTTCAGAAAATTTCATGAATAGCGGTGGATACCTGCCTCTCAGTTCGCCAAACAATAGGTAAAAATTAGTTTAATGATTTGTGTATAACAAGTTCAAGTTCAAGTTCATTTTATTCCGTAAGCCATTGGTTCATTGGTACAAACATATATACAATATATACAGGAGTGAATGGCTGAATACACAATGGTGAGAAGAAAAAAAAGTAATATTACAATAACACTTCACATAACACACTTAACATTATCATATAATTATGTAAACATACACATGGAGAGCAGTATTACAAAGAATTTCTAGTTCTACAGGCTAAGTGTAAATATGTACCCAAACTACAAATTTCATTAACATTGTTCACACTCAGTAACGGAATTAGCTTAAAAACACTAGGTTTATAATAATAATACTTTTTAATAAATTTTGAAATATAACAATGCTAAATTGTACCATAATATGTTACACCTCAACAACCCCTTTGAAAAAATTCTGCATCCACCACTGAGTATTTGAGTGAGACATTACCTAAGTAAGATACATCTTGGAGATATACCCTATACATCTATGCTATACATGCATAGGCGTCGGAACCGGGGGGCTAGGGGGGGCTTAGCCCCCCCACTTTTTTGCAAATATAGACATAGGACATAGACGTTTCTGGCGTGTGTATGTGTTTTAAGTTGGTTTAGTCCCCCCACTTTCAGTTTGCTTCCGACGCTGATGACATGTATAGCATAGGTGTATAGGTAATACTAGTAACCACAAACTTAACAAAAAAAAGCTACCATCACTTGAATTTCTTAAGAAAAAACATAACAATAAACTTGTAAACTAGTTTTCCTTTCATTATATATACCCTTTGCCTCTTTTAAAAACAAAAATGCTTCCACCACTTTATCGTTGTACATTTTAAATATATATATAAAAACTAAATACATTTATTGTACATAAAAAAATAAAGAAAAAAAACTTGTTTTTCTTGATACCTGATTATTATAGGCCTATTTTCCTGACATTATACCCTACCCCAAAACTATTGTCATTACAGGTCTACATTTCCTGTCATTAAATATCCTATCCAAATATAGATTCGTCGTTGTAACTCACCACATCTTTGAGATTTGTAAAAATTAAGTCGATAAGCAAAAGCTAATTTTAATTAAATGTCTTCCTTTCACAATCATCTTGAAAATAGATTGTTTGTGTATTTCCCATATATTGACCGATAACTATATCTATACTTGCGAATATCACAGTCACCCCGCCACTTCCGCGCCGGTTAAAGGGATACATTTATTTATTTTGCGACGTAAATAAACGATAAAAATACATAGCTTAAACTACAATCATTAAAATATAATTACTTTCATCAATTGGATTTCTTATATCGTCAATTCAGTCCAATTTGACCAATATAATTGTTTTTCTTTCAAGCGGTAAAAACACACCGGAAGGACGTAGACAAAATGAAAGTACATTTGTTTTCTTGCAGTCCTCACACCGGAAGTTGTAAAACCAGATTTCCGGAAACGGAACTAGAACTATACACGTTCTTGCAGAGTACACGCTACACCGGCTGTATTTCCATATGCAATGACCTTTCAGATAACCATATCATGCTTCGTAATTAGGTCAGACGGATCTCGGTCCTTTACGCGCTCGGTCTATCATCAATCTCGGCCCTTGACACGGCGTATGTTGAAGTCGGTCGATTTCTATGCGTTTTTATATTTACTTTTAAAAACAAAACGTAAGTTTTATTGGGAAATACATGCATTGTGTAAATTATGTGCTTTTCAACACTATTTTAAACACCTGAAGCAAATCGATGAAAATATGAATAAAAAAGTCAGGTCAATAAAAATCTTTTTCAATATATTAGTGTCAAAATCAAAATAAAATAACTGCGTAAACTATGCGTACCTCATGTTTTACAATCATGCCGCTTTGTCTGGGGAAGTTGGCCAGTTCATATGTGTCAAGATTGATAAAGCCGAGAATGCGATGGGACGAGTTAAAAATGGGTTGTGATCACTCGATATTCCAGACGGCCGGCATGTCGACAATTTCAGAAACGAATGTTTTTTAAGGACGGAAAAGACAAACTTTGCCTGATTTAGATATGAAATGATGATGTACGAAAATAAACGCAAAGGATAATAAGAATAGAATATATGTTAACTGCAAATAGTCCGTGCTTATTGGACACTCGGTAATCTTCGTAAAAATTACCGAAAGTAAATTTGCAATGTTCTGAGTAATGGCGGACAAACAAAATTATATTTACGGTTTACGTTTGGCAAGATTTTTCAATAGAATGTCCAGGACATAGATACAAATCCGGTAAAAATGGACAAACACGGACCTCTGGAAACCAAGAGGTGGAGTCAGGTGCCATGGAGGAGTAAGCATCCCCTGTCGACCGGTCACACCCGCCGTGAGTCCACAGTCAAGTCCAATGAAACAAGTGAGGAGTGTATCCTTATGAAATAAAATATAACATAAAATGGACATGTAAAAATGTTCACCTACGACAGCTCATATAGCTTTAATCTTTTTTAAAAAGAATGTGCGATTTGAAATTTAGGTCGGATTCACAAACAGTCCCCCTTTTGTGATTTTCCTGATGAAAAATATACTTAAGGGTAAATTGGCACATTTTTACAAATAGACCTAGTCTAAATAGGTATGTCAGATTTGTTTTAAGATACAAAAATATAAGGATTACAGTAATGCATGGAGTCACGTTTTATCTGTGCATTCCTATTTTTGAAAATAGACCGTATTGTTCTTTGATTTGAATTTGAATGTTGTTTTACGCCACACTTGACCATTTTCAGTTATATGGTGGCGGTCAGTTTTAAATGAGGAAGGAGAGAACCCGGTTACAACGTACCCGGGAAGAGATCACCGGTCTTCCGCAAGTAAACTGGAAAGCTTTCTCACAAAAATCAGCCTAGGTACCGTTCCAGCGGGACTCGAAATGCGAGACTTCCTGGTTCAAAGCGCGATGCCACGGAGATCCGTACAGACAAATTTACTAATACGCTTAATTTTGGTATTTGTCACGCCTGCATCTCATCCAAAATACCCGAGCCAATTTAAAGTAATCTTGTGTACAATATTATGTAAGACCCAATAACCGTTATCATTTCACGGACCTTCTGAGTGTATGTTAAACGCTCCGAGACTTGACTAGCGGACCAAGATATGTTTAAAAACGCGTTGTAATTGTGTGTTAGTTGACTAAAAGTATGATAAATGATATATGTTTTAAAAAACATGACAGCTGTATTTCAATTGCTGAGTGAAACATTCTTATGTCAGGATTAATATAGGGTTATTTGCTGTGAACTAACAGTTAGTATGGTCATGATGAAGAATAGCGTAAGATAGGTAAAACTGATAAATACGTGTATCTAAACAAACGACAACCTGAGCTTTCGGTGTACGAGAAAATAACCAATCATTACATTTGCATTCCAGATAGAAATTCTATCAATCTCTGGTGCGTTAAATTAGTGTCCTGAAAGTCGACTTATTTATCCATTGCACCCTCGACTGATATCTTCTATCTGGAACTCAAAGTGGAGCTGGATTCCATTTATCTATATCTATATCTACAATGTTGTTTGTTGTGTCATTTATTATGTTTTACTTTTAAATTATTTTTCATCTTCAGCCCATATTTACTCAAAATTACGACCTACATATATTGTTTTACATAAATTTTGATAATTAGACATTTGTTTTTCAAACTTACACTACATCGTATCAGTATGGTTTTGTCGTCAAATCATAATTTCAGTAACAAGTACACAACGTGTCCATGTGTAAGTCCGTATGTGTCCTCCAGCATCGTTCCATTTTGTGTA
Organism: Atrina japonica; assembly: GCA_030159075.1. Classification (NCBI taxonomy): domain Eukaryota; kingdom Metazoa; phylum Mollusca; class Bivalvia; order Pterioida; family Pinnidae; genus Atrina; species Atrina japonica. The sequence continues at coordinate 406,181 of BROG01000431.1, read as the reverse complement.
CTAACTATGACGCTACTTTAACACATATTTTTGGCTTACGACGTTATTATCATGAAGGTCATTTTTGCTCTAGACACGCCAAATTCATTTTGTTGATATTCTTCTTGCTATAAATATAGTATCATGTTATTATTGGTAAGAAAGCTAATATTTTCTTTCTTTGTTTGATACATTTTGCTTTCTATAACATTCGTATCTTCCTCAAATACATGTATTAGATTCTATATCAATGTGATATAGTATGGGTTCGGCAATATTTGCCAGAGTAATCGTATTTTTTAAAAATATCTATGAATGGCTTGATAATCGGGAAACGTGAGTAGTCCCAAACACATGTTGTGTATTATTTTCACTGCTTACTACTACTACCACCTCCATAAACATAGCTGTTGTTGATGCTTCTACTCACACAATGTTATTTATTTTACAGAAAATGAGCTATATACCTTGGACCATCCATGTAAGTACTTTACATTTAATAACAATAAGTTCAGTCCTGTGTTCCGGTGACATTTCTATTGTTGAAAATGAAAACCTCAAAAATCGTATTTTAAGAGGTCCAAAATACCGCGAAGCCCTTTCCTTTAATTGGCGAAAGAATTTTAGTATAGTTGTGGATTTTGTCGAGAATTATACCAAACGATGGGCCAAACAAGAAGTCGTGGAACCAGACACATTGTCTGAATGGTTACAACCTATACGTGGTTGATAAAATCTCGTATTAGAAATCTTAAAGGAATTATGAAAATACATTGTCCTCTGTATTTAGTGATTCAGAAGTGGTGGATAGATTACATGACCAATGTGTACTGGTCCCAGCAGATAAAACCTCAAATTATATAAGTTTTTATTTGTACGGCACATTACTATAATTGTTTATTAGAAGAACTAGGATTTAATACGAATTCTGGTAACCCTACATATACACATAACCCACTTTCAAAGGAAGAGATCTTTAAAAATCACATATCCGTATTACGCTCTTTTGATATACCTACAACCGATAATGATTTTGAGCTACCATATTTATATTTGATACCTAAACTTCATAAACCCCCATATAAGCAGAGGTACATAGCAGTATCCACCAAATGTTCTACCAAACCTTTATCTTTACTCCTTACAAAGATACTGACAGCCGTTAAGGAACTGTAGAGTTGCTTATTCCAGAAACGATGTAAATAAGATGTGTACTTAAAAATTTAACTTTTAGAAATTCTGATGGCACACCTTTTTTGTTCTCAAATTTACAGTATCAAAATATGCGAATTTTCTACTCTTTACGCAACAATTCCACATGAAAAATTAAAAAGAGAGACTTTTAGCATAATCTTCAACCGGTTTTTAACGAAAGGTAGTGCCCGAAAATTTAAATATCTAGTCCTTGATTATCAAGATACTTATTTTGTTCAACACCACTCTGTTTTTACACATAATTACACTGAAATTGATGTAAAGAATATGCTGAAGTTTCTAATGGACAATATATTTGTAATGTTCGGAAACGTGGTCTTTCAAGCTGTTTCTTTATTCATACAAAGCAGACGTCATTAAAAAAAAGCTAGTGGTGTCCATTAATTTGACATTTTGATATATCGACGACGTTTTGTCAATTAATAATGATAATTTTCATGCATATGTCAATGCGATATATCCCAGCGAACTAGAAATTAAAACATACATCAGAATCAAGCACAGACGCTTCATATTTAGACATTTTCTTTACTATGACAGGAAATTAACAACAAAGCTATACGACAAACGCGACGATTTCGGCTTTCCTATCGTAAATTTTTCACATTTAAGAGATAATCTCCCACAATCACCTGCATATGGCGTTTATATTTGACAAATGATTCGATATTCCAGGGCTTGTTCAACATATGAACATTTCGTATACAGATAAAAACTACTCACTAACACATTATTGATACCGGGATATTGAAAGCCGCTTTTGATGTCAACGTTCCGCAAATTTTACGGTATTTTATAGTCTTCTTTGCGATTACTCCGTTTCACTAAATGAAATGTTGAATTGCCTTTTCGATAGCGGTTGCTGAGACGACGTCTGTACTAATTGTTTTTCGCGTATTTTATTTGGATTTGACTGTGGACTCATGGCGCAGATGTGACCGGTCAACATGCGATGCTTACTCCTCTATGACACCTGGTCCTACCTCTTAATTTCCAGAGGTCCGTGTTTGTCAGATTTTACCAATTCTGTATGTATATTCTGGACATCCTAAAGATTTATTCTTTGATATCTGAGATTTATATATAAAGTATTGATTATTGGAAGTTGTTAGTCCCCACTGGTTACCAGAAAAAAATATTTTTACGTTGTGTCCGTCAGGCATTCCATCCATCATACGTCCTTTTGCTTTGGCCGGGTCATATCTTCCTGTTCCTACCATCCTTAAGAGTTAATCGAGTTTATTTTATTTGTCTGAGCAAAATAGAACTAATTTCTTCACTTAAGCACCCAATGTTTAGTATTTTTAAGAAGACAGTGTCACAAACAAAAGCTCCTACCATCCTAGTATACTTTGTTGGTTTCATTTGTATGTGCCATATTCGTTTTATTTCTTCACCAAAGTCTACCATTTTTTGTTCAGCTTATACGATAGTTTTAGGAGTGTTAGTATGTACGACTATCAAGTAAGTAATAATTTTTAAGTACACATCTTATTTACATCGTTTCTGAAATAAGCAACTCTACAGTTTTGTTGAAGGTTTTCCTTAACGGCTGTCAGTATCTTTGTAAGGATTAAAGATAAAGGTTTGGTAGAACATTTGCTGGATACTGTTATGTACCTCTGCTTATATGGGGTTTTATGAAGTGTAGGTATCAAATATAAATATGGTAGCTCAAAATCATTATCGGTTGTAGGTATATCAAAAGAGCGTAATACGGATATGTGATTTTTAAAGATCTCTTCCTTTGAAAGTGGGTTACGTGTATATGTAGGATTTCCAGAATTCGTATTAAACCCTAATAATTCTAATAAATAATTATAGTAATGTGCCATACAAATAAAAACTTATATAATTTGAGGTTTTATCTGTTGGGACCAGTACACATTGGTCAAGAGTTATATATATAAGATGTTGAATGAATGATGAAGAGTTGGGGGTGGGTAAAATTTGTTCGAAAATTATCTCTACCGTATCCAAACTTGTGATAATAAAGACAATATAAGTTCCTCGATACATTAAGTATATGTTTACTCTAGTGCAGTACGTTACTTAATCTACGTTAAGTGAGGAGAGACTGTGACTTTAACGTAATGAGACATATTTTGAATTACTGTAGCATCTTTTTAGCAGTTGCAAATATCTCTTCTTTCTGTAAATCTTTGGTTCAATTTTTACAATGGCGTAAGAGGTCCTTATCAAACGAAATACCAAACAAGTATCCAATCTTTCTTATTCAGGCAGAAATCCCACTAAATTGGTTTATTTTGTCGATATCTTCGACATATTCAAGTAGTTCTTCCCTAGGATTTTGATGAGATTTCAATTCATTATTATAGAATTTACATTGCTTAGTCGTTTCCGGGCATACTAGGTTTAACATGAGTCTATATCGGAGTGTATCTCCCAATTTTCACAGCCAGCCATTTGTAAACCCATGACATAGCACTGACATCTAAATTGAACATCTTAAAAATTTACAGTCGGTATAAATATTTTATCCAAATTAGTTAAACAGTCATTTTTGCAACCACTTAAAAATTTCGAATGATAATTAACATCTGCCATAAGGAGGATGGGGATCTATATCGAACTGATACCTCTACAGCCAATATTCGACCCTTAGTGTGCTAGCGTTAGACAATATCAGTCTTGGTCTTCCAACATTTGTGTGCTAGCATTAGATGATATCCTAGTCTTAGTTTTCCTACTGTTAATGTGCTAGAGTTAGATGATATCCGAGCCTAAATCTTCCTGCGCTTAGTGTGCTACAGTTAGACGATATCCAAGTCTTAGTCTCCCTACATTAATGTGCTAGCGTTAGTTGATATCCAAGAAGTCTTTCTACATTTAGTGTGCTAGCGTTACATGATATTCTCACCACTATGGGTATTCACCCCGGTAATTATGTCCGTTTTCTTCCATTGGAGATCCCAATCTTCCATATGAGACCAATGTCCAAATTGTGCTGACTATTCAGTCATTTATAAAAGCATCCAAAAAGTTCTAGTCAATCTAAGGATAACCATTGCAACCAATACTCAAGCTCAACTTTTATTTCATTATTTTGACAATAAAATCGTTTGTAAAATATTTGGGTTTGAATTATTAAGAAGCATATTATTATTTTTCATCATTCACACATTCATACTTAGGATTTTCCTGTAAAAATGAAAAAATATGTTGAGTACGGTACTCAAAATTTGAGTACGTACTCAAACAATATTTCAATATTTCTGAAGTTCCCTTCAAATGAGCAATGATTTTGATCATTATTTAGAGTTATATGTCATCAATATATAAACATGTCCAGTTACAGGATAATTTTTTTAAAACATGAAAAGTTAGCTGAGCTTGAGTACTGAGTAAATTTGGTGACTCCGGGCCCAGATTCTCCCTTCTCTCATCTACGCTTTTCTCTCTCTCTCTCTCTCTCTCTCTCTCTCTCTCTCTCTCTCTCTCTCTCTCTCTCTCTCTCTCTCTCTCTCTCTCTCTCTCTCTCTTTCTCTCTCTCTCTCTAATAGGTTGTGTATGTATGTGTGTGTGTGTGTGTGTCTGTGTGTGTGTAAAGCATACGAATTGTATGTTTGCCAAGAAGACCTTGTAAGTTGTAAGAACTTGTGTCTAATCCATTTGTTATTTCAATAAAATATGTTTAAATCAAGACTCCACCCCGCCAGGTTATATATATTTTACTATAACCGAGAACCATACGGTGTTTTTTTTAGTTTCAGAGGTTTTATAAGGTGTATACGACTGCTTAGAAACCATTTAAGACATATACGGTCATTATAATGAATAATTAGTGCTAAATTTAACTTAATTTTCGTGAAGTTAAAACATTGAGTGTCTGTGAGAAGAATTATCATGGCGAGATTTCGTACATATATAAATTTTGATTTCGAATTACATGTAGAAATTATCGCTGTTTTATAGAAATAGGCCACGAAGTTTATTCGAAACATCGAGAAATTCGACTCATTAAAGTTCGAATTATAAAAAGTAGCCTTAAATAACCAAAACAATTATTCGGGGCGTTGTCAATAGTTCGAAACATCGAGAAATTCCACTCATCGAAGTTCGACTCATCGAATTTCAACTGTATTATATTGTTTGTGTTTCATGTCAGGGTTGATTATATTAAATGTTTTCCTGAAGATTATTTATCATAATGATGTAATATCTCATAATTTTACATTGATTAATATAGGAAATTTTTAATTTTACCAGTCTCAGATCCACGTGGACCCTATCGTAGAGGGAGGGGTAAGTTACTGACTAATTTCCAAATATCTTATTATCTTGCATTATCAGATCAACGTCTTTTATAATTAACTCTATGTGTACTTTAACTAGAATCATTTATATTTTGGTGCTTCCGTTTCAGAGCTAATCCATCAATCCGCCAATATATGCATTTTACAAATGTTATATCTGTTTTACGTAACGAAACTTGGACTGAAAACAAATCAATAATCTGCCATTCTTCTTTGAATTTCCCCTGAAGAAACCTCAATCTGTCAGATTTATTCATATAACACTTCTGTTTGTTTGTTTGTTAATTGTTGTTTAACGTCCCACTCAATAATCTTTTACTCATATAGAGACGTCACTAAATGCCGGTGAAGGGCTTCAAATTTTGGCCTATAATCGGCATTTATGGCCATTGAGCAGTGAGGGTTCTTTAACGTGCCGACGCCTACTGTAACACGGGACCTCGGTTTTTACTGTCTCATCCGAAGAACAGGAAACCAACCTGCCCCCGGCTGGACTCGAACTCACGATCAAGAGTCGAGCGCGCTACCGACTGAGCCAGGCCGGCTCGTTCAAACTCGGACGGACATAATTACTTACAATTACAACGAACACTACATGTAGTGGAAGGAGCGCTAGTTCTGCATATATATTGCAACGATGACAAAAACAAACACTGACTTTCTGCTTAATGTCAGGGTGTGTTCAACTCGTGAACATTTCATAAACAGAGGCAAACTATTCACTGATAAGATTCAGTCACAAGTAGGAATTGCATTCAATGTCAACATTTCGCAAATACTTCAGTTTGTATAATTCCCTTTGTTTTCAATTACAATGTTTCACTGAGTTACTGTCGTACATGTATAGAGACGTCTATAGAGTCTAAAATTTATATAACTTTGATAATAACTTGAATTTAAATATTTGTGTAATAATTCAGTTTCAGGAATGCAAAGAGCACTGCTCAAAAGATTGCTTGTATCACCAGCTGAAAAGAAATAATTCAAGGCCTACAGTGAATGATCTGTAATAAATTTCTTTCAATAAAGTCTTGATATAATGTATATATTTATACATCTGTTTTACTAAGAGGACGTATTCAGTGACTGAGATTCAAAACATGAATCTATTAAACTTGACATTTTATGTTTACTAGGATGTCTTTTACCTTTACCCCGTGACCTTTAAACTTTGTCATGATAATCTGCAGGTAATAATTCCCAACGGATTTCTAATATATCTTATACAAGATAAGTTTTGAGTTAAGAAGCTATGTGTATAACAGAGTATCCAGTGACATTTGAAGTACCCCTTAGTATCAACGAACTATTAGGAAAAAAGCAAGTTTTTGATTTTGGAGACTAATTATTTTTACTCCTGTTTGTGTACAAATTAAATTATGGTATTCCTTTGCTATACAAGCTAGCTTTTTAGGTCACCTTAGTCAAAATCCCAATGTGACCTGTTGTAATCGTTTTTGTATGTCCCCGTGCCTCGTCCGTTGTTTACTTGCACACATCATCTGGATCATTGTGAAAAATTAAAGTGTCTACGTCATGGACATTGATTAAACATTAAAAATATTTGTCAATGTTTAGACAGTTTTACTTATTTCCATGACCCTGTTGGCTTATTTTAACACAATATGACAAGAAGGAGAAAAATAGGTACGTCTTTAAAAAAAAAAAAAAGAACCAATTATCACATTCTCACTTTATAATTTTTTTCGCAGGTGACCGATAAGGACCATTGGGCCTCATTTTGGTATTCATATAGGATTTTGTGATCAAGATAAATTACGTATTATAATCTTGATAAATTAATTTTAATAAAAATAGGGAAATAATTACACAACGGTTTGCCATATAATTAAAAACGGTATTATTGTTTATGTCATCTATCATTCATGGCATTTTGTAAAAAATAATACCACAAGGTATATAAATGGCAACAAGTGTTTTATTTACATACATTTACAATCACTGCACTAATAAAAATGAAAGTCTTGACTTAAGGGTTCAATCAATCGCTCTTTTTTAAAACATTTTTTAAGAGACTCACTAAAACGCCAAATAATGTTACATTATATATATTATATTTGCAATTGAGCTATCGCCAGGTATCTGACTCATGGCTGTCCATGTGATATTTTGACGTATTTCGATTGTGATGTCATAATCACACAAATGTTTGACTTAGTCATGTAGTAGCAATAGGTGGCATATACAAAACCCTGAAACATTTCTAGATAAAATAGGTCTACTTCACATTGATCTATATATATTATAAACATAATACCAAAGTTATAATGCTCAAGGCGATCGTTTCTGTCAATAAGACTTCATCAGTTTAGCTCCAATTTAAAAAAATATTTTCTAAAGAGAAAGTGGTATCAGATAAGGCCAAAAGGTCTATTTAAGACACATAACAAATTACCTAAGTGTCGCTGAAATTGCCTAAAAGCCAACACATCAATTAATAAAATTTAATTTGTAATATAATGCTTGTACAAGAAAACAATATCAATACTTTCTAGATATTTCATATGTTTAAGAGATTAATGGGTGTGATAAAATTATATATATATATATATATATATATATATATATATATATATATATATATATATATATATATATTGGTACAACAGTAATTTATTTCTAGTATTGAGTAAATGTAATACATATAATTTTGAATGTATAAAAGCATCGAACTACAATAAATAATACATACATTATAGAAAATACAGTACAACAATAAGACAAAGAAAGTGAAAAATTAGCAAAAAGTTACCAAAAATGAAATACATGTACTATGTTTTGCAAAGACTTTTGACCTATGACTGGAGTTTTGATATAAAAAACACAAAGAACTAGGTAAATAATTTTACCATAGCCCTAAAATGAACATTTATAATCATCATTGTCAGAACATGTGATAGGTTGTTTATCAGTATATGCCAAATATAGTTTATATAAGTTTAATTTTGTTTTTCTTATGTTAACATAGAAAAATACGTTGCATAAAACTGCACTTGTTCTCATAAAAATGTCTCCTATCGTTTTGTGTTTTTTTACTGACGTAGACGTAGCAGATACAACTTGAGTGAAAAACGACGATGACAAAAGAAAATACTGTTCTAAGCTAGATAATACAAACAACCTATATAGTATTGTAATACAATGTATATGAATATGGCTAGTTTAAAGAACCAATCAAATATCACCAACACAACCAAGACATGTACTCAACGAAAAAGGAATGAAGTTGTATGCATTGGATTCCAAGACTTTATTTCCTCGATTAATGAAGAAAGTAATTGACAAATTAAATTTTCAATTTTTTTACATTTATAATGCTACATAATATATCATCCATATAATGTTTAAATATTTTCATTCCAGTTTTCTTTCATTTCATATTAAATGGGATAATTCATTTATTCAAGTACCTTCACATAAAATCAAACAGCTTTAGATATTTTCTTGACACACATCTACTGTAATCTACTTCCTCGGGGATATGTATCTAGTAATGACTTAATTGTGAGCAGATGAATTAATTTATATATATATATATATATATATATATATATATATATATATATATATATATATATATATATATATATATATATATATATATATATATATATATATATATATATATATATATATATATATATATATATTGTATAAATCAACTCCAGATTTGATAAAGTCAAATGCACATTGAAAAAATCTAACGTACAATCCGTACTTCGTACAACGCGAAGTGCACATGTCGATGTTTTAGTTTGTTGTAGCTAACATTACTTGAGTTCGCCACATCGCTCACAGTGAGTGTATGGAAACCTCAATTTACAAATTATCGTAACACTCCTTTTGCGTGTAGACGACTTAAAATTAAATAAAAATAACAAAGTTGGGTAAGACGTCAAAAATTAATTTGTCAATTTATTTGAAAAACACGAAATTTAAACATACAGTCATCCGTGTAAATCACTCAGATGTAACTAGCTTTTCAATCTATGCATTTTGTTGTAGCTAAAATGACTTGAGTACGTCACATCGCTCACCGTCAGTGTATGGAAACCTCAATTTACAAATTATCATAACACTCCTTTGGAGTGGAGAAGACTTAAAAATAAATAAAAATGACATAGTTGGGTAAGACGTCAAAAATTAATTTGTCAGTTTATTTGTAAAACACGAAATTGAATCATACAGTCATCCGTGTAAATCACTCAGATGTAACTAGTTTTTTAATCAATGCAGTAGTTCTGGAAAAGAGGGGTACCCTTGAGACCTTTTTTGCCCCACCCTTGATTCACTTATGAGTCGATCTGGCCAAAAAAAAAACCACACAACTTGGTAGGAGATCTTGGATACTTCTTTCATGTAAAGCGGATTTGAAGAACAAGCTATAGCTAATGATATGAAAAAAATGTCCCCAGCCCCCCCCCCTCCACCCCCCCCCCCCCCCCCCCCCCCCCCCCCCCCCCCCCCCCCCCCCCCACCCCCCACCCCCCCCCCCCCCCCCCCCCCCCCCCCCCCCCCCCCCCCCACCCCCCCCCCCCCCCCCCCCCCCCCCCCCCCCCCCCCCCCCCCCCCCCCCCCCCCCCCCCCCCCCTCTGTTTTGTAGTTTTTAAAAAACTCATACAAATTTAAAAACTAAAATTTCAGCAACATTCTTTCGAGAGAACATTTCCCTACCAAATTACAGGTAAAACACATAAAATGAATGCATCATAATGAATAAAGGGGAGAAAATCAAAGAAATCATACAAAAATTAATGAAATTATGCAATTAGTTTTTCAATCCATGCATTAGTTCTGGAGACTTTTTTAAGAGGGGTACCTGCTGGGGCCTATCTTGCCCAACCTGGATCCAGCCAGCCGAACTAGCCGATGAACAAACTAAGTAGATGACCTGGAGTACATAATTCCTATAAAGTTTCAGCAAAATCCCTAAAGCGGTACTGACAAGGTGAAATACTACACCTGTTTTTGCAGTCTTAAAAAATTCAGGAAAAAGTAGAAAAATTACATTTCAGCAAAATTTTTTCAAGTTAGCATTTCTCTACCTAATTACAGATAAAGAACATAAAATGAAAGCCTCATAATAAATAAAAGGTTAGAAAATGAAAGAAATCATATAATGACAAATTCTGAAAAGGCGTAAAAATTTCTTTCCGATTTCTACGAAATTAACAAATTTGATTAATACGTCTATGTAGATCACTCTGATGCAATTTGTTATTCAATTCATGCAACGGTTATGGAGGAGAAGTTTTTTAAAGATGGGTACCCCCTGAGACTTTTTTGGCCCCACCCCTGTGCCGATCAGGTCGAAATGAACAAACTTGGTAGAGAACATTGAGTAATTGCTTTTATGAAAATCCCTTCAGCCGTTTTGGAGAAGTCGAAAATGTGAAAAGTAAACAGACGACGGGGGAAAAGGTGATCAGAAAAGCTCACTTGAACCTTAAAGTTTGCCTCAGGTGAGCTAAAAATGTATTGAAAGCAAACATGACACATCAATGTTGTATTAATATTTAATATTTAATTATGCGATTTCGGAATGGACAAATTCGCCGTTGTTAGAATTCCATTGTGCTAAGATTTGATGCAAATGTTTTTGTGCCGTGATTATTCAGATCACGATTAACATTTTCAGGATGTGTACAGTTGGACATTTGAAAACAATAGACATTTAGAGTTAAGGTTTTACATTGAGATTAGAATTTAGATTTATTGGGCGTATTTTGGTCAGTGGCAAGATGATAACTCATCACTGTACTAGAATTTCTAACATATATTAAAAGTTTTTATGTTTTCAATTTATTATTGCATATAAGTGAAAAGGTACCGGTTCCGTAAGTAGATTATAGGGGTGCCCTGATCATTACTTTTTTAATATCCTGCCCTTAATTTCCAAGCCATTTTCTTTTTAGTGTTTTCATTTCTTCACTTCATCTATTTGTCTTTTTAAAATTGAAGTGCAGCAATGTGGCCATCGTTAGCAGTAGATTTTGCAGTGTGGGGTTAATAATACATTATATTGACGCAAGATTACACATGTATGTGCATTTCAGCAACATAAACTCTCTTTCAAAATTGAAATTTCCAAATCACACAATTATTTGTATATTTTTGCTTTTTAAAATGAAGATAAATAGTAACAATTCGCAGAAAAATATAGGGCTAAAGGACTTGTTGAAATATATGCTATTAAAGGTCAGTTCGGCGTCCTTTATGAATTTTAAGATATTATAAATTTGCTTTAGAATGTTACTCTTGTGATAGAATTGACATTAAAAGTGATAGACTGGACTGTTATTAATTCTTGCGCACGATTGATATGCAAATGAGTTTTGGTCAAGTTTCCCTTACTGTGTATTGGCTAGATCTGTGAAGTTGGACATAGAAGTTGCGTCATTCCTCATTCACGTGATCTTAACTGATGAGAAACTCGCGGCAGTCTTTGAAGTTGAGAAAAAATGTTTTACATGTACACGTATTGACCTAGAGATTGAAGGCTACTGATAGGAAGTATAGCGTAAGGGTACAATACTGCACTGTCGCATAGAAATTTAACATCGATGAAACGATGTTTATAAGCACACAAGATTTTATAATCATATCGCTGACCTGTGTAGTTTGTTGCATAATAAATTAGCCATCAGTACTCACGTTAGGCCAAATGTCTGACCCGATGTTTAGTTACTTTTTTGTAAAACCTTATTTTAACGATTTAAAAAGTATTCAGTATACTGAGTGTATTATATCTTATTAAAACTGAGGATTGCCATCAACTCGTATCAGTACTTTGATTACATGTTATATTCTAATTCTCTTTATGTCCCGAAATATATGGATCCAATATTTGGCCTGTCCATCTAGCAATGGCTATTGTAGGATTGAGTAGTACTGACATTTTGAAGAGAATTGAGTGTTTAAATTTAGAGACGTGAAATGTATTATGATATGCCACACACGTATATTGTCTATAGTCATATCTGATCACATGAAAAAGATTTAAGATATTTAACTAAAGTTTATCGTATTTTAAGTTTTACAGACTGAAATCATCAAATATTACATATCTACTACAAGATTATTTCCTAAGTACATGCAGATAATTGTTTTATTTTTTTACAGATCATCTCTTCGACCTATATACCAGTTGCTATCTGTTCTGATGAGAAATAGACTTAGATTATTGGTACAAGATATATCAGATATATTCAACATTAGTCCTGCTGCATTCTCTAAATACTAAAACACTTAGATTTTTACTACACAAAGAATTCGAGTCCCTTAACTTAATTCCATCAGAGATCAGTTTACACTCGCCAAAATTTTTCAAACGCAGGAAATTGCACAACTACGTATTCCTCATTTTATTAGTATTCACTACATCTTTATTTAGTTACATATTTCAAATCTACTGGATGACAAATGTTGATGTTCCTGTTATGGAGGACAAGTAGAAATTGTAGAGTCCCTTAATGCCGTTAATGGGGTACCCCACCTACCATCTACCCGAACCTATTCCTTATTTTCAGTAACATATACATACAAAATAAAAACAAATTCAGTAAATTAAACACTTCTTATTGTGATTGAAGTGAATAGACTTGGCTTGACAATACCCCCGAGAATAAGCCAATGACATAAAGTTGATGTAAAGCCTTATCCCCTTTGGTGTAGTTGGCCATGGCTCAGCTGAGCAAACAGCACTACGGCAATATTGCTGCAATATTGTGCCAGTCTATAATAATGGGACTAATTCATGTACCACGTGATACCTGATAACGTTTGTGCGGGACTATTTTTTCTACTAGTGATGGAATGACGCTAGAAGACGATATCCCGCGCTAACGTCATTTTAGCGGGAAGATGGCGTAGAGGTACGTTCCATCACCATTGGAGATACTAGTACCGGACAAACGTTATCGGTTATCACGTGGTACATGAATCAGTCCCATTAAATAATACGAGATTGTATACATCACAGTATGACATTTCACAGTAATAGTATTACTCTTGATATATTGTTGAGATAAGGATATTATTTAGAACATTTTGCATCTTGCATTGCCACCACTGTATTGGCAGTGGGATCAACATTGCATATAACCTCTTATGGTTATCCAGTCTTAGAGCGTTATATTTGGTATATTTGGAGTACATTTGCAGAAATTGAAGATTTTAGAAATATTTTCGATTTTCTCAATCCTCTGTTCTCAACTTATTAATTTGTATTCACCGGTAGTCATCTATTTAAGCTTTGTCTTTTGCTGCGGGTCTAGATTTAATATTTGCTATTGAAAGTTAAATAAATGCATTCGAAAAATTAACAAAAATCTTTTCCACATTGGCAGAACAGATAATTTGTAATATTAACAGGACAAAGGTCTAATTCAGATTGCGTATGGGTCTCACGTATAAAGAAAATAATATGATACTTCAATGGCATTGTATCTGGATTTTATGACATTTTTTAATGGAAGAAAAATGCCATCTCTCTTATTTCAGTGCTTAGATTATTGTTTACTGTAAATGGAAATAATTAATTTCATGATGATTGTAGTCTGACGTTGGGGAGGGTGTGTCCTTACGTATGTTGTGTTGTCTGAATGAATCTAGTATGTAGATCAGGTATAACTTGGGAGCTTTTTATTGTAAACCTTTTGTAATGGATAAATTTTCTGCGTTCTCGACGGTCACTTATTTTCCCATCCTGTTTTTAAAAAAATATATATTTCCCTACAGCAAAATATTGGCAACTCTGTAACTAACCTATCTGCAATTTTATATCTTTTGTCGCTGAAATATTAGCTGTCAAAACAACCAAATTCAGGGATTTTCGTGTGAAAACCTAACAAAAGTATTAATTAAAACTGTTCAGAATTACCATTACTTTTGATGGATATAGACGCAGTTAAACATGCAGTCGAAACAACTTATACAGTTGTAAACATGCTGTGGGTTTAAGATAAATATGAACAAAACAGGATGTATTCTACTGGGTAATTAGGAAGGAATGTATAGAAGTGTTCATAGCATCAATGCTAATTCAAACATTATAAAATGTTTAGGTGTTTATATTGGTCATAACAAGCGAAAATGTTAATTTAGATGTATCGACAACGTTTTGTCAATTAATAATGACAATTTCCATACATAACCCAGCGAACTAGAAATTAAAGAAACAACAGAATCAAGCACACACGCTTCATACTTAGACATTTTACTTACTACAGACACAGATGGGAAAATGGCAACTATACGACAAAGCGCGACGATTTCGGCTTTCCCATCGTAAATTTTCCACATTTAAGTAGTAACATTCCACAGTCACCCGCATATGCAGTTTATATTTTACAAATGATCCGATATGCTAGGGCATGTTCAAAATATGAACATTTCATATACAGGTGTAAACTACTAACTGACAAATTATTGACAACGTTCCGCAAATTGTACGGTTGTTGAGACATCTGTAACAATTCTGAGGAGGATTTGTTCCTCACGTATTTCATTTTGATTTGACTGTGGACTCACGGCGGGTGTGACGGGTCGACAAAGGATGCTTACTCCTCCATGACACCTAATCCCACCTAGATTTGTATCTATATTCTTGACATCCTGAAGATTTATATTTTGGTATCTGAAATTTTTTGTATTGTAATAGAAATTGGATGAATGTTTATCGTGACATGGAAAAATTGTTTGAATCGTGGAAAAAAGTTAACTCACAGTATTAGGAAAATGAGTTAACATAGTATTATGTTGCATCATTATTACCTTTGTCATGTGATTAATATATAAACAAATATTAACAATCTGATATATAATTTCATATCGAATAGCAGTGATAGAATAAAAGGATGTGTTAATCAATCTGATAGAATATAGAGGTATTGGTATTCCTGATATCGAAACTGAAAGCTTTATAAGGGTTTCAAGAATTATCAATAATGATAGCTATAATTTTAGAATTGTAAACAGTTTTGAATACATATAATGTCTACATTGACTATCTGTTTAAAACACGTGAAACGAAATTGAGCGATTTAGAACTTGTAAAACATCGACCTCTTTTCTGTAAAGTATTCATCTCGTTCAATGCCTGTAAGAAGAATCTGGAGTATTCAAAGATTTTTTATGATGCTGTTTTGCAACAAACAATATGACATAACAAATATGTGTATTAGATAACCTTTTTTCAGAAATTGATATAAAGTAAAATTGAAGAAGTACAATCAATAATCAAAACCCAGGTCCATTATAACACGACGAATTAAATGTACAAATGGTCTCAACATGAAGAACAATTACGAATCCCAAACGGGATAAGACCAAGTGTCCGGAAGGAGTCAGCGTCTTCTGCTGGCATGTCACACCCGTCGCAAATGTTCCATGGAAACCTTCTAGTTGGATTAACGGATCAAATTCAGTAAAAAGGTCAAGTTTGGTGATGAGGTCAAGTTCGGTGAAAAGCTTGATTCGTAAAACGGAGTCACTGTCTGTGGCCGTGATCCAGAATACTATATAAAATCTCTGAGAGGGGGACTTCATAATGTTTAACAAGATCCCCGTATCGACCATAAAACAGCTTAAACGACGACTCCAAGCGTTCAACAACGTAACCTTGTGTAAGTAGTTTATTGGTTAGTCGTTTAGCTCTCAGAATAAAACATTCATAAGAAGAGCATGCCCTGCCTTTCACTGACCTGAACGAGTTAAGATTTTCAGTAATACATTAAAATTACACTGGTAAGAGTAGTCGTTACTGCTTGTCATCATACCCAAGAGTAGCCAATGAGAAAATATCCAATAGTATGCAGTCAAAACAGAGCTCGTCACTCTTCGTTGTCTTCGCGGATTGTGAAGTTTCACGTGCACGCATTCGATTTGTTTGTGCTACAGTCTAGAACTCTCGCCAATTCAAAGAATAAATTTAACCCTTTTACACAGTAATATTTATATACTGTGTGTAAGTAATCAACTTGGTAACCTCAAAACTCGTCCACATTTTTAAAATGTGTCCAATATATGGTGTTAATTGTCTTTTTGACTGATTAGAAGCATACAATGACAAGCCTACAACAAACATACGAACAGGTGGTTGCGTCTAACACGTATTGAAACATCAAGTATTCATGGTCATTAAATAGCCTTAATATTGGAGATAAATTTAAAGTTGGGTATTCTCAATTTGCGGAATACAGTTGTCCACTATTTTTTTTTTTTTTTTTTTTTTTTTTTTGCTTTAAAAATTGGACAGCCTGATGAACTCAGTATAACTTCAAAAACATGAAAAATTAACATGAAGTAAATACATTTTACACAGGTCTGTAAGGTGTATAAGGATTTTTTTAGCTAAGCAAGCAGGAAATAAATCTTGTAATCTGCATACAGAATATCTATTATACTATCGCTATTAATGAAGTGCCATTTAAATTACACAAGGTCCCGTTAGGTGGAAACTGCTATTTCCATTCTCTTGCAATGTGTTTTGCAGAAAAGAAACCACATTGACCTCATACAAATGGTATCTTCTGAGGTACACAACACCTTTCAAATATGGATGCATACAGTTACTTTACATCATGACACCACCATCTCATTCTATGCGAGCCGGCCTGGCTCAGTCGGTAGCGCGCTCGACTCTTGATCGTGAGGTCGCGAATTCCAGTCCAGCCGGCGGCAGGTTGGTATCCTGTCCTTCGGATGAGACAGTAAAAACCGAGGTCCTGTGTCAAAGTAGGTGTCGGCACGTTAAAGAACATTCACACACCGAAATTGGCGAGCATAGACCAAAATTTGAAGCCCTTCATCGGCAATTGGTGACGTCTCCATATGAGTGAAAGAGTTGGACGTTAAACAACAAGAAACAAACAAACAAACTTATTCTATAAATATAATTCACTTTCCTGTGTCAAAGTAGGTGTCGGCACGTTAAATAACACTCACACACCGAAATTGCCGAGCATAGACCAAAATTTGAAGCCCTTCATCGGCAATTGGTGACGTCTCCATATGAGTGAAAGAGTTGGACGTTAAACAACAAGAAACAAACAAACAAACTTATTCTATAAATATAATTCACTTTCATGCGTTGTACAACTTCATGTTGGATACAGACATATACAGTTCTACTTAACTGTACAATAAATGTATATGTTAACCAGGAAGCTGGGAGAGGTCATTCAAGTAGCACATGTACCGCATAACACAAATACACATGCAAAACATATCAGGCTTACAAAAAATTGTAAATACGAAAGTATGAGTTATGCCAGCAAACCAAAAGGAAACATGCTAAAACATAAATGCTCAGAGAACCCAAGTTACAAATGTGATCCATAAAACTGTCAAAAAATCAAATGAATAAAAGGAAAACTAGATAACAAAATGAAATATCTCACATCTTGACTGAAAGTTTACATAACAAAACAAAAGAAACGGGTGCAAATACACAAGAAATTTAGGACTCTAGGAATCAACTTTGACCTAGGAAAAACTTGCATAAAATTAAATACAGGTTACATAAATTTAACGTAACACTTGAGTCTATCGCTGAGGCCCCATCTCTTACAAATGGCATTACATACAATACTGCAATGGACCACATACACACTTTTGAACTTAATGAAATGACACGAGAAATAATTTTGTCTTTCCCTGGTTTTTTTTTCAGATTGTTCAGTTGTGGTATAGTAAATTTCATATAACCTGGTGGGGTGGAGTTTGAGAATCCTTTTTTGACCTGGGCGAGTTTAATTATTAGGTGATAAAGCATAACATTAAAATCACTCTGGCTAGAGTAATCGTTCCTACTTGTTACCTGGGCTATTGACAGTTTCAAAATCATAGCTTCTCCTGCTGTTGGGCTTGATGAAATTGGTAACTCTAAGAAATAATATTGGCTCCTGCTTGAAGAAACAGCTAAACCATCATCTGATGATAAAAATGCTTTACTAAAATTACTTATGGATGTAAGTAGTTCTCAAGACAACATTCTTGAAGACCATTTGTTACTGTCAAACAAGATAGATATACAACGCTGATTATATTATTGCTTCAGGACGCCCAGAACAACACAAAGTCCTCTGAACGTCTATGTGGAATGATTTTAGGGAGTATATCATGATCAGGCAACCCGCTGAGAACAGTACCAACAATAGTTAGAGACAATAAGGATTCTTCACCATGACTCGAGAGACGATATTTAAGCATCATATGTTGGTATAACATAGTCATATTCATACTCAAGCATGGCGAGCTAATGATGATATGTCAATTATTTTTCCTAATAATGACCCTTACATTCATGCGTGGATGATGACATCATTGCCACTGAAAAGTACATTACAAGGTAAGCATGAAAATGCGGAGAAACAATTGGTGTTGCAGTTGATTTATTTACCAGTATGATTAATTCTACGGATGATAATGGTTCTGCCAAATCCATCTGCACCAAACATTTAATGCAAACGACAGAGAGATATATTTCAGCAGCTAAAGTTTCATTTGAGCTTTTCAATTTAGCTTTGTACAGGTGCAGCAAAAATTTAAGTGAATAGATACTTGAATAGACCAAAAAATGCAAAATGAAACATTATTGATGAACCCAAATGATGAAATACAACCTGAATGGCTAAAATTTGTCAGATCAAACATAGAATTTAGAGAAAATGATACAGATTTTTTGTATAATGATGCGAGCCGGATCATAATTGGTAGACTACCCTTCTGACTATTGTATGTTTTAGACAAGCTCAATGCTACTGTTGGTTCAAATGAAGGTCAATTTTTTTTATTTACCCAGTGTAGACATCCTAAATACAAAACAGCGTTTTGCATTTGATATAATCATGAAAAAATTATTTGATTTTACATCTTGTTCTGAACAATGCACTCCTCTTTGAATTGTTGTGGCAGGAACAGCAGGTTAATGGAACCCATACTTAATTTTCTTGTTTGAGCTATTCGACTGCTTTTCAAGTCCAATCACTGTACTGGTTCTGTGTCCCATAGGAAAAGTGACAAATTTAATATCAGGTATTACCTGACAAAGCAAAATATTTCACTGTACCGAGAGGTAATGTTGCTGAATCTCCACAAAATAATGGTGTGGGTCTTTAAGTTCTTATAATGGATAAAAGTTCAGTTATAGGTTGCACTTCCCTTGGATGGATGGATAAAATTCATATTTGGAATGAAAAAACACTTCCGATTCATCCGACATGCCTGACCTCTGTAACATTAAGTAATTTATGATGTATTAAATAAATGGTTATGTGTGGGTTTCATGTGTCACTGCTGGTGGACATATTGTCCCCGAGGATACTTGTCACTCGGTAATATGCATTTAATGGATAAACAAGTACCAAAACATTGCATACTGGATGACACGGCGCCCAGTATAAAAAGGTGTCCTTCTGTGAAGTCTATCGGGAGCACAGACTCGCAGAGATTGTTTGGTGCTCCCCGGGTTGTCCTTCGGGACATTAATAATTTAACATTTGTTCAGTCAAAAGATGACCAGTTATGGTATAAACATAATAATGCTAGTCAAAAGATGACCAGTTATGGTATAAACATAATAATGCTTATGATCCCAAAAAAAATTGTCAGATTCCACTTAACATTTTTGAGAGTTCATTTTCAAATAATATACCAACAATTTCTAAATGTTCTGTCAAAAATTGTAAAACATGTCATATATTAATAACGGATCAAGTGTTCACCAGCAATCTGACAAATAAGCATTATAACACCAGAAGCTGGGATCATCTAGACTGCAAATCATCTAACGTTGTTTACGGAATTGAGTGTACCTTGTGTGGTTTGATTTATGTTGGCGAAACTAAGGGGCACTTAAATAAAAGAGTATCTGTTCATCGATTTGAGATTAATAATGGGGGTAACCAGATACTCTATCGACATTTCAACTCTCCTGACCATTTCATCTTGTCTATGAGAGTGCGTATAATTGAAAAAATATACCACTGAACCAACAATCCCACCTTGAGTACCCCCTTCCGTAGACAACGTGAAGAAGTTTGGATTAAACAGCTTGGCACTGCATATCCCTATGGATGTAACGATAATATCCAAAGTGTAGGCAATCTATCAAGCCCACTGTGTAATGGTGTTAATGTGATAGAACTTTTTAATTCTAACGTAAGACGTAAACGAAGTCACGGACATCGTTCATACAACCGACCCTACATACATGATGTCACTTTTTCATCTCTTTTACCTTACGTTAATAAAAATTGGGTCTTCATCACATTCGCAGCATTCCTTTTACAAATCTCAATAAACTTTTTCAAGAAGCAAGAATGAACCCCTACACGGTTTCTTCAACCCCAGAATACATACTGAACTCCATTATAATGGACATCGCTTATCACAGACTGTTCAAGCCTGCACGCGTCACAAACGATGACTGTTCTGAACAGAAACGGGTTTTCCTTAAACTTAAATTCACAAATAAAGGCATAGACGCTTTAAACATTGGTAATGTTCTAAATCACAAAAAAGTTCAGTCCTGTATTCCACCATATTTTAAACTGAAGACCACGCCTTGCATTTCATACAGCTATACACCTAGCATCGCATCCAAGCTATTCAATTACAAACAGGTTTTGCAGTGCCTAGACATCAACCATCTTCTACACAACACTGTCACATGTTCATTTGCTTCATCTCCTTTCAAATACAATACTATCGGGCATGTCATTACCGGTGACGTTTCTATTGTTGAAAATGAAAGCCTCAAAAATCTTATTTCAAGGGGCCCTAAATACCGAGAAGCCCGTTCCTTTAATTGGCGTCAGAATTTCAGTTTAGTTATGGATTCTGTCGAAGATTATGCCAGACGATGGGCCAAACATGAAGACGAAGAACCAGACACTTTGTCTGAATGGCTGAAAGCCATACGATGGTTGATAAAATCTCGTATTCGAAAACTTAAAGGGACTATGAAAACACATTTTCCCTCTGTATTTAATGATCCAGAAGTAGTAACTGAACTTGATAGGTTACATGACCAATATGCACTGGTACCAGCAGACAAAGCCTCAAATAATATAGTTTTTATTTGTAAGGCACATTACTATAATTGTTTATTAGAAGAACTTGGGTTTAATACGAATTCTGGAAATCCTTCATATACACGTAGCTCACTTTCAAAGGACGCGATCCTTCAAAATCACGTGTCCGTATTACGCTCATTTGATATACCTACAACGGATACCGATTTCGAGCTACCACATTTATACTGGATACCTAAACTTCATAAAACCCCATATAAGCAGAGATACATAGCAGGATCCAGCAAATGTTCTACCAAACCTTTATCTTTACTCTTTACCAAGATATTGACAGCCATTAAGGAGAAACTTCAACAATACTGTACAGTTGCTTATTCCAGAAGCATTCGAATTCACAGTATCGAAACTTATGACTTCTCTACTCTTTACACTACTATTCCACATAAAAAATTAAAAGAAAGACTTTTCAGCATCATAGACAACTGCTTTTTCACTAAAGGTGGTACCCGAAAATTTAAATATCTAGTGATTGGCTATCAGGATACTTATTTCGTCAAACACCACTCTGATTCTACATATAAATGTACTGAAGTTGATATAAAAAACATGCTGGAATTTCTAATAGACAATATATTTGTAATGTTCGGAGACGTGGTCTTTCAACAAACTGTCGGCATTCCTATGGGAACTAATTGTGCTCCTTTCTTGGCCGACCTGTTCCTTTATTCATACGAAGCAGACTTCATTCAGAAACTGCTGAATCAAAAGAAGAAAAAGTTAGCAGTGTCCTTTAATTTGACATTTAGATATATCGACGATGTTTTCTCAATTAATAATGACAATTTTCATACATATGTCAATGCGATATATCCCAGCAAACTAGAAATTAAAGATACAACAGAATCAAGCACACACGCTTCATACTTAGACATTTTACTTAATATAAACACAGACGGGAAATTAGCAACTAAGCTATACGATAAACGCGACGATTTCGGCTTTCCCATCGTAATTTTTCCACATTTAAGTAGTAATATTCCACAGTCACCCGCATATGGAGTTTATATTTCACAAATGATCCGATATGCCAGGGCGTGCACAACATATGAAGATTTCATATACAGAGGTAAACTACTCACTGACAAATTATTGACACAGGGATATCGAAAACCGCGTTTAATGTCAACGTTCCGCAAATTTTACGGTCGGTATAATAGTCTTGTTTGCGACTACTCTGTTTCACTAAGTGAAATGTTGAGTTGCCTTTTTGTTTGCGGTTGTTGAGACATCTGTACCAATTGTGACGAGGATACACTCCTCACTTGTTTCATTGGACTTGACTGTGGACTCACGGCGGGTGTGACCGTGACCGGTCGACAGGGGATGCTTACTCCTCCATGGCACCTGATCCCACCTCTTGGTTTCCAGAGGTCCGTGTTTGTCCATTTTTACCGGATTTGTATCTATGTCCTGGACATTCTATTGATTTATACTTTGGTATCTGAAATTTTTATATTTAGTGAGTCCATGTATATAATTTTTTTTTTATGGTAGTTGATTATTCATATTTGACTTTCCAGTTTCTTTAAAACTAATTGTGACTTTTTAAAGACTCACAAGCAAGCATACAGAAATCAAGAATAATAAATTATTAGAAATAAATGAAATATAAAAGATCTCAAATACCAAATTATAAATCTATAGGATGTCCGGGATATAGGTACAAATATGGTAAAAATGAAGAAACACGGACCTCTGAAAAGCAGGAGATGTGATCAGATGCCATGGAGGCGTAAGCATCCCCTGTCGACCGGTCACACCCGCTTTGAGTCCACAGTCAAATCAAAATGAAATACGTGAGGAAAGAATCCTCGTCACAATTGTTACAGACGTCTCAACAAACGCCATCGAACAGGTAACTCATTGTGGGTGATTGTGGGATATAACTACTTATGTGTGGAAATTTTACAATGGGAAAGCTGAAATCGTCGCGTTTGTCGTATAGCTTAGTTGTTAATTTCCCATCTGTTTATAGAAAGTAAAAAGTATGAAATTAGAGAATCTTAGAATTATTATATTAATAAGGGGGGTGAATATTTAAAAAGGAAGAAAATTCTCATTGTAATCAGTTTCAAAAAGTTATGATAATTGTCTCTAAAATGAAGTCACCAGCTGATTTTATCATATAATTGGTCATTATTTCATCATTACCTGTAGTTCATTAGTTACCAAGTGGTGTGGGACAGTCCTGCTTCTAACTTTCTTAAAGTTACCTAATAGTTCATTAGTTACAAAATATTTTGGGACATGTCTGAACTCTTTAACATCTGTTAGAGTTACCTGTGCATGTTCAGTAATTACAAAATGTAGTTAACTGCTTTCAAAGTGGTTTTGGACTTACCTGTCTATAACCCCGAGGATGTTACGTTGTATCTAAGTGTGGAACTTACATGTAGTTCATCAATTACAAAGTTGTTTCGTAGGGGGCCTATCGGTCTCCTACCCTGTTAGAGTTACCTGTATCTATTAGTTAGAAAGTAGTTTGGAACATACCCCTAGTCAACTCTCTTTAACCCTGTTAGAATTACAATCGTTTTTTAGTTTGAAAGTGATGTAAGGCATACCGTACTTGTTTCTAACCCTCGTATTAAATTTACCTGTTGTTTATTAATTAGGTCTACAGAATGGTGTGGGTTTTCTTTCACTTGTCCAATCGGACAAGTTTTGTCAAAAAATAACTTGTCTGAATCACAAATCCACTTGTCCGTAATTTACAGAGAAAAAAATCATAAGATTACAAAAAAAAAATATAAAAGTTAAAAAATACGAATAAAAAAACATCTGGCCAAATAGATAAGAGAATATTCATCATACGATGAAAAATAAAAGCAACAACAACGACAGAGATGTTACCAATAGAAAAAAAGAAAGAAAACAAAACAAATATGTGTATTCACACACTACGATAATGTCTAATACTTGCCACTTTTCAAGTTAGATCTACACTTGTTATAATAAACAAATCCTTATCATTGAAAGCATGATCCTGGGAGATTGATTGATTGCAGAATGTTTTTTTTTAAACTGCTCTCCTCAATTTCAACTTGTCTTTCTATATTTCTTTTGTTTCTTTGAACGTTGTTTTCAGTGTTATTTTGTTTATCAGTCGTAAACCATTAAGTTGACAAACCCATGTTTCAGGTAAAATATGTAATCAAATCAGGATCACTGCAGCCTCAAAAGCTATTTTAAATTCCTCATATGCGAAAAGCGTTTCAGTGATTATTTCTGGGAAGACCTCATGACTTTACACTCGCATCTACTTTCTTATGATTTTATCTAAAGTCAACGTCTATCTATGCTTATGCATAGGAAGATAAAACTACCAAGATGTTTATCCGAGCAATTCAAGCTTCACTTTTAAATTATACATTAAATGGATACAAATCAATTTAGTTAAGGTTTGAAATAACAAATTATAAATATTGCTGATTATTTTAACCTGTCTTCTCGGACAAGTGCTTAGGAAGATTTACTTGTCCGAACTAATTTTCACCTGGACACGGACAAAGGTTAATGTCGAGCCCTGCCTCAACTGATTAACCCTATTTAAGTTATCTGTCGCTTAATAGCTTCAAAGTGGCGCGAGATGTGTCAGTCCCTAACCCCTTTCTCTTAAAGTGTTACCTGTACATCAGGCCTCCTTTTTCCTGAGTTGAAACACCTTCCACTTACCCTCACTTACCATGTTTTTACCTCAGTGTCGCATCCTCATTTTTGGCGATAATCTTTACTCCCCCACGGCCACCCCTCGCTCATTTATTAGTATAACAACAAAAGCGTGATAACGTGTTTGCAGGATACTTTATTCGTGCATTGTGTGATAGCGTGATAACGTGTTTGCGCAATGGCTTGCGTATTAGTGAGATGGTGTGTTAGCACGAAGGCACGTTTGCACGAACGCGTGTTTACTAGCGCGATAGTATGGTGTCCCGATGAGACCATATGTAAAAGCGCGACGGCGCATTTGATGAACAACTTAAAACGCGCTATCGCGCAAACACGCTTTCCAGCTAATGTGCCGTTGCAAATTTGTAACATTTGAACAAGGCCTCCCAAAAGCGGCATCCCCTCGCAATGTTGGCTAAAGTTGACCTTGACTTTTGACCCCGTGACTCAAAATCAATAGGATTCCTCCTCTCATCATGAAAAACGTGCATGTGAACTTTAGTCTGTATCATGCCCAGAAGGAAAACTGTCGCGGACGCACTCACGTATGCACGCACGTACACGTGTACGCACCCACTCACCCAACCACACACGAGCGGCCGCATTACTATATCCCCTCCAACGCTGTTATGAGGGGATAAAAATTGTAAGTGAGCGATAGCGTGTTAACGCGACCTCAACAATGTTTTACAAACACCCGTTGAGCTGTTACAGATGGCCATTGGGGACACCGTATAAAAGCGCGTTCTTGAGAGTGTTTTCACGAAGATTCCATCGCGCTGTCGCACATGGCCCTAATGGTGCACCATAAAAGCTCTGTCACTCTTCAGAGATTGAACATTATGGAGTAACGGGTTTTCGGAGCGTCGGACCTTCGGAGTAACGGGCTTTCGGAGTATCGGGTCATCGGAGTATCGGGCCTTCGGGGTATCAGACCTTTGGAGTAACGGTCCTTCGGGCTACCGGGCTGTAACCATATCGGAAAAAGGAAAACCAACTTCAGACTCTATCGTGACCTACCAACTCACCAGGCCTCAAAATTATAGAAAGTATATAAATGATACTTAAAATTAATCTACACAATAAATTGCACTTCTTCGGAAACTTTAAATGCACAGTCTTTCCATCTTTCTAGCAGTGTATTCAGTTTTTATCCTTGATGTGCAGGGGTGAAGATTTTTAAAGTTTGGATTATTTTCGTCAGTTTTGGACCTGCCCAAACGGCCAGGGGGTACCAGGATTTTGAAATTCACAATTTGTGTTCCCCTTACCCTTATTAAGCTTCTTACCAAAAGTTAAAAAGTCAAAACTGTTCAATTGTTTACGGACGACGATCCATGACATAAAATCACCTGAGTGACTAATGTGGTCTAAAAATGTGAAGTGCGGCGTAATAGTATTCAAAATTTAAAAACAAAATTTATCAATCTTACAGTTTGATATTACGAAAGTCCCTATCTTTGTTTCTTTGTGACTCTGATACAAGGCAAAAAATAATAAATGCATTCCTAAATCCGTCCAAGGGTAAAAGTTTAACGCCAGCAGTTTTCTACTGTCACCGCTTTGTGCCATATCGTTTTGGCGTCATTTCGCCGATGATATTTAGTATGTAATTAAGTTTCGGTATAACATCAATCGTCGTGGATTATATACAGGTAAATGAAGGTAGAGGGAATGCAGGTTTAGAGGCGGATCATTTTTCGGAATTTGAATCTAGTGGAATGATGATCATAAAGGTAAATCTAGTTACGAAGTAAATAGACAAACAAGTGAAATATAGATTAAAATGTTGTTGATGTATATTATAATTACGTAGTAATAAATATTATAAAAATAATACCAAAATTATATTGATCAAGACAATTGTTTCTGTCACTTAGACTTCATCGGTGGAGCTTCAGTTTAAAATAGATGTATATTTTCTAAAAAGAAAGTAGTACAATACAAGGCCAAATATTTAATCCTTCAAATCCGTCTGAGAGTATTCACTGTAAAACGATGACGACTTTTTGAAGAATTTAGAATATAAATCGAGTCATCAGTGCGAAATATTAC
Source organism: Atrina japonica (assembly GCA_030159075.1). Taxonomy (NCBI): domain Eukaryota; kingdom Metazoa; phylum Mollusca; class Bivalvia; order Pterioida; family Pinnidae; genus Atrina; species Atrina japonica. The sequence continues at coordinate 378,868 of BROG01000431.1, read as the reverse complement.
TTAAGTATAAGAATATCAGCTGGTACAGAGAAATAAGTTACTAGATTTATATACTAGCTCGGGGACTGTAACGGTTCACCATCAGTGGCAACAACCTAGTGGTTACAAATATTATAAACATAATTATACCAAAGTTAAAATGCTCAAGACGATCGTTTCCGTCAGTTATATTTTATCAGTTATCAGTATCTTTATCAGTAAAATAACAGTATATATACACAACTGGTAGCCATTAGGAAACGACCATTTGATTCTGAGTGGTGGTGGGGGGAGGGTCTTGCAGATTTAGGAAAAAAATATTCTGGCCTTAAAGAAATAATTTGTCCTCTATTGGTAAGAAAATAAATATTCTGATATATTAATCGGTGCCAAAGTTTCGGTGAAAACTAATGATCGTTTAAAAATTTTCGATTTTCTTTTCCCTTGATTTTTCATTTGTGGGATTATATTTACCATTACTTATAGGATGGTGGTAAGTAAGAAATTCAGAAATTCAGTGAAGGATACCAGAGTAATAAGAGGAGCTGATATCGGAAGTGATCACTATTTAGTACAAACAACTATCAAGTTGAAACTTATTCATCCCCTTCCTCCACTCTATTGACAGGGATCGGATTACTCTAAATTTACACATCATATATATTGATCAATGACTTACCATACATCCAATTCTGAACAATCATTAGTTAACCACATAGTTTTAGCCTATATCATTTCTGCGCACCGTGGAACAGCTGATATGGATACCGAAAACAGGAACAAAACGCCTATTACATGATATAAGAAATCCCAATCGAACTATTTTTCTGTATGCAAATGAGAGATTAAGTTTTGTAACACAGGTACGCCCAATGAAAACAATGTGCATTATTCGTATAAAATATAGGCCTAACCAATTTATTTCTGAAAAACAACGAAAATTGTGACATTAGTAAGACCAAAATTTTGTTTAGAAAAAAGATCTAAAACCATAATAATAATTTTCAATAGTAGTCTTCTCAAACTGTCTTATCTGCACATGAAATATATATCACTGTATTAATCTTTTGTTCACGCTTCAGAGACTATAGCGATATCTTCTTTTATCTTTCAACTTGCTTCGGCTGAATACAAAAGTACATGTACATTTCCTTTACGGTGTTACTTTCTTATGGTGTCTTCTCATTTGTCCAACTTTTAATAATCACCTATTTTCACTTATCCATTTTCCTAATTTGGCACGGGTGTATATAAGGTGTTAGGGTTGTAAAGTTTAAGTCAGTAAAATCTTCAATCTTGAATCTTGGTTTGTTTGTTTGTTTATTGTTGTTTAACGTCCCACTTAAGAATCTTTCACTCATATGGAGAGAGAGAGAGAGAGAGAGAGAGAGAGAGAGAGAGAGAGAGAGAGAGAGAGAAAGAGAGAAAGATATGGAAAATAAGAGAGATAGAGATAAATGGAAAATATGAAAGCGAGATACAGAGAAATAGATGGAAAATAAGATAGATACATAGATAGATGGAAAATAAGAGAGAGAGAGATAGAGATAGATGGAAAATAAGACAGATACTGATAAGAGATGGGAAATAAGAGAGAGAGAAATATAAAGGGAGATAGATGGAAAATAAGAGAAGGATACAGAGGTAGATTAAAACTAAAAGACAAACAGAGCGATAGATGGAAAATAAATGAAAGACAGGTAGATGGAAAATAAGAGAGAGAGAGAGAGAGAGAGGGGGTGAGGGAAAAATACAGATAGATGAAAAATATGTGATAAAGAGAGATGGAAAATAAGAGAGTAGCTGTTCTAAACATCCCTTAATGTGAATATATTGACGTAAAACTATAACTCAATTTGGTGCCATCCTTACATAATTAATTAAATAATTAATTATACAAATTTTTGACACAGGGATATCGAAAACCGCATTTGATGTCAACGTTCCGCAAATTTTACTGTCGGTATAAGTCTTGTTTCCGATTACTCTGTTTCACTAAGTGAAATGTTGAGTTGTCTTTTCGTTAGCGGTTGTTGAGATGTCTGTACCAATTGTGACGAGGATTCGTTCCTCACGTATTTCATTTGGACTTGACTGTTGACTCACGGCGGGTGTAACCGGTCGACAGGGGATGCTTACTCTTCCATGGCACCTGATCCCACCTCTTGGTTTCCAGACGTTCGTGTTTGTCCATTTTTACCGGATTTGTATCTATATCCTGGACATCCTAAAGATTTATACTTTGGTATCTGAGATGTTTAAAACATGTAAATAAAATATTGAAACAACAATGTAATAATTTCTTTTATTTGGATAATTTCTATATAAAAAAATACAGAGCACCCTTTCCCTGAAAGGTAGTGACTTCTTAATTTTCAAAGCATAGGCCATTTCTAAGTTGGTAAGTTTGTCTTTAGGAGGTTATTTCATTCAGAACACCGAGGGAAAGACTTTCTAGAATCTCTAATTACCGGTATGATACATGTAATTTGAATGCCACCATTCTAGTTGTAGATCTATTGACTCATAAGTTAAAGGTCTCGAGTTTGAATCTCAAACCCAGTCATACATGTACCAAAGACTTAAGAGTAATTCTATGTAAAGACCAAAGAATTATTTAAGTGCTGAGAAATGGTATGTCACAGAATACGCTCATATTTACTATATATGTTTATTATAGAATACTAAAACATAATATTGATCTTAAAATTGAAAAAAATATATATTGTTGCCATGGCAACAAAGAGTTGTTTTTCACAAGATTTGTCCTCTTACCCATATAGAAAAAGGCATTTTTGCATAGTTTCAACATTTGTTTTTATTTAACATACAAGATATATCAATAATGTAAATATTTTATTTGAATCACCTTTGATTAGACATTCAAAACAATAAAAGCCAAAGTGATAATCAGTACAGAAGGTATTTTGCCTAACAACTTAAAGATAGGGTGTTTCTGCAATTATCCAATTAGAAGAATGTCATGATTTTTTGATTTTTCAAGACTTTACCCGCAAAAAATGCAGCATAGAAGTTTTAAGATACTTTGGCCTAAAGTTTCCAGACGTTCGTCTTTTAGAACAATATATTATAAAATCAGAGCGGGTATCATTTTCGTTTCTTAGCAACGGTTACTCAAAGTTTGGCTATTTTAAGAATTTTCAACGTATATAGTTCAACTAAATTTCTCCTATCATTTCAAATCTTCATAGTATTTTTAAATCTTACTTTCAAATATAGTAAATAACAACTGCCGATGTTATATATAATTTCATTATATACTGTATTAGAAATATAATATACCTTTGATATACCTTACCCTAGATTTCCGCGTCCGTTCAAATCAGGACTCTGACATTGTCTCTTTTCGAACCGAATCTATAGCATCTCGTATAATGACTTTTTACACCAAAACTATGCTATTTAATTGTAATTTGATAATATTTAGAGACACCTATGATCATATACAATAATTATATTCAATTTATCTTAAGTCAAAAAGCTTCAGATTAGTGTAAATTGACCTGACATCTCAACTCCGCCACTGGAATCTGACTACTAATTTTAGTGCGCTTTCATCAGCCAAAATCTAGGAAATCTAAAACGAACCAAAATTTGAGTAACTTTTTACTGGTAATTCAGAATGATGTCCTTATATCTTTGAAAAGATTACTTAAATAGAATTAGAATTGGGTGAGAAATCAACGATTATTTATTTCGAATCCGCCGCTAATCGAATCCGAAAACACTATACTATCAGGAATCCGACATTAGCATCCTTTTCGATCCGACTCTGTAGTATTTCTAAGCGATTACAAATCTAACGAAAAATAAGTACCATTTAATGGTATATTTAGAAGGATATCATCATAAACGATTGTGATATATACTTTACTTAAAGTTTAATAACAAATTAACTTAAATCGATCCAATACCACTCCGCCGTCGAATCTAGTAATGTTAGTGTGCCAACGTAAGACAATGTCACGCAAATCGAGTCCATAATTTTGTATAATTTTCTACTGTGAATGATGTAAAATACCGCAATAAAGATATCCTACAAATATTGTGTTCTTTGAATACGTATTGGGGAAGAAATCGACAATTATTTGTTCGAATCCGCCGATTCTCGAAACCGACTCCGCCTCCGACTACTACTTTTAGTGACCGCCTTAATCAATGTGAGATAGACGCTCTAGTTTATTACAAACGTATCGTGGTTATTTTTAAGTAACTGACCACGATTTCGGCTGTATTGACAGAGTGGAAAAGGAAAACATTCAAATTCCGGTTTGAGAAAACGGGTAACGATAGATAGATTTGGACGTAAACACCCAAAACCTAAAATTTGGTGTATTTACGAGTGATTTGGTTGCATTATGGATCTATTTTTATTGCAAGTACGATTTCTTGTATCCACATTTAGTACCGAGTTCATTTACTATTTTTTCTTAAAGAGTTCTCTTTTGGCTCGGATAACAAATTACGTGATGTTGTCCAAGGAATTATTAATTAGTGACAAAAATACCCACTGAGATATTTTTGCTGTTCGTTTCTACTAATGTTACTAAAGTCACTGGAGAAAAATGAGCGATTTCCTATTGCGTTTTTACAGAGGCCTGATTTAAATTTGCACGGAATTTCCCTATATTAACCACCCAACTTTCAACAGGCCTTTTTTAAAACACGGAATTACGATCCCCGATATTTTCTACCTTGTTATATAAACATGTTAAGATCAACAATTAATACAAAAAAACTGCTGTCAAACCGACATAAATATCACATTTCATGAAATTTACGTAATATGGCTATTTCAATTAGGTTACCATATTCTATATAGATAAATGGACCGTTGCTATGGTAACGAGGGAGTTTTACTGGGAAAAAATTGCTAGGTTTTGTTACTCTCATGCAAGGCTATCATTGTGACCAGCTGCTTTCAAAATTTGCGATATACCATTTCTGACCAATTTTGGTCTTTATATAGAATTACTCTTAAAAAGTGGTAGTAACTGTTCTTCCAAGCGCTGCTCGACACGCAAAGTGAAAGTCACAATTCTTTCAGATGATACTTATAACTGATTTTCAGGAATGTAAGTAAAAAGCAACACTCCTTTGATCTCAGCCCATAACACAGGCCAAAATTGGTAGCACATCTCCATATAAGTGAAAAAGTATTGGTGGAATTTAAAGCAACAATCTAACAAACACACAAAACTTCACTGCTTCCATTTTACTAAGGAGTTCAATAATCAGGTTTAAAATCAGAAATAAGACTTTTCAAATAAATAATGTATCTTTGACATGCACTATACAATAAACATGAACAGTTTTGATCATCTGAGCAAGATTTAACTTGAGCAAGGTCCCAAGTAACAGTGAATATGTGAATGTAAGGAACCTGTATAACAAGAATTATGTGTAATTAGGGGACAACCATTTGATTTTGAGGGGGAAAGGGCCTGGCAGATTTTGGATATAAATATACTGGCCTTGAAAATATTGAAAATAAATTATCCCCCGCACAGAAAATGCTGACTTCTTCAGACGTGATTCACATTTGATTCAAATGTGAGAGAGATTTGTATTTTCATCACCAACATATTTTCACATGTTAATTGGCGAGACCATGTGTGATGCTTTTCTCAAACCAGAATCTCTTAGGTTTAAAATTATTAAAAATGTGTAATCAAAGTCGATATCAATCAAACAAAAGTTTGTATTCTTCCTGAAGCAGAGGAAATGAACAAAGTTCAGTTTTAACATGTAAATTCTAATGTTGAAATTCAGGCCTAGATTACTTCAGTTAGGAAATTTATTAATTTGACTAAGTCAAACTTTCGCATTCAAAACTCACTTTGAAATTCAGACATAGATTAATTTCAGTTAGGAAATTTATCAATTTGACTAAGTCAAAATTTCACATTTCAAACTCACTTTGAAATTCAGACATAAATTTTATAGAGATGCTGAAACAAATGAATTCAAATGTGATGTTCATATAATGAAAATGAAATTAGTAGTAAAATCATTGTAGAAAAACATTTTGCTGTAAGATATTATGACAATATATCAAATATCTTTCCAACATATTGAAAAATGAAATTACCAATTTCAATTTACTAAAATATTTATTTTACTTATCACAAATTTTCTATGATTTTCTATGTATCTATCTTAAAAGATTTTTTACCTTCTCAAATTTCCCAAACTGAAAAATATTTACCTCAAGAGGACTATTTTATTTGTCCACAATTATCATTATTTTTCAAGTTAATTTTGTTACATGTCATTAAGGTCAAACAAAACATCAATCTTAATTATGAATTTCTATGCCCCATTGGGATAAACATGTGCCTATTACAAATAAGAGTTAATTACATTTTTCTATCATCATAACACAAAAAAATAAAATAAAATTTCTAGAAATTATTTTTAGTCTGAATAAAATACTTTTCAAAGTATTTAATTTTTAACCAAATCACTCCAAAATCCCTGTATGTGCCTCTAATGTCTTTGTATCCGACAATTAATCTTTTTGTATCTTACATTTCCTGTCCAGATGTTTCATTGCATACACATACAGCCAAAAGTCCCAAACAGGGATATTTTACAAATTAAACACAGCACTTAGACATCTTTTTAATGTTTAAGATGACCAACACATTGCAGATGATAACTATTTTAGTCAAATTTAGTAATGCATAATATACTAAATGAATATCCTTCTGTGAGGTTATCCTTAGAGTGTGCCACATGCCTCTGGGCAAACTGACCAATGAAGTATCATATAACTAATGTTATCAGTTTAATATTTGTACCTATTCTGCCATTTATTGTTACCATTACTACTACTGGTGTGATTTTTGTCTGCATTTATTTTGATGGACTACTCATTGCGATTTATCAAAACATGATGATAAACTTACATGTACATCAAGGGACTTTAAAGTGACAGGTACCATACAAAGAAGAATATACTGGAGTATCAGAATCAACAGTAAGTTTCAACAGATTTATCACAATCAATTTTGTTATCCAGTAACTTAAAAATCATGTCTGTATGTAAAACTAGAAATAAAGTTAATATATTGAATGTATTAGTTTCTGGAGTAGCACTGGAATCATTCTGAGCAATTAAGAGAGTAGCTTTGAAAACAAACACCAAAAACCATGTCAACAAGAGTGGTATTGTGTAATATTGTGTTTGCTCTCAAAAGCAAGATTACAGTTGTCTGCTGATGATGACACTGGTAAATCTGTAATAGTTAATTATGTCCAAACAACTGTAAAAAAAACATCAGCAGATCATTACTTAACAACATACATTTGTGATTACAAGTAATTAAGAATAATATATAATTTATAGGTGTATAGAGGTAGCTTTTACAAAAAAATATTGTTTTATAAAGTTAAAAGACAAAATTCTCTAAGATACATATGTAAATTAAATGCAACCAAGTCTTAGATTGTAAATGTCTGGGGATCGTTTTACGAAAGGTCCTAAGTCCTAACTTTTAGTCTTAACTACCATGGCAACGCATTGCTGATTGGTCAGTCCCATGACAATTTGGACTAAGACTTACGATTTAGGATTTAGGAATTTTCGTAAAACGCCCCCCCCCCCTGTATTCCGATTTTAAAACTATGCAGGACCCTATTTTCCTTAAATTTTGGACCAACACATTTCTAGTTAATTTCCGTATACATTGTATTGTTAAACTTTTAAACATTTGTTAATTCATCCTTTATACTGTAATAAATAATTAGGCTCATAAAATATTGAGAAACTTTTTCCCAATCCTCTTTTCTCAAATAGAAATAAAATAATAGTTTAAAATGATAAATAGTAATGGATTCCATTGACTGATTTCAAAACAGCCGTACATTATTAAAAATTCACTTTTTTATTTTTTCAGTTTCATCTGATGATGTTGGACTTGGCTATATAGAGGATTGGTGCATCAAGATGCTGAATCTTTACCATGAATGTAGAATTTTAAGTACAAAGCTATGAGAAAAAGAAGAGGAGATAAGACAGTGTCAACAAATATATGGTAATGAGATGAGCTGATTGTAAGATCTAAATTTCATTTTGACTGTTACCTTTCATCTTCACATTGAAATATTTACTTTTATGTTTATAAGGGGTTTTGAGGAAGCTGTATTAACATGTGCATAGGAACAGGGATGGCATGGGCATCCCCCAAATATTTTGGCCAATGTAAAATAATGTTAAAAACCTTACGGTTTCAAAATATTTCATATAAATGTTCTCATCATTTCTGGTTTTCAACAGTCTTACTCATTTTAGTTCCATACCGTACTCAATATTGACCTAAGATCAATCTTTCCAGTTGAATAGAAAATGATATCAATGAAAATTATGAAACAGTAAGTAAAATTGCTGAAATATGATATCAAGTATATGCCCAGTGTCATATTTGAACATTATGATTACTGATTTATTTGATTTGGAAATTTCAGAATTCCTGGTGAAAAATATCAAGTTGACAGAAGTGAATTCAAGAAGGCTATAAACAGAAAGTGTATGAACAATACTAGATCTATTGCGAAGAAAGGATTTAAGATTTTATATTATGAATATTTGTCATTCAGTTGAATTTCAATAAAATAAGTCAAGAACAATGAAGATATTTGTGTATTATTTATCATATTTTCAAATGTTTTTTTCACATGTGAAAATTATCTCATTGGAAGTATACCTGCAATATTTTGACATGTGATATCACACTTGATATTTTTCTCATCAATTTCAAATGTGATTTTCTCACATTAGAATTCAAACTTGAAACTCACCGAATTTGTATATTATAAACCTCATGTGAAACTCATCTGAGAAAACATTTTTCATTCTTCAATTTTTTCAGCTCGATACGCTGGTCATGTTTATTTTAGTTACCAGTTCATATATAATATGTAACCACTACCAGCATGTGTTTGAATTTTTATTACATAGGTCTAGTTTTTACCTTGTGAAACATGTACAAACAGTAAATTTCACTATCTGAGTAAAAACATAAGAGTTCAAACAATGTTTATTTAGCTAAATCTAAATCATGCCATCAGGAGAATATCCTAACCGATCAACGTTGATATAGATTCACTGTAGACCTCAAAACTGTAAAGCCTAAACTTTCGGTTCTAAAAATAGATTCACCCAGCTCTCTATAGACCAATCATCAAAGAGGTCAAAGTTGATGAGACGGAGTACGTAACGTGCGCGATACTGGTCATATAAAAAGCTGAGCGCGTCTTTTTTCACCGCAATTCGTTTCAGAAGACACAAAATTTAACAAATATGATGAACGTAGTACCTTCCTGGAGGCTGAAACCCTGGTACATCCTAAAGAAATTGAAGTTGGCGTCCCTGGAGTGGGAGTTCTATGATCGACAGAAGGCCGAAGATGGTACGTGTAGCTGAGCAAAGGAGCTAAGACCAGAAGACCGACGATGGTCTATTGTCGGTGTATGTAAAGTACAGGGTTTTTAACCCCAAAACAAACGGCCCTTTTAAGGGCCACTCATCGAAAAGAAGTTTCAAATGAAAGTATGCATTTTTTGTGTGTATCTGTTTGTGTTAGACTGTAGTGGTAAGTCTAAAATATAGTAAGTTTATGTTAACATTCACTAGCTCTTTACTTGATCGATAAAATTTATTAGACAGAAATCCAAACTAGTTTACAAATTCTAAAAATAGTAACTTTAAAAACTAGAGAAAAAATTCAGTTAGACCTCTGAGAGCTCATTCGGCATCCGAAGCTCGAAGAGTCAACATCGTCAGAAAAATCCTCTGGGTGAGTGTTTAAATTTTTATTTTATATACAGAAGTACAAAAACGCTATAAAATAATACAGATAGTTTTTTCACTGTCTGAACTTTAAAACTTGTTGAAACGAGAGAACGGTGAAAAACTTCATACTTTGTCACTTTGAGACTTCATAACTTAGAACGTTGATCACTTTGCAAACTTTGAGCACGTTACACACTTCATGTTCAATGTATCTCTCCTGCCGTGAGATTAGTCAGTCTCTCGTAAAATGAAGTATCCCTCATTAGCCAGGATTCCCTGTCTATCCATGGAACTAGATATCCCATGTTTCCATATCCAAGGTGGCTACCTTTCCTATACTTCCGGTTTCTCTACCCACCCTTCCCTTTCTTGTTTAGTGTATACAGCCCGTATAGAGTAATCTCCTTATTCCAGCCCTAGAGTCTATACAGAGTGATCTCGATTTTGTCCCACCCATACAGTCTATACACAGTGATCTCCCATTTGTCCCACCTATAAAGTCTATACAGAGTGATCTCCCTTTTGTCCCAACCATACAGTCTATACACAGTGATCTCCCCTTTGTCCCACCTATAGAGTATATACAATGATAACATGTTCAAGCTTGACTCGCAGTTACAATCTTGGCCTACCGCTTCTTGCGCTTTCGCACTTGATACGGGATCGGCACCTCTCGCGAACTCTCGTTAACTCTCGCCCACTCTGGCGCCACCTATTACTGATTTTACCCCAAGTCTCAAACCTGGAAAAACTCAAAGTTTCAGTTCTAAAAATAGATTCACTCTCAGCCCAAAACTGGAAAAACCAAACTTCTATCTTTAGCAGCTGACCTCTCGTGAACTCACGTGACCTCTCGTGACCTCGACCTCTTGAAACGAAGGCTCTCATTAGCTCGGCCGCACCCACAAACTTACACTTCCGGTCATAGACACGATTCCGAACTCAACGATTGGCTCTTTCTACCAGTCGTCAAGGCAACATGACCTCACTTCCTGTATGACGTACTTCCGGTATGACCTCACTTCCGGTATGACACACTTCAGGTTATGACGTCACAGGTGGCTCCATAGCACGCCATTTGAATTGACCAATCAGAAGCCAGGATTCTGATGACGTCATTAGTGGCGGTTAAATTCAAATGGCGTGCTAGGGAGCTGCCTATTACTACTCATAAAAATCACTCAGACGCAATTAGTTTTTTAATCGATGCAGCAGTTCTGGATAAGATTTTTAAAGAGGGGTACCCTCCAGGTCCCTTTTGCCCCACCCTGGATCCACCCCTCGGCTGATCTGGTCGAAATTTACAAACTTGGTAGAGGTTCATGAGTACTTACTTCCTATAAAGTTTCATCAAAATCCCTTCAGCGGCTTTGGAGGAGGAGTCGGAAATGTTGAAAATTACCCCCCCCCCTACCCCCTTAATTTTTGCAGTCTTATAAAATTCGTAAAAAATTCAAAAATAAAATTTCAGCAATATTCTTTCAGGAAAGAATTTCTCTACCAAACCACGGGTAAAACACATAAAATAAATGCATCATAATGAATAATAGGGGAGAAAATCAAAGAAATCATACAAAAATGAATGAAAATTACAGTCTACAAAGATGTCAAAAACGCGTCAAAAATTTATTTTCCAATTTCAACGAAATTAACAAACTTGAATCCTACATCTATGTAGATTACTCAGATACAGTTAGTTTTTCAATTCATGCAGCGGTTCTGGAGGAGAAGATTTTTAAAGAGGGGTTCCTCCTTGGGCCCACCCTGGATCCACCCTGGGTCGATCGGGTCGAAATAAAAAACCTGATAGAGGACCTTGAGTACTTGCTACCTATAAAGTTTCATCAAAATCCCTTTTGCGGTTTTGGAGTAGAAGTCGAAAATGTGAAAGGTTTACGGACAGACAGACTGACGATGAACAAAAGGCGATCAGAAAAGCTCACTTGAACCTTCGGTTCAGGTGAGCTAAAAAGTCAATAAAGCCGAAATTGCCAATTCCCTTATGGGATTTATTTCCCCTTTTAAGTGAATTTTCATGATTTGGTTTTGTTTATATTAACTTGAAAAGTATAATAGCTAGATTAAAAGTGATAGAAGCAAAACTTTTAAGCACGCAAAGATCTACATAAACATCAATATGGCCTAAAATGTCAGGTCACCCCTTATGAGAGTTATCTCCCCTTTTGAGTGTATTTTATTTTATGTTTTTAGATGTTTTTGACATTGTCTTGAAAAGTATAATAGCTATAGTAAAAGTGAAAGAAGCAAAAATGTTCAGCATGCGAAGATCTACGAAAAAGTCCACAGGGCAGTTATTGTCATGTCAGTGCTTATGGTAACTCCTCAGGTGACCGTCAAGGCCCATCGGGCCTCTTGTTATTTACGATTTTCTCAACTTACGATGGCTTTGGGAAACGGCTGTAAAACTAAAGATTTATCTACGATAGAAGTACGATGGCACGTAGACCAATTTTAAGAAGGCTTTGTGAAACGATGTCCAGCAGTACGAAAGCCTACAAGGCTCAATTTTGTCCAGCAAAAAAAATTAAAATCGCGTTATTACGCCAAAAAAGGCGTTATAACGACTTTTGAAAGGCGTTAATACGCGAAAAAAGGCATTATGACGACTTTTAAAAGGCGTTATTACGCGAAAAAAGGCGTTAAAACGACTTTTAAAAGGCATTATTACGATTTTAAAAGGCTGCAAGTCTATGTAAAACCAAACATCTTAGGCAAATCTTATTCAAATTCATTGGTGAATTTTGGAAATTTCCAAATCCACAAAAAATCCACAAAAATCGTGGTTTGATCATCTACACATTCGTCAATTTGTTAGGCCAGTTCTCAAAATCCACATGAAAACAACACCCAAAGAAAATATGATTTAACCACCACTACCGCCCCCAACAAAAGATGCCCCTCAGACTTGACATAGAAACACCAAAATGTAGTCATCTGTAGCATTTGTCAATTCCAACCCTTGTGTCAAATTTCATGCAAGTCTGTAAATTTGTATTTCTTAACGCTTATTCATTCTAAACATTCATGGCAAAATCCAACGAAAAAAGTTTTTAAACATTAAAACTTTGACCTAGCATAACCAAAAGTTTATGAACGTTAGAGCATGTCAACCCCAACAACTCAGCTAGACTACATGTATATGAAAATCCGTTTAATATTAATTTGTCCATTTCATAAAATCCTCAAAAATATTGTCTTTACCCCGATAAGAAACCTCAAACTTAACATAGAATCCCCAAATTTAAAAAATCTCTGTAAATTTTTTTATTCCCAAATCTGTGCCAGATTTCATATACATCCAACGAGTAAATTATTTTATATCTTGTTCACAGACAAGCAAGAAATGACATTTTGATTCAACGCCCAAACAGTTTTGGTCAATACCAAAATACACTGTCTAACTTTTTTCGCGTAATAACGCCTTTCAAAAAGTCGTTATAACGCCTTTTTTCGCATAATAACGCCTTTTCTCGCGTAATAACGCCTTTTAAAAAGTCGTTATAACGCCTTTTTTCACGTATTCAAAAGTCGTTATAACGCCTTTTTTTCGCGTAATAACGCCTTTCAATGTCTTTATAACGCCTTTGTTTCGCGTAATAACACTTCTCAAAAGTCGTTAAAACGCTTTTTTGCGTAATAACGCCTTTCAAAAGTCGTAATAACGCCTTTTTTCGCATAATAACGCCTTTTCTCGCGTAATAACGCCTTTCAAAAAGTCGTTATAACGCCTTTTTTCACGTATTCAAAAGTCGTTATAACGCCTTTTTTCGCGTAATAACGCTTTCGTCGACCGACAGGTCTTACAAGTAAGTTTTATTTTTCAGCAGAAAAATTAATGGAAGACTTCCATCTCCAATTGGCTCATAGCTCAAGCATTTTTAGGGGGTGGGTATTACGAGTCACAAGACGCCGTACACGTTAAAATGGTACGTTCATTCAGTGTAAAGAAATGGATATCGATGATAAGATTTTCATATCTCTAGCAGATAATAACACAAGCGAAAATTATATACATGATACAACAAGCGAAGATTATATACATGATACAACAAGCGAAGATTATATACATGATACAACAAGCCAAGATTATATACATGATACAACAAGCGAAGATTATATACATGATACAGCAAGCGAAGATCATATACATGATACAGCAAGCCAAGATCATATGCATGATACAGCAAGCCAAGATCATATGCATGATACAGCAAGCGAAGATGATATACATGATACAACAAGCGAAGATCATATACATGATACAACAAGCGAAGATCATATACATGATACAACAAGCGAAGATCATATACATGATACAACAAGCGAAGATCATATACATGATACAACAAGCGAAGATCATATACATGATACAACAAGCGAAGATCATATACATGATACAACAAACGAAGATGATATACATGATACAACAAACGAAGATGATATACATGATACACTTCAGAGAATATTTTGAATGGTGTCCTACGCCACAATCACCATTTTTTCACTTATATAATGGTCACCAGTTTTTAATTGAGGAGAGAACCCGGCTACAATGTACACGATGTACACGGGAAGAGACCACTGGCCTTCCGCATGGAAACTGGCAAATTTTCTAAAAAAAATCAGCTTAGGTTCCAGCGGGTCTCGAACCTGCACTGACAGGAAGTGAGAGACTCCGTGATTTAAAGCGCGATGCTCTAACCACTCGACCACGGAGACCCTTTCTTTTGAGAAAAACTGAAATAAAACAAAGCGTTGTCAAAAGACATGAAATTGAAAATATATAGACAAAGCCAGGGCGCAATCCATGATTTGAAGTTAGATGAAAGGAAAATTATAATATTGCTTTTGTGGAGGATAGCGAGGCCCGAAAATTTTTGTAATTTGTAATTTTGTAAACTTTTTTCTTTAAAATGTACAGGAACATATTTGTCAAACTTTGGGCTAGCTTTTGAATTTAATGGCGAGATTAGCTAGCCGAAAAAAATGAAGAATGAAATATGGCGAGCTAAGCGAGCCGAAAATTTTTAAACGATCATTAGTTTTCTCCGAAACTTTGGCACCGATTAATATATCAGAATATTTATTTTCTTACCAATAGAGGACAATTATTTCTTTAAGGCCAGAATATTTTTTTCCTAAATCTGCAAGACCCCCCACCACTCAGAATCAAATGGTCGTTTCCTAATGGCTACCAGTTGTGTATATATACTGTTATTTTACTGATAAAGATACTGATAACTGATAAAATATAACTGACGGAAACGATCGTCTTGAGCATTTTAACTTTGGTATAATTATGTTTATAATATTTATAACCACTAGGTTGTTGCCACTGATGGTGAACCGTTACAGTCCCCGAGCTAGTATATAAATCTAGTAACTTATTTCTCTGTACCAGCTGATATTCTTATACTTAAGTAATATTTCGCACTGATGACTCGATTTAAATTCTAAATTCTTCAAAAAGTCGTCATCGTTTTACAGTGAATACTCTCAGACGGATTTGAAGGATTAAGTATTTGGCCTTGTATTGTACTACTTTCTTTTTAGAAAATATACATCTATTTTAAACTGAAGCTCAACCAATGGAGTCTAAGTGACAGAAACAATTGTCTTGAGCAATATAACTTTGGTATTATGTTTATAATATTCATTACTACGTAATTATAATATACATCAACAACATTTTAATCTATATTTCACTTGTGTGTCTATTTACTTCGTAACTAGATTTACCTTTATGATCATCATTCCACTAGATTCAAATTCCGAAAAATGATCTGCCTCTAAACCTGCATTCCCTCTACATTCATTCACCTGTATATAATCCACGACGATTGATGTTAAACCGAAACTTAATTACATACTAAATATCATCGGCGAAATATGCTATGGCAAACGATATGGCACAAATCACTAACAGTAGAAAACTTTTACCCTTTGGCGGATTTAGGAATGCATTTATTATTTTTGGCCTTGTATCAGAGTCACAAAGAAACAAAGATAGGGACTCTCGTAATATCAAACTTTAAGATTTATAAATTTTATGTTTTTAAATTTTGAATATCTACCGCTTGTCTACAGCCGAGAAAAAATCTACCGATTTCTACCGATTTTTCTAATTTTTAACTGATTTCCCAATATTTCTACCGCTTCTTGTCCATTTTCCGTGGATCGGTAGACGTTTTTGTCAGCATTGAATGTTCTAAATCGTAATTTTCAGTCTATTAATTGGCGACAAAAAATAGCTTGAAATTTCTGGCGCCTCCATATCATTGAAGTATTAATACATCTATTCTAGGTTATACAAGTCCCCTGTATCTTCCAAATAGTCATGAAGAACAAGGACTAATAACCCTGTTTATTAATTAATGTCTTTAGACCATACAGAGGTGTCATTATCGGATGTGTGCCGACGGTAATTACACAACGACCTGTACTGTGGACAGGTACCTAATATACAGATTGATTACCTGTACCTCTAAAGACTAAACATCCACACCAATAATCACCATCCATATGTTCTGTCCTATATACAGCTATCAAAGATTAACATCATTGATGTTATATTGATTCCATGCAGCTTCTGTATCAATTCTCAATGATTTTAATTTAAAAATTTAGCTGAGAAATATCGAAGCGAGATCGTGGTGTCTTCTATGACGTCCGCACTCCACATACTTTAGAGTGTTAGTTTGTGGTGATTTCAATACAAAAACGATGTTTTATTTCATTTACATAATATTTTATACAAAGATAATAATATCTTCTTGTAACACATTGAATTGAATTTAATAAAATGGCAGTAATGACAGTAAACACATTTATATAATTTCAATAATCTTTTTTTCTTTTTAAAAGCAGATTTGATTTTTCTTTATCAAATCTCATTTTTTCAGTGAACTGTTCAGTAATCATTTGTTGTTTTATCTTATCAATTAATGAAAAGGTACAATATGAAGATAAAAACCTTTAAATAAATATTTGGGTATGCAAATATTCTGGTAATAAATGTTCAAATTTAAAATATAAATAAATAAATAAAGCCTTTGACTTTAAAAATTATCATACTTCCAAATATTTAGCAATCAAACTGAGATTATATTTCTTCCAGGTAAGTCTTGTTATTTATTTTCTGCATCCCAAATCCACTGTTATATTAGAATGTTCAGAATTTAGTATATTTTAAATTTTTTATAACAAATTAAGAAATACTAAATTTTAAACATTCTAATATAACACAATGACCATAACATCATTTTGAGTCTCCAAAGCTGTGTGTGTGTACATGTATATATTACATGTATTAAAACTTCAAAATAAAGTCTATATCAATTCCTTATAAATTTCAAAGAAAAAGAAAAATAAATGTGACACACATACACACATATATATATATATATATATATATATATATATATATATATATACATATATATATATATATATATATATATATATATATATATATATATATATATATATATATATATCATCAGCATCAGCATCAATATTATTGTTAATAATTCCCTATTAGATGCATAAAATGGCAGATATTGAAGTTTTAAATTACAATTTTTTCTTGGGATATCGGAAGGGGGACACCCCCTTCCCCTTTCACTTATTTCGACACAACTGGTACACGCATATATATCAGAATGACAACGCATTCGTAAAAAGTTCGACTGTTGTTCGTATTCTCAACCCCAGACAAATTTCCTAATGTTGACCGATATATATATACTTATATCATGGAAATTTAAGTATAGCAATATACTCTGTAACAATCGCTTTAATAATTTGCTTTCCTATAGAATAACATTATTACAAATTAGCAAATATCCATAGATGTGATTTGTATGAATACGACATCGAGGCTACTCGTAACCGTAGCTCTTGGTTATATATCTGTTCAGTGGCATTAAAACTAAAGTCGACCGATTGTATCAAGAATTGATTTCATCGTCTTATATATATATATACATATATATAGCCAGGCTTTGTCTCTACGTTACTTTCAGAGATGGAAAATAAAACAAACATATCAGAAGGATTGCCATACAAAGACACGGATGAGGGAAAAGCGAAATATATATTTTGGTTATATTTCATCGTGACAGGTTTGTTAGGCGTTGTAGTAAATGCTTCCACTGTTCTTATCTTGCTGAAATGCAAAAGAATGGCTAGCCAAATTAAATATAACCTTGTGAGTTTTACAACTTCACATCTACTGTTTTTTATCGTTTTGCTGGGGACAGTTTCTTTCAGAATTTTATACAATGTTATCGGACTTCAAGAAAATTATGTACATGACATTATCCCAGCTGCTATAATGAGGGCAAGCGTACTTGTGTCTCTTCTACAAACGATGCTTATGTCGTTGGACAGAATTGCGGCAATTATGTGTCCAAACTTTTATCTGAAACACATTCATCCTCAGCACTGTATTCTTACATGTTTTGGTATCTGGATACTCTGTTCAATATTCCAGGTGATTACCAGTGTTTTGTCTAGTGCCAATCCACGAGAGAGACGTTTTTATCTTCCAGATTACATTTCATTTTCCGTTGTCTATATAGTAGTTTTGGTGATATTTGTAGTTGCAATAGGAATAATGATTCATTTTACAAAGCAACACCTTACAAGGATGTATCCGAAGCAAAGACTGAAGAAATCCTCATTTAGACATGGGGTTGTTGTGTTCAAAGCCTCTTTCACGATCATTTTATCCTGTGGATGTATAGTTTTCTTTAATTTACCTTTACAAGTGTTGGCTGCGTTGTCTTTTTCACCTGAAAATATGACAATGGACGGAACGAAGGTACTGTCCACCATTTCATATCCTTTTTATGTTCTACAAAATATTTTGAGCACAATTATATTTGTATTCCGATTTAAAGAATGTAGAGATGCATTTGACCGATATACCAACAGATGGAACGATTGCTGGAAACGTAAAGCGTCAATTAATCCTCAACCTTGATCATCGGTAACGTAGACTTTTAAGTAAAACTGGATCTGTCTGTGCAGAGTAAACTACAGTATAACTGTTTGAATATTGACAACATCATTATTTTTTAAAGTGTCATTCATTTATTTGTTGTTTATATTGTATTTGTGCTTTTTGTTTTCTGTTTACAAAAATTAAAAAGTTATGTAACTGGGATATCTGTTTTGCTGTTAATTTTACTTCTTGTATTTCTGTTAAACTATATATCTGTTACATATTAAACTTCATATATAGCTCACTTATTTTTCTTAGATATACTCGGGATATGAAAAATACAGTCACGTGTTAATCATGAACCCTATAACCCTTTTCTGTTTGTATATTCTATATAGAAAGCTTATTCTATTAACTCATAAACGAAAGTTTGTATAGATTTTATTTGCATGAATATATAAAAATTCTCTCCATATATAAATACACTAACGTGACCGGTAAATAACTACATAGTTTGCCCAGAAAATCTAGTAAGAAAGTTTGTTATAGACAAAAACATTTTTTATCCAGATTACTATGTTCCCGTGAGTAAACATTTTCGGTCCTGCCGGACGCATTTTGGTAATTATACGATAGTGGTCATAATTCTACGCAAGCGAAATGCTGCCATGTGTAAAAATATATAATCCCTAAATTTCGAGTTATTATCTCTAAATTTCTTTATTATATCACACACACTGAAAATTTCGAATTATTATCGAGTTACTATATATATATATATATATATATATATATATATATATATATATATATATATATATATATATATATATATATATTACGAGATAATTAACTATAATTTCCTATCCCTAACTATCTCGTAATTACGAGATCTTTTCTCGTTATTACGAGAAAACTATCTCGTAATAACGAGATCTTTTCTCGTAATTACGAGATAATTATGTCGTAATAACGACATAAGTATCTCGTAATTACGAGATCTTTTCTCGTAATAACGAGATAAGTATCTCGTAATTACGAGATCTTGTTGTTTTTGTTTCCATTATCAAAATGATGAAAATATTACATATAATGAAGCGAACAATCACAGACACTGAAAATTTCGAATTATTATCCCGAAATTTCGAGTTATTATATATATATATATATATATATATATATATATATATATATATATATATATAATTACGAGATAATTTTAATTTTTTCTTTGATACTAATCGGCATATTAAACGGACACAGTGTGTAAAATATTTTATATCTTAATTGTTAAACTCTTAATGTCAATCCGAGTCGATATGAAATAGTAAATAGGTAATTTTTTCAAATACGGAGACATTGTAAATATTGTTCGCAAGCCACGAGTCGATCAAATACAATGATAAGAGGTAACTGTTGAAAGAAATGTGTTTAGCTCACTCAGTAATATATGATGAACTATGTTGTTAAAACGTTATTCAAATACTTAACTTTAATACAATTTGAGAGTTACACTAGGTCACAATAAATCCTTAATATTTCAAAATAGACCTAGTATCTGTCCGTTTTCATGTTAAAAAAGCTATATAAATATTCATTTCTGTCGTATTGATTGCAGGTTTTACTCAGCATTTATTTCTATTTTAGTATGCAAAACTCAACGTTTGCGAACTAAAATGAAATTTGTTTATAAACCAGCCTCTAGGGGGTGTTTCAGTAACGCGAGGTGCAATTGTATTACAAATTGCTCAGTAACTCAAAACTAACTTTTTGTATTCAGAGATTTAGGAGAAAGTAATTAAGAATTATCTAAGGATTCTTTTCACAAAATTTCAAGGTTATGGGGTCAACGGTCAAGGTCACAGTCACTTGGTGGAAATTGGCAGGTCGACCCTTATGTGAGTTATTTCCCCTTTTTGTGGATATTTCATGTTTTTTTATGTTTTTTGACATTATCTTGAAAAGTATAATAGATAAAGAGAAAGTGAAAAAGCGAAAATGTTCAGCACGCAAAGATCTACAAAAAAATTCAAAGGGCTGAAATTGGTAGGTTGACTCTGATGGAAGTTATTTCCCCTTTTTAGTTGATTTTCATATTTTTGGCTGTTTTTGGCATTATCTTAAAAAGTACCATAGCTACAGTAAAAGTAAAAAAGGGCAAAATGTTCTGCACGCAAAGATCTACATAAAAGTCAATAGGACCGAAATGATCAGGTCACCCCTTATGGGAGTTATTTCCATTTTTTCATGCAACATTTTTAATAAATAAATAAATAATAAAATTTGTATTTTCATTAGCGGCCTGACACTGTATTTTGTTTGGCTTAATGAAGAATATCATATTTTTCATTAAGCCAATCAAAATACAGTAAAATCAATGAAAAATTACAGTGAAAAATAAAGCTTTTATTTAATTGATAAATTTAATAAAAAATGTAATAAAGAAAGTTAAATGAAAACTTCTTTTTTTACTTTCACTACGTGTACTTCATGTACAATAACAAATAATAGCTTTACACAGGCGTGGAAATAAGGTCAGGTCCAGTGTGTTATGCATATACAAATAGTAAGGTAGAATTAATCAATTGCAAGTGAATATTGGACATCCTGGGTTTCGCAAGAAGTTTTCACGAAATAAATAGGAATTTAAAAACGTTTTTGCCTGTGTATATCTCGTTTTGATATAGTAAACCAATCTAAGTAAAAACATGAAACAGCTAAAGGCGGTATGACCGGATTGCGGGTATTGACAGAAATTGAAAATAAGATTTAAGGTGGTGAGGTACAACAAAAATATACACAACTGAATATGTCTCTCCATCAGAAACAATAATATATATGGTATAAGAGTAGGGGTGTGAATAGTTTTCAAGTTATAAGTAAAAAATTAAAAACAATTTCCGTGGATGGGGCATGACCCCCTTATATTTCAATGGATGTGCCATTCCATAAGGAACAAGAATATATATAGTCTAGGGGTAGAGATACGAATGGTTTTCGAGTAATAATAAAAACAAACATAATTTGTGGGGTTCGGGGGGAACATTCAAGGAACCCATATAACCATAGTGTGAGCGTATGAGGGTTAAAATTATAATATAAGGTTTAGGGGTGGGATGTGAACGATTTTTATGCTTCAGGTAAAATACATATTTTAGGGGAGCCCTATATACACCACTGATGTGTCTCTCAAGAATGAGGAATATACAGATTATATGGTTTAGGGTGGGATATGAACGGTTTTAATGTTATAGATAAAATATAGATCTAAGGGGGTAGGCCATATCCCCAAGGACCCCGATGTATATCAATAAACATTCCTTCACATAATGTACAAGTGTATATGGTTTGGGTGTTCGAATGTGAATGGTTTTCTTCTAAATCATAAATATATAAATCTAAGCAGTGGAGTATACCACCAAGGAACCGAATGTACATCAATGAATATTCCTTTCAATAAGGAACAAGTAGATATATTGTTAAATTGTTTTAAACTGCACTATTTTCAGGTTATAATGAAATATTAAAAATTTCCACAGGTTTTAATAGTAAACCCGATCCCCTCCCCATTACTTCTTTGATCCCCAGAACAATATAAAAACAGCGGTTGTGATGGATAGTTCTCATCAAGGTCTATCTCCATGAGAAGTTTCAAAGAGATATCAATGGTCTTCCCACAATGAAGCTAAACCAAATTATTGATGTTGATGGACAGACAGAGACACACGGACTTCGCAATTCTATAAACCGGATTCACGTACAGAGCACAGCTCAAGAGCTATGAATTTGATTTTAAGAAGACTTTGAACAAGCCAATTCGTAGAATGTATATCCCCGTTTCGTAAAGGGGTAATCATATTATAGGTAAACTCTTTTGAGGTTAGGTTGAAACATGTAATTGTATTACGGAATAAAGTGAACTGGTTGAAATAAGCATGGACTGAAAATTATATTCTTGTAATGATGCTAAGCAGATCCGTTATAAAATGACAATTTTTGTTAATCGAGGGGCCATAACTCCTCCAAAAGTGGCGATCGAACTTGGCGGAGCCTTTTAATCATTTAACCTTGGTACCAAATTTGAAGAAAATCGGATAATATTTGTTGCCGTTATTGCACAGAAACAGCAGAAAATGATATTTTTCGTTCATCAAGGGGCCATAATTTCACCAAATAACGTGCGACAAAAGTGGCTATCAAACTTAGCCGAGCCCTTTAGGTTTTTGACTTTGTTACCAAATTTGAAGAAAATTGGATAATATTTGTTGCCGTTATTGCACGGAATACAAAGTGTAACAAATTAATATCACCCGTTTCTTCGAAAACGGGGGATAAAATTTTTTTTTACAGATTTTGAGCTATTTATCATTGGGATAATGGCACATTAAAACAGATCTGTGGTCATGAACTTTGACCTATAAACTTCATACAAGCTTTACTCAACATATTTCCTACAAATCTTTTAATACTAAAAATATTTTGAAAATTCGATCGGTTGATTTTGTTTTAGTTGAAATTTTCGACATCACATTTACTATATTCAACATTAACAAAATTATAGTCTATGAGGTTTTTAGAGTTGAAATTTCAAATTGAGCTTTGACTTTAAATATTTCGTTTAGTATTTATTAGTTTGTATTTCAGACATATAACACATCATGTACAAGCTAAAAGGAATTTGAAAACAAACATATTTATTGTTATTAATTCATCTCCTTAATAAAAATACAGAACATCAAATAGTTTAAGGTCTACAGGGTTGGATGACATATCCTTGGTTTGTTAAAAACCAAAACAATACCGTGTATTTTCCAAAATTAGGAATTCACAGTTACGTGTGACTTTCTGTGCCACTGCAGCTGTAATATTTTTGTTGCCCAACAAGTCAGTCATCTATTATTATCCAATTTAGACTCGTCGTGCCAATTTGCTTTGATAGACCTTTACGTGTCATTCATACATATACTTAAAGAACAATAAACATATATAACAAAAGGTAAAATAGGAAGTAAATCAACAGGTCTATCACGATATATGTGAAAAGTGTGATAAATAACGCAATGGATATAATGTCTATATTGCCGTATATATATATCATTTCTAACTATATGGTATATATTGCTTTTGTCAATATTCAGATGAACGCATTGAGATGAAGAGATTTGCAAACAAAACAAAAATTAGTGTAAGCACGCAATTATAACCGACTTGACAGCCAGATGAACATTTTCTCCCACTCAGTTGCCTCATAATGTAACAATCAATGTATTCATATGCATAAATATTGAATTATAAATAATATCATTTGTACCTAATATATTACCCAGCACTGCGGCTAATGGTCAGATAAATGTATTAAATTTGTTATTACATTTGTAAAAACAAACAAAATCATCCACAACTAGGCGGCTGTGTTCAATTAATAGTATACCTGATATGGCATAGATATATATGAGAGGGAGTTACAGAGACAAAAACTCTTTTTTACATTCCATAGCTAATTCTAAAGATTTACCTAGCTTGCATAATTCACGTTATTAACGCTTAAAGCCCCACTACAGCCGATTAGGGTGTTAATTCTGTTTTAGATGTATTTTACATCAAACGTATATGAAGATGTAATGTTATCATAAATTACTTAATATATTGCTTTGTTAGCGAATAGATATCTTGATGAAATATGTGGACAGGAAACTAACAACCAGACGACGACGGCTTTCTCATAGTAAATTTTCCACATGATGTTTATAGGCCTTTCCGAAAACTAGGTTATCTCCCTTTGCAGCGGTGGCGCTCTGTCGACGCTATCTGCTTCCGGGGGCTATCATCAAGAAGATTAATATGGTGGGGAAAAAAATTAATGATGCGTGTATAAACAACGATAGCTTGGAGGGATTTACAATCGTAGACTTAAAGAGTTACAGCCGGCATCAGGGGACAAACGGCAGCTGATAGAACGTGTGAAAGGTGCAAATCAACTAGGTTTAATTGATTTGTATGCGACCAAAGCGAAAGACGAAATTGAGCTTAGCGATATGGCAGACATTTTCAACATATGAACATTTCTTATACACTACTTACTGCTTACTGAGTGACCAGTTAGTGAAACTACAATCGCGTTTGATGCCAACGTTCCAATTACACAGTTTCACGAAATGAAACGTTGAGTTACCTGTTCAATAACAGTTGTTGAATCGTCTGTACCAATCGTGACGAGGATTTCTCCCTCACCTATTTAATTTGAATTTTGCTGTGAACTTGACGGCGGGTGTGACCGGTCAAAAGGGGATGCTTACTCCTCCATTGCACTTGCTCCCACTTCTGGGTCCGTTTTTTTCAATATCACCAGATTTGTATGATATCCTGTAGATTTATACATTGGTATTCGAGATTTTATATTCGTGTCAAATTGCATTCAATTTATAACCTGATAAGCTAACTTTTTGCCAGAATTCATCCATATATGATGTCCTTAATCCCAGCTAGAGCCCCTCTAAATCAAAATCTAGTATCATATTTCATTCATATCTCGCATCAGTAAGTCATCAACTGAAAACTATATATATATATATACAGTAACAATGACTTCGTCGTTGAAGTCATCAACTGAAACTCAAAATTAAATTGGTTTCGCGTGCAATATTCATGGCGACCTCATACAGAAAAGTTCATAGACATGCCCAATCGTTTGTTTTTCATAAGAATAGAATTAAATGTGTTTTGGTATAAAATATAAAAATATTGATGAATCCTGCTTAAATTTTACAAATAAGAGTATCCCATCAAAACAAGGCACTATAAGCCCTAAGGATAAACCATGGACGAAAATCAGATTTGCGCAGAAATATTAGACTTAGAAATAGATCGCAAAAAAGAATATCTGTAAGACAAAATCCTTGGTTTGAAAACCATAATTGATCTTTGGAGGAAATAGTTTACATCACAT
Organism: Atrina japonica; assembly: GCA_030159075.1. Taxonomy (NCBI): domain Eukaryota; kingdom Metazoa; phylum Mollusca; class Bivalvia; order Pterioida; family Pinnidae; genus Atrina; species Atrina japonica. The sequence goes on along the minus strand of BROG01000431.1, from coordinate 353,158 downwards.
ATTTCTGGGTGTACAAGTGTAGCCAGGATTGCGCATGCCACGAATTGAAATTTCACAGAGAACCAATTTTGACCGGTATAGTTACGGCAGAGAACTCTGTACCGGATTTTATGTAAAAGAGGAAAAATATATTGTAGGTGTTATGAGTAAAAAATACCCTAAAGTATGCCATCAAAATTCAAGAACACAGTAAAATAAATTTATAATTTTTTTAACAATAACAAAATAAAAACTTAATCTAAATAATAGTTTACAAATTATAAAAATCACAACTCAAAATATTGTTGTTCACTTCTAGTTTAGAGATCCACTCGAATACACAAATAATTCAAATCCGAATGTAATATAAAAATCTCAGATACCAAAGTATAAATCAATAGGATGTCCAGGACATAGATACAAATCCGGTAAAAATGGACAAACACGGACCTCTGGAAACCAAGAGGTGGGATCAGGTGCCATGGAGGAGTAAGCATCCCCTGTCGACCGGTCACACCCGCCGTGAGTCCACAGTCAAGTCCAATGAAACACGTGAGGAGTGTATCCTCGTCACAATTGGTACAGACGTCTCAACAACCGCCAACGAAAAGGCAACTCAACATTTCACTTAGTGAAACAGAGTAGTCGCAAACAAGACTACCATACCGACCATAAAATTTGCGGAACGTTGACATTAAACGCGGTTTTCGATATCCCTGTGTCAATAATTTGTCAGTGAGTAGTTTACCTCTGTATATGAAATCTTCATATGTTGTGCACGCCCTGGCATATCGGATCATTTGTGAAATATAAAACTCCATATGCAGGTGAGTGAGGGATATTACTACTTAAATGTGGAAAATTTACGATGGGAAAGCCGAAATTGTCGCGTTTATCGTATAGCTTGGTTGCTAATTTCCCGTCTGTGTTGATATTAAGTAAAATGTCTAAGTATGAAGCGTGTGTACTTGATTCTGTTGTATCTTTAATTTCTAGTTCGCTGGGATATATCGCATTTGACATATGTATGAAAATTGTCATTATTAATTGACAAAACGTCGTCGATATATCTAAATGTCAAATTAAAGGACACCGCTAACTTTTTCTTCTTTTGATTCAGCAGTTTCTGAATGAAGTCTGCTTCGTATGAATAAAGGAACAGGTCGGCCAATAAAGGAGCACAATTGGTTCCCATAGGAATGCCGACAGTTTGTTGAAAGACCACGTCTCCGAACATTACAAATATATTGTCTATTAGAAATTCCAGCATGTTTTTTATATCAACTTCAGTATACTTATGTGTAGAATCAGAGAGTGGTGTTTGACGAAATAAGTATCCTGATAGCCAATCACTAGATATTTAAAATTTTCGGGTACCACCTTTAGTGAAAAAGCAGTTGTCTATGATGCTAAAAAGCCTTTCTTTTAATTTTTTATGTGGAATAGTAGTGTAAAGAGTTGAGAAATCATAAGTTTTGATACTGTGAATTCGAGAAAAATTATGTGCCTTCAAATTTTCTAAAAGCTGTTTAGAATTTTTAAGTATCCACATCTGATTTACACCGCTTCTGGAATAAGCAACTGTACAGTATTTTTGAAGTTTCTCCTTAACAGCTGTCAATATCTTGGTAAGGAGTAAAGATAAAGGTTTGGTAGAACATTTGCTGGGATCCTGCTATGTATCTTTGCTTATATGGGTTTTTATGAAGTTTAGGTATCCAGTATAAATGTGGTAGCTCGAAATCTGTCTCCGTTGTAGGTATATCAAATGAGTGTAATACGGACACGTGATTTTGAAGGATCTCGTCCTTTGAAAGTGAGCTACGTGTGTATGTAGGATTTCCAGAATTCGTATTAAACCCAAGTTCTTCTAATAAACAATTATAGTAATGTGCCTTACAAATAAAAACTATATTATTTGAGGCTTTGTCTGCTGGTACCAGTACAAATTGGTCATGTAACCTATCCAGTTCAGTTACTACTTCTGGATCATTAAATACAGAGGGATAACGTGTTTTCATAGTCCCTTTAAGTTTTCGAATACGAGATTTTATCAACCAGTGTCTGGTTCTACGTCTTCATGTTTGGCCCATCGTCTGGCATAATCTTCGACAGAATCCATAACTAAACTGAAATTCTGACGCCAATTAAAGGAACGGGCTTCCCGGTATTTAGGGCCCCTTAAAATAAGATTTTTGAGGCTTTCATTTTCAACAATAGAAACGTCGTCGCCGGTAATGACATGCCCGATATTATTGTATTGGAAAGGAGATGAAGCACATGAACATGTGACAGTGTTGTGTAGAAGATGGTTGATGTCTAGGCACTGCAAAACCTGTTTGTAATTGAATAGCTTGGATGCGATGCTAGGTGTATAGCTATATGAAATGCAAGGCGTGCTCTTCAGTTTAAAATATGGTGGAATACAGGACTGAACTTTTTTGTGATTTAGAACATTGCCAATGTTTAAAGCGTCTATGCCTTTATTTGTAAATTTAAGTTTAAGGAAAAGACGTTTCTTTTTAGAACAGTCATCGTTTGTAACGCGTGCAGGCTTAAACAGCCTGTGATAAGCGATGTCCATTATAATGGAGTTCAGTATGTATTCTGGGGTTGAAGAATCCGTGTAGGGGTTCATTCTTGCTTCTTGAAAAAGTTTATTGAGATTTGTAAAAGGAACAGAATAGAGTTTGCTGCTGATGTGATGAAGACCCAATTGTTTGTTAACGTAAGGTAAAAGAGATGAAAAAGTGACATCATGTATGTAGGGTCGGTTGTATGAACGATGTCCGTGACTTCGTTTACGTCTTACGTTTGAATTAAAAAGTTCCATCACATTAACACCATTACACAGTGGGCTTGATAGATTGCCTACACTTTGGATATTATCGTTACATCCATAGGGATATGCAGTGCCAAGTTGTTTAATCCAAAATTCTTCACGTTGTCTACGGAAGGGGGTACTCAAGGTGGGATTGTTGGTCCAGTGGTATATTTTTTTCAATTATACGCACTCTCATAGACAAGATGGAATGGTCAGGAGAGTTGAAATGTCGATAGAGTATCTGGTTACCCCCATTATTAATTTCGAATCGATGGCCAGATACTCTTTTATTTAAGGGCCCCTTAGTTTCGCCAACATAAATCAAACCACACAAGGTACACTCAATGCCGTAAACAACGTTGGATGATTTGCAGTCTAGATGATCCCAGCTTCTGGTGTTGTAATGCTTATTTGTCAGATTGCTAGTGAACACTTGATCAGTTATTAATATATGACATGTTTTACAATTTTTGACAGAACATTTAGAAATTGTTGGTATATTATTTGAAAATGAACTATCAAAAATGTCGTCAAGTGGAATCTGACAATTTTTTATTGGAACATAAGCGTTATCATGTTTATACCATAACTGGTCATCTTTGGACTGCACAAATGTTAAATTTTTAATGTCCCGAAGGACAACCCGAGGAGCACCAAACAGTCTGTGCTCCCGATAGACTTCACAGAAGGACACCTTTTTATACTGGGCGCCGTGTCATCCAGTATGCAATTTTTTGGTACTTCTTTATTAAAAAGTGTAGTGAAATCTAGAATATGTACGGGTTCAGGCTTGGGGGTCTACCGGTAGCGGGAACCAATGAAAGTGAAACCCACAGCAGACGAATCTTAGAGCTTACACAGAGAAGACGTATACGAAGAATTAAGAGGTAAGTACCATCAAGCAGGGTAACCCTCTGAACACGCGCGCGCGATTATTTTATTTTTATTACATTGTACCAGGTGCGAGCTCTGCAGGGCTAAACCCCAGCGCAAGTTCCATTTACAGTTTGTGGCTAATCCCACTTTAATGGCGACGAGGCCTAAAACGGCGACGGGATCATGGTAGGCCATGACGCCGTCGATAGCATCTCCAGTGCTGACAGTAACCCCATGGAGAAGGCGTTGTCAGAAACTGAGGGTGGCGTTAACGACGTTCAAAACACCTCCAAGGCAAAGTTATTCATTAACGACGACAGCACTGTTAAAGCTCCCGTTGAGGAGATTTTATATCTCTATAGAATTAGGTCGTCGTTGTAAAATCATTTCCCTGACCCATTAAAACCTAAGCGAAATCATTGTCTCACAAAGTAGAATGGTGCCACCAAGCTCAGTAGGTAAAGTCAGATGCCACCTTGACCAGTTGATGCCAGACTACGTCATTGAGAGCTCTGCGGATTTAAAGGTCTTGGTTCTTCATGTGGTGCAACCGAGCTGCCATCAGCTCATAGTTTGTGTATTGAACCTTACACCATACTTCCAGGTGTTGAAAAAGGGAATTCACCTGGGTAAGGCTTCAGAGGTGAATGTTCTGCCTTGTGCTAGGGCACAGGAGCTAGTCACTGACGAGTCATCAGAGCTACCTGACCATCTGCGTGACATGTTAGCTGCCCCCAAGGACATTCTAGCTCCAGAGCAATTCGGGGAGTTAGAGGCAGTTTGTGAACAAGCGGAGCCCTCTGCTCCTCACAAACATGATGTATGCTTATTTCAGGACGTTCAATCAGGAACCCACATGCAGTGGTGCGAGCTTGTGGGTAATGTTGGCGATGTCCCCATCTCCACTCAGCCGGACATGATGCAGTTTACTTCAGATGACTGCAGAGTATGGGACCCCGGGGAATAAGCAAGAGTCACTGGAACTCTAGCCACCAGGCATTGCGGGATAGGTAGATATCTGCTTATCTCCGAGAGGAGTCACTAGGAGTTCTATCCCTATGGCACTAGTGGGTAAGCAGGGACCTGCTCACCTCTAGTAAGAGTCACTGGGAAAGCAGATCGCAGATTTGTTCATGTTTTGGAAGGGGCTTGATCTTTGGAAAAATGGAATAACTTTGGATTTACTATGGATGAACTAAACATTTCTCTGTTTGTTGCTGTTTGTACGTTGCTGAAAACTTCACTGAATGCACAGATGTATATTTCTTTTGAAACGTCTGTAGACATGGTAAACACAAAAGTACAGGTAAGATTCGATGAGTATTGTTCAGCCTCTGGGACTTCGCACGTTTCACGTAGCGAGTACAAATATACAATGAAGACCAATATAACTAATCCGCCTTTTATACCTGCTGTGGCACTCGATTTACCGGAAATAACAAATACAAATATGTCTGATCAGCCCCAAAAACAGCAATACTCGGTCAAGACATCATAAGGATCATTTGTACAAAGTTTGAAGGCAATTGATTCAGTGGTTATTAATAAGAAGTTGAAATTTTCTCAGCCAATCAATGCCAGGGCGGTCATCTTGGATTTCGGACCGGCCCAAAAGACAACACTTGGCCAGGGCATCATAAGGATCATGTGTACCGAGTTTGAAGGCAATTGGTTCAGTGATTCTTAAGTAGAAGTTGAAAATGTCTCAGACAATCAGATGCCGGGGTGGCTATCTTGGATTTCGGATCCGCCCAAAAAACAACAACACTTGGTCAGGACATTATATGGAACATGTGTATCAAGTTTGAAGGCTTGTTTGATTGTTTGTTTGTTTGAAAATGCCTCAGCCAATCAGATGCCAGGGCCGACCATCTTGGATTTCGCATCCGCCCAAAAACCAACAACACTTCGTTAAGATAGTTATGAGGCAATTGATTCAGAAGAAGACGTTGAAAATGTCTCAGTCAATCAGATGTCAGGGCGGCCATCTTGGATTTCGTAACTACCCAAAAACAACAACACTTAGTCAGGACATCATAAAGAACATTTGTAACAAGTTTGTATGTAACTGGTTCAGTGGTTCTTAAGAAGAAGTTGAAAATGTCTCAGCCAATCAGATGCCAGGGCGGCGATTTTGGATTTCGGATCAGCACAAAAAGCAACAACACTTGGTTAGGTCTGTTGAACCCCTGTTTATTTAAACTTATTTATTTTACAACGATTAATAAACAAGTTTAAACAACTTATATAAATGTCTCTCGTTGACGCTGATGTTATCGGATGGTTGCTGTGGGAGGAAATCCGAGTACCCGGAGAAAACCCACGTGTCCGACCTGGCGACCCTCATACCATCTCTCATAATCCCTTGTCCAATCCGAGGATGGAACCCGGGTCGCATTGGTGAGGAGCAAGTGCGCTAACCGGATAACCCTGTTTATTTAAACTACAATATATATATTTTACTTTTTACTTTTCAGTTAGAATAACTTGACTTTCTGCTTTCTATCATAGGCCTTGCTGATGTAAAGAATAAATACAGCTCTGGTCTCTTTACCAATACCTATTGCTTTTAAGCTTATAATTATATCCATACAGTAGTCTGCAGAGTCACTTTTGGTAAATCCCGATTGATGTGTCGACATAAGGTTATAAATGTCTTCATAAGTTACACATAGTTACACTTGTGTATACATCTTCCAGAAAGTTTTTCGATGGTGATATGAAAAAATTAGCAATACACAAATTTTAGTTTTTACAACAAAATCTCGAATGCCAAAGTATAAATCTACAAGATGTCAATAATACCTATACAAATCTGGTGATATTGGAAAAAACGGACTTCTGGAAATCCAGAGGTAAGATCAGGTGCCATGGAGGAGTAAGCATACCCCTGTTGATCGGTCAACAAGAACTGTGTTTTTTGCCGATGAGACTCAACAATTTATAAAAGTGTTTGAAACAGTCATGACTAAAGAGGCATTAGCTGTGTATTTTTCCCTAAAATTTGGTTTTCCTTTTCACAACTTAGAATGATATAAAGTAACAGAAAAGAGATGTTAATGTAACCCTGTGAAACAGGCTCGTTTAGATTTCTTTTTAGTCTCTGAAAATTTATTATCAAACATTTTTAGTGCAAATGTTGATGCAGGATACAGATCTGATCACTCTTACCCCAAAAATTACTCTTCAGTTAAATGATGATTTTAAGAGAGGCACAGGATTGCGGAAATTTAAAAGCTCCTTATTACAAGATGTTGATTATCTTAATATTGTTAAAGCTTGTATTGCATCAGTAAAATCCCAGTATGCTGTACCAGTCTATAATTTGGATTCCATCTGTGATATTTCAGATAGTGAAATACAGTTTGTTATTGACGATTAACTTTTTCTGGAAGTTCTACTTATGGAAATTAGGGGGAAAACTATATCATTTTCAGTAAACAAAAATAAGCAGCAAAATCTTAGAGAAAAATTTCTTTCTGATCGCATTCAGAGTCTTATAGATGTGGGAGAAGACTTTTCAGAAGAGCTTGATACTTTAAGATCAAAATTACAGGACTTACGAAATACTAAATTACAGGGGTGTTTGATTAGGTCAAAAGTTAAATGGGCTTAGGAGGGGGAAAACCCACAAAATATTTTCTTAATCTTGAGAATAGAAATTTTGTGTCAAAAATAATACCTAAAATAGAGAAAGAGGACGGTACAATAGTAACAAAACAAGATAAAATTTTACAAGAGGTTTTTCTCTTTTATCAGAAATTGTACGATTATAATTATGTGAGGGATGAGGATATTACCAAAGAAGAATTTTTGGATATAAATAATTATCATATTCCAGTATTAAATAATAGTGATTCCCAAAAAATTGAGGGCTTAATATCGTTAGAGGAAACTGGAAATATTTTGAAAAACATGAAAAATAATAAAAGTCCAGGATCTGACGGATATACAGCAGAACTTTTTAAATGCTTTTGGAAATATTTAGGGTCATTTGTTACAAGATCTATTAACTATGCATTCAAAAAGGGGGAACTATCAATAACACAGCGTCGGGGAATAATAACATGCATTCCAAAAGAAGGTAAATCTAGACAGTTTTTAAAAAATTTGAGACCTATCTCACTTTTAAATGTAGTTTATGAAATAGCATCTGGGGTGATAGCAAAAACATTTAAATCTAAAGCTAAGATAGTCATTTTTTTTACAGTGGTTACTCTTAGACGGATTTCGGCTATACTTTTAGAGATATTATTTGGCCTTGTATAATACCACTTTCTCTTTAGAAAATAACTTTTAAATTGGAGCTCAACTGATGAAGTCTAATTGACAGAAACGATATCGTCTTGAGCATTATGGCTTTGGTAGTATGTTTATAATATTTATAACCACTAGGTCGTTGCCACTGCTGGTGGACCGTTTGAGTCCCCGAGGGTATACATAAACCTAGTACCTGGTATCTCGGTACCAGCTGTTCATCTTATACTAAAGTAATATTTGGCACTGTTAACATCATTTAAATTCAAAAATTTTTCTAAAGCTAAGATAGTCATTTTTTTTACAGTGGTTACTCTTAGACGGATTTCGGCTATACTTTTAGAGATATTATTTGGCCTTGTATAATACCACTTTCTCTTTAGAAAATAACTTTTAAATTGGAGCTCAACTGATGAAGTCTAATTGACAGAAACGATATCGTCTTGAGCATTATGGCTTTGGTAGTATGTTTATAATATTTATAACCACTAGGTCGTTGCCACTGCTGGTGGACCGTTTGAGTCCCCGAGGGTATACATAAACCTAGTACCTGGTATATCGGTACCAGCTGTTCATCTTATACTAAAGTAATATTTGGCACTGTTAACATCATTTAAATTCAAAATTTTTTCTAAAGCTAAGATAGTCATTTTTTTTTACAGTGGTTACTCTTAGACGGATTTCGGCTATACTTTTAGAGATATTATTTGGCCTTGTATAATACCACTTTCTCTTTAGAAAATAACTTTTAAATTGGAGCTCAACTGATGAAGTCTAATTGACAGAAACGATATCGTCTTGAGCATTATGGCTTTGGTAGTATGTTTATAATATTTATATCTAAAATTATTGATAAAGATCAGACATGTTTCTTAGAGGGGAGATACATTGGGGGAAACACACGTCTAGTTTACGACATTTTGCAATATGCAGAAGAAAGAAATATACCAGGAATGTTGTTCCTGATTGATTTTGAAAAAGCATTTGATTCAGTTACCTGGACTTTTATGTTTAAAGTTTTGACTTTTTTTGGATTTGGTAATGACATTATTAATTGGGTTAGAGTATTACATAAAAATGCTAGGTCTGCGATTATTCAAGGTGGAAATATTTCCCCCTTTTTTATGTTAAAAAGGGTTGTCGTCAAGGTGACCCTATTGCACCTTATATTTTTATATTATGTGCTGAGATACTAGCCCATCGTATTAGGAATAATAAGAATATTTCTGGTATTAAGGTCAATAATTGTCCAATACTAATTTCACAATATGCGGATAATACATCCTTAATTCTTGATGGCTCAAAAAATCCATAAAAGAGGCAATTTCTGTTCTAGAAAAATTTTCTGTAATTTCTGGACTAAAAATAAATGTCAGTAAGTCTCAAGTTATTTGGATTGGTAGCAAAAGGGGTAGCGATCAATGTCTCTTACCAGAATTGAATTTAAATTGGGGAAGGAAAAAATTTACACTTCTGGGAATTGAATTCAGTACCAACTTACATGAGATTCCAAAGCTAAACTTTGATAAAAAACTAATAAAACTGAAAGCTATGATTGACTCATGGAGAAAAAGAAAGATCACCCCAATTGGAAAAATTCATATAATTAAGTCACTGCTTCTTTCTCAATTTAATCATTTGTTTATCTCCCTACCAAACCCTGATGAGTTTACTATTAAACAGATCATTTCACTTATTTTTTATTTTTTGTGTGGATGGTAAAAGGGACAAAGTTAAAAGAGATGTGTTATACAAGGACTACCGTGAGGGGGGACTAAAAATGGTAAATGTAAGAGCTTTTATACAGTCCTTGAAATTAGCTTGGATTAAAAGACTTTTGAGAAACAATGGAGAGCCGAAATGGCAATGTTTACTAATGTCTCAAATTGATAGTGATCTACTGTTAAACTGCGGTAATAAGTATATTAAAATTTGTAGAGACAGAATTCAGAATCAATTCTGGAAAGATGTTTTTCTATCTTGGGAATTATTTTGTGAAAAAAAAAATAAACAAAGTAATAAAGGGGAACTACTCTTAAAAACAACAATTTGGTTCAATGACAAAGTAAAAATTAAATATAAAACTGTATTCTACAGAGACTGGTACAGCAGGGGTATTACTGTTGTGAGTGACCTATTGAAGGATGTTCGTAACAAAATATTTTACAATTTTGAAGAGTTTAAAAGAAAATATGGTATACAAGTTAATTTTTTGAAATATTTTGGACTTATTACTGCTATTTATAAGCTTTTCCCCTTTTATAATTTACAGGAATATAGTACAATAGTAAAGCCCTTCATACCTTTAAATATCACATTTTGTTTCAGTAAATCAAAGGGCTCCAAAAATATTTACAACATGCTTAACACAATAATGCAGAGCCTACAGGAATAAAAAGATGGAAAGAAATAGTTCAAATAGACCAAAGAAAACATAAAAGAAATTTTTGAACAAAATTTTACCTCAACAAAAAATAAAAAGTTACAATGGTTTCAATTCAGAGTAGTGGATAATATACTAACAACAAATTTATTTATAAGTAAAATAGATAAAGATGTAAGTCCACTTTGTAATTTTTGTAACAAAGAAACTGAGACAATTATCCACATCCTTTGGGAATGTCAAGAAGTTAAAAAATTCTTGAATAATTTCAAATCCCTATTAGACAGCTTCTCAATTCCATTTTTGATAAACAAATATTTATTTGTACTTGGTTTACATGTACTTCCAGATGACAATAATAATTACCAAAATAAAACAAATAATGAAATATTTTTGATTATAAAACAGTATATTTATAAAACTAGATGTTGGTGTAAACCATTAAATATTCGAGCTCTTATTCACGTAATCTATGACTATTATCAAGTAGAGTTATGTATTGCTAACAGTAAAGGTGCAAATTGTAAGAGTAAATTTGATAGAAATTGGGAACTTTGACAACTTTGCTTAAATAAAACAAATTTGATTGTTTATATCTAAATACATGTATATTTTGCATGTATAAGGAACCGAGTTTACATGCATATAGGTATACAAACAAATAAATATTTTGTTTATAAATATACAGTTGATATGTTTTTTCAATTTTCTATACTGAATGTAACACAAATATCTCATTTTCTAGCAACCAATGTATACCTTCTAATGTGCATACAGTGAATGCTATCTCTTACCCCCACTTTTTTTTCTCTTCTTCCATATCTCTCTTAATATTGAAATGTTATGGTTTGTTTGTATGTGTTTGTATTTTTGCTTTTCTTCTTGTTTCCCACTATCTTTTCCTCTTTATTAGTATGAGTTAGCCCTGAGTGTTTGTGAGGTAGAGTGAATGGAAGGCTAGTACTAGTCAGCTGAAAAACTCCATACCCCCTAGCCAGGTGGGTCTGTAGGAGTTATGTCAAATCCTGGCTATACAAAGCTGAATAAAGTGTGAAAAAAAGAGATGTTCTCAGGTATAAAAATTCCTAAATACCTATATATTTTTAGAAAATTGCTTGTGAAACCCAGGTTTGACATTTTTTTCACTTGCAATTGATTAACTCAACCTTACTGTTTGTTTATGAATACCACACTGGACCTGACATTTTTTTTTACAAAATATATAGGAATATGCGATTTATTTACCTGCCCTTCTTTGTTATTTTACATCGAGAACAAATAGTAAAAGAAGAAAAAAAAATATTTTTGTTAAAATACAGCTAAAGCCCCTTTAATCAATGTATGATACGGCATTTATATTGAGTATTTGCGTATTAGTAATAAGTGTGTAAAACAACGAATTCAAGTTGTTGTGTAGTACTTCAATAAACGAAAAACACGGAGGTGTATAGAGCTCCGTTAATATTGTAAAGTTCGCTGTTACGTTTGTGTACTTAATGCAATTTATTATTTTGTTTAATTGAACAGGTCCTTAATAGTGCCTAATACCAGGTTCTTAAGTGAACAGAGGTGTGACAGAACCAAAGCAAATGATCCAGGGAACGCTGTAATGAATTTTGTAAAATAACTTGTAATAAACTTGAACACTAATCAAAGTCACTTTGTTGTGTATGACGATGGTGGTTAAAGAGGGAAAACCCACGGTCAACCTGTTACAATAACATTATTTGATAATATTAATTACCCCCTACACAAAAACATCTGATTAAAATAAAAGGATGCTGAATGATTATAAATCGTGCGAAAACTATAGAATTTTGAATGGATGCGTTGAAACTTAACAACTGTTGTGATGCTGAGCTGTGTGTTATTCGGGCACTGGTTAAGCTAACACAGACAGAAAAGACATACATGAACACATGGTATCATTTGGGACATTTTATACAAAGCCGTCAAAACTAATCAATAAAAAAGAGTAATCGCCTCTTCCCCATGGTTAAAGCCAATAAGGACATTGAAGCAATATTTTGAACCAAATTAAGATCCCTTCATACTTCACCATGTATTTCCTATAGCTATACGTTCAGTTGCCTCAAAGATCTTCAATTACAAAGCTAGTCTGAAGCAACTCAATTTACCCAGCCTTTCCCAGAACCTTCCACCTTGTACTTGTTCTACATCTGAGTTCATGTTCGCTCCATGTGGCCATGTTGTGACAGGTGATCTCAACATTGTGCGTAACAGAAAACTGAGAGATCTTTTATGCAAAGGCCCAAAATATAGGGGACCTGTCTCGTTTACATGGAGGCAAAACTTTAAAGTTATAATGAACGCATGTGAAGAGTACGCCATACGTTGGGCTAAGAAAGGAGATGTCGAACTTGGTACTCTTTCACAGTGACTTAAGTCGATCAGTGATGTTTTAAACGAAGACATTTGTGTCCTCCAGTGAAAACATAAGCCTTATACATTGAATTTTGGAATCATCCGATTATTTTACACTAAAGTAGTAAACCATATCAAATAAAGTCCGGAGGTTAGCTTATGTTAATTTATGCCTATCCAAGCGATTGAAAGTGTCAACATAGCATATGTACATTGTTTCAATAATTATAATTTGTATGTTGCATTGATAGGACAAGATGATAACTTACTGCAGTGTCATATAGTACATGCTATATATAAAGGAATAAAATATACAGTTATATATACTAAGACTGGTACGAGCTGCCCATGTATGTACATTGTACATGCATGTATTTTTATGAATGTATGTGTATGTCATGCATAAGGCATGGCGTTATGTGTATATGTACATATGTATTGAAGAAATAAAACCTCAATTAAATTCATTCTATGTAATTAAAAAATATATGTATAAAGTAAGAGGGGAAATGGAAATCTTTTATAGGAGGTGGGCTATAATGGAAACTTTATTTTCTTAACGCCATGATACTGTAGTTATAAGTGCTTTGCAAAAAGTCTCTTTGAAATGTTGCTTCCATAATCCATATTAACTAATGATACTCGTTTTTCAATTATCTAATATAAAATTGAAGGTAACATTGTTTAGAAATGATAAATGTACAAAGTATATTATAATCATATTACGTTTACAACTTTGTTTACAATGGATATATGCAATATGTCTGATAAAACAGAAATAATAGTATGAAAGGAGTGTGTAAGTGGATATGTCTGTCTTGTCTTATGTTGAGTGTTACAAAAGGTATCCACACATTTAGTAGATCACAAGTGCCTAATTATAAGTTAAGTAAAAGGTACAATATATGTAAGATGGTGATTCTAGAGCAACCCAACCCTAGCACCGCTAGCACCTCCGAGAGTCAATGTTGTCTGGAAATCAATAATGTATCTTTATTTATTTATTAAAACAAACTCATTGTGCAAAACTAAAGTGTATTGCTCAAGTTTAACATTAGGTTTCTTCAGTGAGGAAGCAATCCTTTGTCAAATTACCTTTGGATATTCATTTATTTTACAAGACTCGACGTTTTAGAGAAGTAAACATTTAAATGTGAAACTTTCTTTTTACAAACGGGTTTTGCAGTGCCTAGACATCAATCATCTTCTACACAACACCGTCACACGTTCATGTGCATCATTTCCCTTCAAATATAATCCTATTGGGCATGTCATCACCGGCGACGTATCTATTGTTGAAAATGAAATCCTCAAAGATCTTATTTTAACAGGTCCTAAATACCGGGAAGCCATTTCCTTTAATTGACGTGTAAATTTCAGTTTAGTTATGAATTCTGTCGAAAATTATGCCAGACGATGGACCAAACATGAAAACGTGGTACCAGACACTTTGTCTGAATGGCTAAAAGCCATACAATGGTTGATAAAATCCCGTATTCGGAAACTTAAATGAACTTTGAAGACACTTTATCCCTATGTATTTAGTGATCCAGAAATGGTAACCGAGCTTAATGCATTACATGACCAATATGTACTGGTCCCAGCAGATAAAGCATCAAATGATATAGTTTTTATTCGTAAGACAAATTACTATAATTGTTTATTAGAAGAACTAATTTTTGATCCGAATTCTGGTAATCCTACATAGCCCACTTTCAAAGGACGAGATCCTTCAAAATCACGTGTCCGTACCACTTTCTTTTGATGTACCTACAACCGATACTGATTTTGGGCTACAATATTTATATTGGATACCTCAACTTCACAAAACCCCCTAATACGGAGGTACATAGCAGGATCAAGCAAATTGTCTACCAAACCTTTATATTTACTCCTTACCAAGATACTGACAGCGTATAGATCTAGTCATTATTTTATCTAGTTGAGGATGTGTCTTTGTGCAAAAATTTTAAAATCCAATTTTTTAAAATATTTTGTGTTTTATTATTTCTAAGACTGCAAAAAGGAGATGGTGGGGTATTTTTTCACATTGTCCCCTTGTTTATCAGAACCATTGAAGGGATTTTTTGAAACTTTACAGACTTTTTAAAAATTCTAGATGTCTTCTACTCTACTAATCATGTGTATTTATTGGGAGAATTTTAACAAAATCTTATTTTTGGTGTGTTTTTGAAAAATCAAAATTAAACACACAAATTTAGAGTGGCCAATCCAAACAACAGTACATTCATACACCTCATATCCATCAATCAATAAGCATCACAAAGGGCTAAGAAATTTTATTTATGTAAACCATACTGTACTGAAAAGAAAATTGTCATACAGTTGATGCTAAAGAAATCCTCACATTGTGTGTCAAAACATGAACATGTGATACTTCATACATACGAAGGCAATAGGGATGCATATGCAAGCTTTAACTTATAGCTCTACAAAGTGAAAACAAAAATACTTACAGGAGAGTCAGATATTGACTACCAGCAACATGGTATGAATAAATCAAAATGAATGAACCATCAGGTGTTGACTTAATGAACAACGAGTCATTATGAAAAAAATATAAAAATCTGTAATATAACGATACAAGTTTAAACACAGAAAAGGTAACTCTTAACTAATTCCTAACTGTAACCAATGAACTGGCAATTTTGGAATACAAACACTTCAGAACAATGAAGAAATGTACATGTAAATGTAAATTGTTATATCAAACAAATCGAGTGTTCATGTATGTATATATATATATATATATATATATATATATATATATATATATATATATATATATATATATATATATATATATATATGTGTGTGTGTGTGTGTGTGTGTCATAACGTAGCTTCTGGTGTGTTTTACGGATTTTCATTCTGATTACAGTATGTTCCAACTCTGTATCTGAGTGGTAGTTGACGAATCTTATTTGAGCGACAAATATTATATAATTCAATATATTTAATCATATATCACCAGGTAATGAATCTTGTTGCTGGTTTGAAGTTATAACTTCCTGTTCCACGAAATCTGCGTCATCCCCTGCAGTTTGCAAAATGTCATTAAAACTTTTCACATGCTCATTGCAATTTGTCACAACTTTGTTCACTAGATAGCCTGTAGGATTCTTTGTTGAGCTAGTTGAATCCATTTCACAAACAACATCAGATGTCAATATCAATTGGATGAAGAAGGGAAACATGTAGACTCCAGCAATATCACTGTTGCTTTAGATATCATTTTTTCTAGAGACCTTCGAATATAATCAATCTCATTATTAGATGTCATGGTCATGGAACTTGTTACTTGAAATTTCTTATAGATATGTTGAAATGTCAAGGTTATCCTATATACCTAACAATATCAACTGATACTTCAAAAGACATTGGATAAAGTTTGGCAAATGTCACATGATAAAATGTAATGGGCCATGCTTCAAAAAGAGCTGAAAATGATTACAATTTTGTAAAATAATTCATTATGAATAAGAATATTATTTAGAATCAAAACAAGTCAAATTCTAAAAGGTCAATGTCAGTGCTAAAAGGGCAATGTCAGTGCTAAAAGGTCATGTCTGTACAGCCTATTGACAGTAATATTCAATAAGAATTATCCAAATTTCTTTATGGCTCATCATATTTTCATGAAACTTTATAAAAACATTTATTCTTAAGGTCACTCACTAATTTGATACAGTAAATTGTTATTGCCTTATTAAAGCTGTAACAGGAGCCGAGTTGGCTCAGTCGGTAGTGCGCACGACTCTTAATCATGAGGTCGTGAGTTCCAGTCCAGCCGGCGGCAGGTTGGTTTCCTGTCCTGCGGATGAGACAATAAAAACCGAGGTCCCGTGTCACAGTAGATGTCGGCACGTTAAAGAACCCTCACTGCTCAATGGCCGTAAATGCTGAGCATAGGCCAAACTTTGAAGCGTTTCACCGGCATTTGGTGACGTCTCCATATGAGTGAAACATTCTTGAGTGGGACGGTAAACAACAATAAACAAACAAAACTGTAACAATTTTACATCATGAAATATGTTCTTATAGCCAATACACAAGTGTTCCACGTGTTAATACAATGTGTCTTTCCTGCTACCTACATTGACGGCATAATTAGAAAGCAATTATAAGACGAAAATATTTTCATCATAATAGCAATATTGTCTTTCATTTCCTTATTTAGTGGTAACAGAGAGTAACAGGACAGACTTACATATGCATGGCATAATTTTATTAAAATCATATTTTCTGTCGTTCCAAAGGCAGGAATCACATAACATCGTGCAAGTGCTAGACAAAACATTGAATTACATTTGCCTTACTTGAAAATGCATACCATTATTCTGTGAGCTTGATAATGAAGTATCATTTTGGACACAATCTAAAATTACTGTAACAGTTAAACTTTACCTTTTATGCTAAATCGTGTCCTCATTCTTCATTTGAAAAATGGCGGCAATAACTTTTCCCAACAGGAATTGAGGTATAAATTTGGATGTTGGAAGAAAGATAACTCTTACCAGTCATTTTAGCAATGGTAACAGGAAAGACATTTGATATGGGTAAGCCCTGGATTTCTTCTACGTTTCCAAAACATTTCTTCCTTGAAGAATATGATTCCCTATGATATAAAAACAAAGTACCTTAAAAATGTTTATTAATTCATCTTTATTTTAATTTCAGAGCTAATATTACATTAACATTTATATGCGATATTATTATTAATAAACTGTCGAGGCCACGACTGTGTTACTTAACTGTCACAAAAAGGCACACAAGTTTGGATTTAGAATTTTAGGGATTCATTCTTTGGGACTCTGAAGAACAGATGTTTTTGGAACTCTGAAGTTTTATTTATAAACCTTTGAACCATGGAACATTACATGTAACTGTATTGATTATTCAACTCGTGATCACTGTAAACTTTTGACCATCGATACGAACTATTGGATATGACATTGATTCTTCCAAGTGGAACTTTTGAAACTTTTGGAACATTCAGGAATTGAATTGAATTTTGACTTATATGTAAACTTTTTGTGTATTCATATTATCAACAACGGTAAGGTGAATTATTTAATTACTTATATTAGATTTAGTTACATATATGTTATGAATATCCAGATTGTTTACGTACACAAACACTTGTATTATTGAAACACTGCGTTATGCCTAAATGTGTTTTGGGGTATTCAGTCCATATTTTGAATGTGAGATGTCTGTATAAGAGAAGTTTATACTTACATTTGATCTAGACACTTACTTGCAATTGCTGACTAACCTCTGATCTCACATTGACTTTGACATATTGCTTGACCTTGGTTACATTATAGTGGTTACATTATTTGGTCAACAGTATAGAGGATATACTTGGGTGGATCTATACTTTTTCTACTATCTTCATTTCACTCATACATAATACATTCACTAAACATACGCTGAATATATATTTCATATTGCAACATTATTCACTGACTAAGAATAGTCCATGTACATCTGAGTATTGTGATTATAGATTGATACAAAAGTCTTGCAAGCCTCATCTCTAAATATATTCGCATGAGTGGTGTTGCACACTTTTTCCATCACTTCATATAAAATTTTCGATTCATAGTTTATGAATATGTCTTAATCAACATCATTTATTCATATTACATACTTAGTACGCATTGTTGGATTTTTTTTTTTTTTTTTTTTTTTTTGCATTACTTAGCACTATATTTGTATATTGGGAGCAGTCTCTTGGTCGAAAAAAAATTCACGCATCACTGAACACCGTACGTGTACATTAGGAGCAGACTCCCAAGCCTAAACGCATCTGACCTCTCGTGAACTAACGTGATCTTTCATGACCCCAACCTCTTGTAACAAAGGCTCTCATTGGCTCGTTGTCCAAAATGCCCCCTCCTTCCGCTTCTGATCATTGACACGCCCCGAGCCATACGATTGGTTCCTTCTACTAGTCGACATGACAATGTGATCTCACTTCGGTATGACATAACGTCTGGTATTATGTCATAGGCAGATCTATAGTACGCAATATGAATTGACCAATCAGAATCCAGTATTCTGATTAAGTCATCATTGGTGTCAGTGGTGACGCCAGCTGGCGGCAAAATTCAAATCGCGTGCATTGGAGCTGCCTATTACTACTCTCAATTTATTGTGAATAAATAATTGTTCTATCAATTAAATGCGTTATTTGGGATAAAACGAGTCTCAAGGTGATGGCTGCTTGCAGTGGCCTATTGGTAGAATGGTTGACTCGTAAGTGGATTGTCCCGATTCCCAGATCGCTAACGTCTGATAAATATGAAATTATGTTATAACTTAGAGGCGATAGATTTATAAGTCTAAAAGATAAAGTAAGCATACCAACACATATCAGACGTCAGCGATAAGAAATAGGTGGTTAAAATGATCGTTAAATTGCTGTGAAATGTCACAGCATTTTGCTACGAAGAATGTAGATGGGAGAATTTCTATGCGGCGCCGTTTTACTTTTTATTACCAGTTAGTGATGTCACTCTTTCGAATAGGTGATATCACTTATTCAATGAGTGATATCACCTATTCAGTGGGTGATATCACCCACTGGAATATCGAATAAGTGATATCACCTATTCGAATAAGTGATATTTCCTATTTGAAAGAGTGATATCACCTATTCGAAAGAGTGATATCACCTATTCGAAAGAGTGATATCACTTATAAGAATAAGTGATATCACCTATTCGTATATTCAAATAGGTGATATCACTTTATACGTTTTAAGGTGATATCACCTATAGCAATAAGTTATATCACCTATTCGAATAGATGATATCACTTTACAAAACGAATAAGTGATATCACTCATTCGAATAAGCGATATCACTTATTCAAATTTGGAAACAGTAAAGACCTTATGCTCCCCATTTCTTCCATAAATGTAGATCTGCAGTGAATACCACTAGGCATATATCTATAGAAGAACAAAGCGCAAGGGATGCTATTGTGATAAAGGCGCAGCGCTGCAGAATCGGAAGCATCTCCCGTGCCTGTTGTAGGATTTTGAGGGAGTGCAACATTTAAAGCAGACAGAGCCGCCGAAACCATACCGCCAACTCTTGCCATTTTGAACTAGGGTCCGATTTCCGCATAAAGTTGTTTTAAAAGTGATTGAACTTGAAACACCCTATATAATTCTATGGACCAAATGTAATGAAACAAAAAATAATTTATAATGTCTAAGATGACACAAGTCATATTTTTTTAGTCCCAGGAATATATTTTATTTTTGTGTAGGGAGCATTCATCGACATTGATTCATAAGTAATATCACCTATCCCAATAGGTGATATCACTTTACAAAACGAATAGGTGATATCACTTAGTCGAATAAGTGATATCATTTATTCGAGTAGGTGATATCACACATTCATTTGAATAGGTGATATTTTTCATTCGAGTAGGTGATATAACTCATTCGAAAAGGTGATATCACTCATTCGTATGAGTGATATCACTTAAGAATTTATAAGAGTGATATCACCTATTCGCATAAGTGATATCACCTATTCGAATGAGAGATATCACCTATTCGAATAAGTGATATTACTTATTCGAAAGAGTAATATCACTAACTGGTATTAAAAAGTAAAACGGCGCCCCATAGATTTCTGCCCCTGATTTTACCACAACAAAAAAGTCGCTTAAAATCGGGGCAGAAAATTCTGACTATGTTTGGTAAGTGATTGACAGAAAAAAAAATCTACCCAATATAGCATCGAATAAAAACACGCAGATCTACTTTTGATCAAACTTTGAGTCCCCATACATCCGGAGAGGTAATATGCATACAATCAGCGATCGCCTGGAGGCAAATTTCACACCTTTACCAAAGGTGTAAAATTGTAAATCAGTTAAAGATAACCCGCCCACTTACTGCCACGTGACCTATTGCCGTACGGTCAAATTTATTCTCCTTTAATTTGGTGGGCTTGCAGAAACAAACCCCCGCTAATCACGATCCGACAAATTAACGAAAAACATGAATTAATGAGATATAACAATATAAGGTGTGGAAAGTGACACCGATTGATAGCAATACAAGGTGCTAATATAGGTATGTTCTCGTCACATAAAAGTGTTGACACACATTTGCAATCGATAAGAACAGTATGAATATGAAGTGGTTAAAAAAGATGAAATCAAAGCATTGTACTGATATTATAACAAAATGCCCGCGAGGTACGCGTTTCAAAAAGCAAAAATAAATGAAAAGTAAAGAAATTTAAGTAAAAGAGGAAAGGCTTATGTGTCAACGTTTTTCCAGCGAATTCTCGTAATTTCTATGGGTACCAGTTGTGCTTCTATCAGTCTACTTTTCATTTTATCCACAATAATTTTGTTAATTTACAATATACATATATTTTAATCAATATTATCATGATCTCGATTTTTAGACCCTTGTACCAATATTTGAGGTTATATAAGAAGCAACATCTTAGAGCCTCATCTAAAAAATCGTCCCGGTGTCATAAATAGTATGTATCCGCCATGTAATAACTATCCGGATACCAAAATTGGCCATATGATAAGTATCCCCCATATAATAGATATACCGCATGACACTCAGTATAGGACAGACATAGATGATTCTTAGTCATTGCTACCATAAAATAATCACTTTCAATGGTTGGATTAATACATGTTTATATCAGCGATATATAAAGCTAATTAGCTTTATATATCGCTGTTTATATGTAGGGAGTGTGTGGGTTGTGTTTAAGGGGTGTTATGAAGGGGCTGATGATGTGTTATAATGTGGGGTATTAATTAGCTATTATAACCTTGAGATACAACACCAGTTTCCTTTTTATGTCACAAATTATTTAAAATGCTGAAATTAAAGTGTTTATGGTACCAGTGTATTATTGAATCTTATAGACAGAAATTGTAACCACCAGCATTTATTTTGGTCTCTTCTTTCTATATAATTCGGTGTTAAGCTTAGATTTATAAAATACAAGAAAAATCTTTCCAGAGGAACCGACTGATACGAAAGCCCTGGAGGGACTTTTTAGTTATTAGTTACGGTTTATAAATTAATTTTTACTTATTTGTTATCAAAACGTGGCATTTCACATTAAGGAAACATATTTCAAATGTTGTTCGGCCATTATGAATAATTAAAGGAAAGAGGATGGATGTACTACAAATTCAATTTATTTTATTTTGAGACTTCCGTATGTGTCTCATCAATGTCATATAATGCAAACAATATACAACTATCTCGTTAGTTTGTTTACTAAGGGGCGCCGTTTTACTTTTTAATACCAGTTAGTGTAATCGCTCTTTCAAATGGGTGATATCACTTATTGAATAAGTGATATAACCTATTCGAATGGGTTATATCACCCATTGGAATACCGAATAAGTGATATCACCTATTCGATTAAGTGATATCTTTTATTTGAAAGAGTAATATCACCTATTCGAAAGAGTAATATCATTTATACGAATAAGTGATGCCACTTATAAAAACGAATAGTTGATATCACCTATTCGTTTAAGTGATATCACTCTTTCGAATAGGTGACATCACTCTTTCAAATAGAAGATATCACTTTATACGTTTTTATAGGTGATATCACCAATTCAAATAAGTGATATCACCTATTCAAATAGGTGATGTCACTTTACAAAACGATCATTCGAATATTCAAATTTGGAAACTAAAAACTTTATGCTCCCCATTTCTTCCATAAATGTAGATCTGCAGTGAATATAACTAGGCCAATATCTAACGCAAAGGACGATATTACGGTATCGCTGCAGAATCAAGATCATCTCCCGTGTCTGCTGTAGGATTTGGACTGAGTTCAGCATTCAAAGCAGACAAAGCCGCCGAAACCATACCACCGACTTTAGGCCGAACTTTTCTTTTCTTTTTTTTTTGTGGTAAAATCAGGGGCAGAAGTCCTCCCATATACTTTCTTCGTAGCAAGATGCTGTGACATTTTCACAGCAGTTTAGCAATCATTTTAACTATCTATTTCTTATATTTCCTTATTTCTTATTTGCATCGTCACTAAGTAATGACATAACATAATTCCATATCTATAAGACGTTTATTCTAGCTACCAATCAGCGAAGGTCTAAACGTTCAAAATGAACTTCTCCAACTTCACAGATAGATCTTGCCAATACACAGTAAGGGAAACTTGACCGAAACGCATTTGCATATTAATCGTGCGCAAAGAATTGTTAACAGTCCAGTCTATCTCTTTTAACGTCAATTCTATTACAAGAGTATAATGGTTAAACACAATTGAAAAGTAACATTCTAAAGCTAAATTGAAATATCGTAAAATTCAAAATGGACGCCGAACTGACCTTTAGTAGCATATATTTCAACAAGTCTTGTAGATCTATATTTTTCTGCGAATTGTTACTATATTTTCGTAATTTTAAAAAGCAAAAATATACGAATAAAAGTATGTTTTGGAAATTTCAATCTTGAAGTTGAGTTTATGTTGCTGAAATGCACATACATGTGTAATTTTGCGTCAATATAATGTGTTATTAACCCCATACTGCAAAATGTGCTTTGACTTGTTCCCAATAAATAACTTAGCATAACATAACTACGTTCATGTTCCATCAACTCGTAAAAATTGATTTACCATTAAAAAGTTCATTTTGAACACATATATTTGATACCAAATATGACCCGATAATATGCATTAATTTTTAAACTCAATAATTTATAAAATGTTACTAAATTACGAACATGAACCTTGTATACAAATGTATGTATATACTATTTTAAAGGAATATACACACATTTATCACTGATCACCCCGACGAAAGGTTATAACTAAAATATATTTTACCAAAGTTTTAATTAAATTTCAAATATTAAATAAAATATTTAGATATGCATCATGACTAGAAATGTAGTCATGATGCATATTTAAATATTTTATTTAAAATTTGAAATATGTCATACGACATCATTATATAAGGTAGTAAAAACAGTTAACATAATTAGTACTAATTACCAATTTTCACGTCTACCTTAACAGATGTAAATAGTTCAATACAGATAACTAAATGACAATAAAGCACCCAACAAGTAACATCATTTAACATCTATCCGACAACACCATTGCAATATCAGTTATAAAGCTAAAATAGTCATATATTTTCCAAAAGTTGGCATAAACATAGCAGTACTGATGCATTTGACTGTACCTTAGCCTTCTTAATGATATAACGGTGTCGGTCAGTTTATAACTGTCGGAGAAAACTGTTCCCGAGGGGGTCATCAATCGCACACAGCTCAGGTTCACCAGTTTCTGATACCTTCAGTCAGATTACATTTCCCATATAAAATCACGTGAGAACTGGCGACTGGCGACTGCTTTGAGGTTTTATGTCTGAGTTGTCTAGGTATTTGAACTAGTTGAAGTATGTTGTACAGGGGCCACTTTACCACACGTTTTACAGGTCATCATGGTGGATTTTAGTTTCTCTCGACATTCTTTAAATCGAAATACGTATAAGATAGGGTTGACAATACTTTGCGAAACACAAAGCGGGTATGCAACGACGTCCAGAACCTTTGTTATTCGCCACTCTCTCGACTCCGGAAAAAATGTAAGGGTTACCATCAACTGCATTGGCAGGTAAAAAACAAGAAGAAAACCACATGCCATAATGATCGTGAATGCGGACCTGAATAACACAATCCCGTCTTTAAAGGTGGATTTCCTCTGTCCGTGTTTTGGAATCATTTTTGCAACATGTTGCTTTGTAATATACATCATTACACCAGTTGACGATACGAATATAGAAAAACTTGTCCAGTATACAACCGAGAACGTAACGAATTCCGAGAGAGAAAACAGTTTCTTTGTTTGGTTGCTGCTACCGAGCAAGCTGGAAAATATCTGATATAACGTTACAGCTATCCATATTGATGTGACCCCGATGGCACTTTTCTTGGAATCAATGTGCATCAGATAAAAGTTGGGAAACTGAACTGATATCATCCTGTCCAAAGACATTAGCATAGTCTGCAACAAAGACAGGAGAAGACAGGCCCTCATCACAGCCGCCGGGATGATGTCATTTAGATAACCCGGTTCAAAGCCAATAGCTGCATATAATCCATTAAAGAAAACGGTCGACGCTAGTACCAAATCAAATAGTATATTTGTCAGTGTAAAACTAATCAGATAGTGTTTTATCTGTTCGGCCATGTGGCGACATTTTAACAATACAGAAATGGCGGTAGCATTAAATGATGCTCCAACTGTTCCAGTCACGAGGAAAAATAACCAAAAAACTGTATTTGTCTCCCCGCCATTGCTATCTCCGGATCCTTCATTGGTATCATCAGTTATATTTTGCATCACTGAAGATTTTGTAGATACTGTGAAAGGTAACTACCTTATATCTGTTAAACGGGAAGCTTTACGGACCACGCCTACCTGTACACGTAACTAAATTTGGCAGTCAGTCGCCTGCCTTGTATCGATTCCTGAAGCTTCAGCGCGTATACTCTGTATGCCAGCACTCTCTTCAGTCGAGCGAGAATACACAGACCATTTGGAATAAAAACTGTAGATCAGTGCCCTATTATTAATACATGTCCCTGCTTCTGAGTTTTTTTACCAAGTAATTATTTAATACCAAACATCTATCATTTTTCACAGGTTTGCCTTTAACAATACCATACAATTACACCACATCCATAAGAGGTTAGTTATTGATTTCACATAGGCCTCCTAGTGTTTAAATAATATACAATGTACCTTTTTATAAATTATCACCTTGTGTGTAACAACAACAGATATTCAGAACAGTACTGAATTTGTTGACACTTATTAACCACGCATATCTACAGAATATAAATATATACAAACATGATACATATTTTCTAAAGAGAAAGTGGTATCCGACAAGGCCAAATAATAAATCTAAATGTATAGCCAAAATCCGTTTAAGAGTAATCACTGTAAAAAAGATAGCTATCTAATTTAGAATTCTAAATGGCGCTAGACCCTCTATATATCATAAACATAATACCAAATGCTCAAGACGATCGTTTCTGTCAATTAGACTTCATCAGTTGAGCTCCAATTTTACAAAAAGGTTTTCTAAAGGAAAAGTGGTATAAGACAAGGTCAAATAATAATATAAATGAATATCCAAATCCGTGTAAGAGTAACCACAGTAAAAAGATGACTATCTTAGCTTTTGAAAAATTTAGAATTTAAATACTGTTATCAGTGCCAAAGATTACTTTAGTATAAGATTTTCAGCTGGTACCGAAATACCAGGTACTAGGCTTTTGTATACCCTCGTGGACTTAAATGGTCGACCAGCAGTGACAACAACCTAGTGGTTATAAATATTATAAACATAATATCAAAGTTAAAATGCTCAAGACGATCGTTTCTGTCAATTAGATTTCATCAGTTGAGCTCCAATTTTACAAAAAGGTTTTCTAAAGGAAAAGTGATATAAGACAAGGCCAAAACATTAAATCTAAATGCATAGCCAAATCCGTCTAAGAGTAACCACTGTAAAAAGATGACTATCTTAGCTTTTGAAAAATTTAGAATTTAAATACTATTATCAGTGCCAAAGATTATTGTAGTATAAGATTATCAGCTGGTACCGAAATAGAAGGTACTAGGCTTATGTATACCCTCGGGGACTCAAATGGTCCACCAGCAGTGGCAACGACCTAGTGGTTATCAGTCGAACCAATTGTACCATTATTCTCTGTCGATGTTTCAAGGTCAAGTCCGTAAAGGTCAGGGTCGTAGTGGTCCATTTGTAGCAGTCCGTTTTGGCACGGTCCGTATTGTAGTTTAGAGATCACTTCCTGTTTTCGAAAGCGAAAGTCATGCTGCCTTGTGCTGCTGATTGTTTAAGATTGTCTCATGTTGCAAAGTCAGGCGTGTTCATTTATATCCAAAATAGACAAATTATTCGATGGAGCTTAGCGCGTGTATGAATGCCTACAGCCTGTACCTGATATAGCTCACCTGTACCTAGAGTGTCTGTGTTTATCGCTCTATCTAAGACTAAGAGTGACTTAGATTTCATATATACATTGACATGATTGTTCGGGAAATGATTTACTCCGTAATGGTGTGCTTTATTTGATACAAATTACATTTTACTGTGTCAGTATGTTTAAATATTATCAGCGATATATTAGCTTTATATATCGCTGATATTATTGTTACTGTTATTTAAACCTAATTTTCATGGGTCAGTAAATCTGAATGTTTTATGCTTTACAGTCCGACTCGATCTTTCCATATGATGCTGATAATGAGAATTAAATAATACGAATGAAATGAATTATCGTCATAGATTGGTATAACTCTACAGGTGCTATCAGTGCGAAATATGCTTTAGTATAAGATTATCAACTGGTAACGAAATACCAGGAACTAGGTTTATGTATACCCTCGGGGACTCAAACGGTCCATCAGCAGTGGAAACGACATAGTGGTCACAAATATTATGAACATAATACCAAAGTTATAATTACCATAAATGACAAGTCTAAACACTTACAACCCCAAGTATCAAGATGGTATACTCTTTTCTATTGTTTAGACAAGTCTATTGTGGCCTGTAGGGATATAGATACAAATCCGGTAAAAAAAGACAAACAGAAACATCTGGAAATCAAGAGGTGGGATCAGGTGCCATGGAGGAGTAAGCATCCCCTGTTGATCGGTCACACCCGCCGCGAGTCCACAATCAAATCCAAATGAAATAAGTGTAATAGTATTATTATGTGAATAACATTCATGCACATGTATATGAACCCGAAGTAACCAAATACTCAAATCAATATCCACTTTTACTTTGGCTATATAGTTGTTTGAGAATTTTTGGCATCATCAATAATTGATTTTTTTCACTAAAGGTGGTATCCAAAAATTTTAAATATTTAATCATTGGTTATCAGGATACTTATTTTATCCAACACCACTCTGATTATATATATATAAATACACTTAAGTTGAAATAAAAAGATGCTGGATTTTGTACTAGACAATATATTTGTCATGTTCGGAGACGTGCTCTTTCAGCAAACTGTCGGCATTCCTATGAGAACCAATTGTGCCCCTTTATTAACTGACCTCTTTCTTCATTCATAAGAAGCTAGGCTAGGCTATACGACAAACACGACGATTTCGGATTTAACATCGTTAATTTTCCACATTTAAGTAGTAATATCCCACAATCACCTGTATATGACGATTATATTTCACAAATGATCCGATATGCCAGGGCGTGTTCAACATATGAACATGTCATGTACAGAGGTAAACTATTCAACTACAAATGATTATTGACACAGGGATATCGAAAACCGTGATTCCCCCAATTTTAAGGTCGGTATAATACTCTTGTTTGCGATTACTCTGTTTCACAAAATGAAGTGTTGAGTTGCCTGTTCGATAGCAGTGGTTGAGACGTCTGTACCAACTGTGACAATGATTAGTTCCTCACTTATTTCATTTGGATTTGACTGTGGACTCACGGCGGGTGTGACCGGTCAACAGGGATGCTTACTCCTCCATGACACCTGACCCCATCTTGATTTCCAGAGGTCCGTACACGTGTTTGTCCAATTTTTACCAGATTTGCATATATACTGAACATCCTGAAGAGTAATACTTTGGTATCTGAAATTTTTATATTGTAGAATTTCTGTAGAAACCACATTACTATTTTTCACCATTTGCATTAAGATTTTCCTTTGAAAAAATAATAATAAAATACGTTCAGTACGGTACTAAACATTAAATATATCCGAAGTTTTCTTCAAATAAGCAAACATTTTCTCCATTTACTATTGCATGCCATCAACAAAAATGTATATGTCCGGTTACAGCATAAATTTTGTGTCTTTACACATCAAATTCATAAAAAACTTATTTGAGCTTGATTCCCGAGTAACTTAGTTGACTTCGATTCTTTATTTTTCTTTTTGTCGTTAATAGATTCGTATTTTCGCGTTCATAAATGTTTGTGGTAAAACACCCAGATGTTGGACATAACTGCGTATGTGTCAGCTTGAAATAAGTAAAAAATATTTGATGTTTTCTGTCCGAGTTTTGTATGGTTTATGTAAGGAATTCACAAGGCTTCCTAGACAACATAATTCTTTCTCATACCTTGGATCTTAAATAACTCGGGGCACAATTGAATATTTTTAAATTCCATAAATTAGTACCATTTATTGATGGCATTTTGAAATACTACATTCCTATTGGTTAAGATAGAATTGTTTTTCAGAAATATTATAGGGCATTACTACTATTTGTGCTTTCCCCATAATTTTTCTTTCCTTTTTCATTACTATGTACAATAACAAAAGAGAAATATACACAGGCATAATAATTCTTATATTTTTTTTTATACTTTGTGAAAATTTCTTTTAAAAAAGTTTGTTAATTATTCCTTTGCAAATGACTGATTCGACCTCAGTTTGTATATCCATACGGCATTGGACCTGACTATTTTCACAAAATATTTGGGAAATTAAGAGTAAAGATCCTGTGTATATGTCTGATGTCTAATTGTACATCACGTTATGGAAGTAGTCAAAAACGAAATAAACAGTTAATGCCTCTATAATTGTATCTCTTTAATTTTACATTATTCACTGTCGATCGTCCGTTCTGTAGTACATTGTATATGAGTATCTCTAATGTCGTACATTGGTGATTTTGGTTTAACACATACTGGTTGTCTAAAGAAAATGACACTTGTGTGCGTAATTTACAGATCAAATCAAAATGCCATATAAAGATTTTATAGTCTGAGATTGTTCTCAAAGATGACTGGGAAGATATTAAAAAAATTAAACTTGATAGCTGGAATAAAGATGATGAAGAATGTATTGGATGTGATCTGAAATACGTGTACCGGATTCAAGAAAAAAACATACAGTTAATTAAAAGTTCCAGTTGTAATGTTAGCATGTCTTTGATATTAAAGATCTTCAACATTTTGTAAAGCTGCGATGTACTGTAAACAGGATATACCATAAACACTTTACATTTATATCCTAAATATAGTAAAAATAAGAAGTATTTCTCATATCTATGCGAGTCATTAATACGGGCTATTAAATGAATATCTAAAGAATAAAACCTTGCATATGACGTTATAACAATTGAAATGTAATAGTTAATATAAAGACGTGGGCTGTATTAATTAATAATTCAAAAAATGTTTAATTAAGATCCTTTATTGTATAACTTTGGTATTATGTTTATAATATTTGTAATAAGATTAGTAATACCATCCTTTTAGTTCTTAACCGATCAATATTGGACACAAAATTAACACAATTCATGAAATTTGTGTTTGTCCAGTTGGCATTCATAAGCCCATGAATGTCATCTGACATCATTTCAATGCTTAAATAGAGTCTATATGGGTGTATATGTTTGATGTTATTTTGATTTTTTAAAAATTAAATATTCAGATATTTTTACATAATGATCACTGTATCATTGATATATATATATATATATATATATATATATATATATATATATATATATATATATATGTGTATGTGTGTGTGTGTGTGTGTCATGATTGTATATATTGAAATATTTACGCCGTCTTGGCGCAGAGAAGCTCACTTCTTTAACCAAGAACTCCGGCATAAATATTTAAGAATTGTTCTGCTGTCAGTTGACATTCATTGGCTTATGAGTTTCGACTAGACAAACGTGTTAGCTTTATATATTTGTGTGTGTGTGTGTGTGTGTTTAACTACATGTATGTACAAATGGTAAAGTCAAATTAATCATTATATATGTGTGTGTACATATGGTAAAGTCAAATTAATCATTATATATGTGTGTGTGTGCGTGTACAAATCGTAAGGTCAAACGATCATAATCATATGCAAACGAATAATTGCGAAACTGGGTTTCTCAAACAATTTTCACAAATTATATAGGAAATTAAGAAATGTTATGCCTGTGTATATCTTTATTTGTTATTGTACATCAATCAAAGGTAGTAAAAGATAAAATATATTTCGGGGAAAACACAGATTATGTCCGTTTAAAGTCAATATTTAATCATATCGATTTTTCTTTCATCTTGAAAAAGGACAAAAATAATAATTTCGTGGATTCCCGTTCATAGATCGATAGTACAAAATGTAATGTAAACATATTATCACACAGTCAAAATCATTTTATTCTAATTATTTTAACTTTAAAATCGTAAAATGAAATCCATTTCTGTTGATATGTAAGTTTACTTCAGTAAACGGCTCATAGATTAATATTAAAAAGCTAACACACCACATTGTTATTTTTTTTTTACATTTATTATTTGTTTCATATAGGCATTCAATACAATATAAATTACATTGAACTATATGTAAATCAAAGGTTAGTGCTCGAGATAATTAGATAATAATGGTTTACTCCAGTAGGGAACCACACCATTCTGACAGCCGATGAGAAACAAGCTGGGTTTTAATATTGTTTACACTAATTAAAGGAACAACACCTTAGCTAGGATTGCTTTCTTTATTTTCACCAATACTACTGTAAATAAGCCACATAATTCACAGCTTGTATAGAATTTCTCTTTTTGTGTGTGTGCTATGACTTTGTGACACCTTTTGGGCAATAATACAGGAAAAGGACTTGAATATGTTCATGCACACCTGTCAAAAGATTTGTTATTCTTCAGTAAATAAATACAATAAACATAATACCAAACTCATAATGCACATTTTACACCTGCCTAGATCTATTATTCACAAATCATTGTTCAAGATTCTCATAATTAAATATTTTGGTTTTATTTCATTTCACATAACTCATCACATCCATTTTGTTGCTCATTAGATATTACTGACCATATTATTGAAATGTACACCTGGAAATTTTTGCCCGTTTTTTTTTTTTTTTTCGTTCTTTAAACAACAGAAAACATTCAATGCGTCTTAAAATAGCCTTTATTACCATTGTTATGTACACTGTATGTCCGTGTTGCAATTATTCAGCTTGATATTTTCCACTTCCATTTTACATTAATCCTTCCATCAAAGGGTAAAAATTGCCAAAATAAAAGGGGGTCATTCCAGGTATATATAAGTTAATTCTTACACTGCTGTTCACAGATCCAACTGCAGTGAGGGTTCTTTAACGTGCCAACACCCACTGTGACATGGGACCTCGGTTTTTACTGTCTCATCTGAAGGACAGGAAACCAACCTGCCACCAGCTGGAGTCAAACTAACGACCTCACGATCACGACCAAGAGTCGAGCATGCTACCGACTTAGCCAGGCCGTTTTTTTTGTGGGTTGTGAACAAATCACTACAACACTATATGAGCAATCTATTATGCATCATAATGATACCCAGTGAAAGTGATATAGGATATACTTCCACTTGTGTCCACTGTGTTGCTATGGTAACTTTCAAATAGAAAATATCTGAAGCATTTGATTGCTAAAATTCTTAATTTTACGGGTGTTTGCAGAGTCATTATTACTCATCAAACCAGCAATTTAATCCTACGTTGCCGGCCTGGTAAAACTTCTTGTGATTGAGCATGTTTGTTTACGTTCGCTCAACAACAAGCACATTTTGGGGGGTTTTTTCGAGCTAGGAAAATCAATGATGGGTGGGATACAATTTGTATTCCAAGGAGATACGATGTTTTGTCCATATGAACACATGATTTCGTAGACCAATAAGATTACTCCTTCCAGTGAATTATAAATATAAGGCATAATAAATTAAAAGATAAAAGCTTTTGGATATGCAAGTCATTTTTATCTTTGGTATGTAGATGAGTATTAAGATTTTTTACATTAAGCATTACCTCAATGAAGATTTGATCTAAATGAACAAGCATGTACTAAATGTACATGTATGATAAATCTGCTGTAGTTATAATATATGAATAGCATGGTCTTGTGTCACTTCATTACAAAATGCATGTAAACTCAGACTATGAGGAAGATCGGTGGTCTTTACCCGGGTAATCGGGCTTTCTCCTCCACCAATAAAAAAAACTGGACGCCATCATATGACTGAAAAATTGTTGAGTATGGCGTAAAACAAAAATCAAATCAAATCAAAATCAGACTATGAAAACGTATATATATATAAATGAAAACTTTCATATTTTCTTGTGCCTGTTATGAAAATTACATCTTCAGTTATCAAACATAAGAAAATTTCACAGCACACATACACACATGAAATATTATGTTTTCCATTACTTATCCTTTTTGTTCTCAGGATTCGAATGTTCATCTTTCTTGAAGCACAGATATATGCCAATAACACTGATGATAAACAATGGTCCAAACATAGATAGTTTGTACATAAGTTCTCTTTGGGATAATACATCTGATCCATAGAATAAACCTAGAAAGGAACCTTCTGCGAGCAAAAATATCTGCAAAAGAGAGAAAACATTTTAGCAATATTATACTTGTAAATTTAGTACACATGTCACATGGATGACAAGCTGCAAGTGCCCTACTAGAAATGACAGGACTACTTTTGCCCTTTTTATACTGTCAATGTTTACAAACAAACCGCATTGGTAATAGTATATATGGGAGAAAAATAATCTCCATTGTCTGGTGATGATTGAAAAATCCACTAACCCGAGTGTCAAGTTAACTTAGTTCATGTCGAGGCAATAGAGATAGATTCTATTTATCATGTACAGATGTTAGATGTTAAATTTAATTTTAAAATCTTGTAAAGTTAATAATGTAAATTAGCTAAAGAGTTTAGATTAATTCCATTTGTATACTTTCATTTACATATCTGAGACCAAACCAAAAAAAACCTCTCAATTAATATTTCAATTGCAGTTGTTAAATTTTTTGTCACAATGAAAAAATGAAAGAAAAAACAAAAAATAATAAAAACCTGCAATAACATGATCATTAATAACTTACAAGCATCTGACACATAAACACAATTTTGACATCATTTTTGTCTTTAAATCTTGGCGCCATGAAGGAGAAAACGTTCCAACCCATGATCATTGCTCCAACAGCCCTTGCAGTGTGGATGTGATACTTGTCAACCTTTCTGCCCTTAAAAATCAATAAAACTTTGAAATTTGTATGGAAAGAATAACATTTGCAAAATAACTTATTTACAAGTTAAAATCCCTGTCAAAAACTTGTCAATGTCAAAAACTTGTCAATGTCAAAAACATTTTTTTAACAGACTAAGCCAATAAGACCAATTTTTTTTCAAATGTTACATGTATTTATTAGGCATATTGTTTAACATTTCCAAATAGTTGCACGTTTTTGTGATAAAATACAATTTATGTGAAATTTTTCACATACATAAACTGTATAGTTGCTTTTATATACAGGGTATTGTCCGATTAACATAAGATGGCAGGGTGGAGTAACCTTTTGATTATCATACAGATGACTCTCACTTTTCGGTTATGGAAAGCTGCACGGGAAAAACATTTTATTCCTCACTGGATACTTGTAGACATTGTGACAAACAAGAAAGATTACTCTAACATGTGTAATTTCAATATTTAAGCTTTATTAACTAAAATTTAAATCTAAAATCGCCAAGCTCAAAAATGGGTTCAAATACAGAGGTAGCCTTTAAGTTTGACTGTATCTATTATAACAGTATTAATATAAATACAAAATGAAATCAATATCACTTCAGTCAACAATGACAAAAGTCTCTAATAGTAACATACCTTTACAGAGCTCATCAGAACTGGGTATCCCAAATAAGCAAGAGATAACAAAGTCAATATAGCATTATTGAGATGTAAAAGAAGAGTTATGCCCCTTGATTGTTGATATCCATCAATAGTTGGCCTCATTTTGATTAACTGTACAACATTTGCTAACCACCAGAAAACATTTCCCAGAATTCCAAACCAGAAATGCTAAAAAAGAAATTAGAATTGCAATGAGCATAAATAAATATATGTTTATAATCTATGTTCTATCTACTTCAAGTTTGGATAAATTATAGTCACATTCCGAGGAGAAACGTTCAGAAATAATTTTTTCTGTATGCACTTAATGTTTATTCACATATACTTTTGTCACATTTTTGAAGGTATATACAAACTAATTAGTTAGCTAATCACGGGAAACACCCAATGTGCAGATCTAATAATAACTTCTTTGATTAGTGTGTAAATGAGGAGATATTGAAAACGATGCATGGGAACCAAAATATACTGTCCATGAATAGCCTACATGTATACTGTCCATAAATAGCCTACATGTATACTGTCCATAAATAGCCTACATGTATACTGTCCATAAATAGCCTACATGTATACTGTCCATAAATAGCCTACATGTATACTGTCCATAAATAGCCTACATGTATACTGTCCATAAATAGCCTACATGTATACTGTACATAAATAGCCTACATGTATACTGTCCATAAATAGCCTACATGTATACTGTCCATAAATAGCCTACATGTATACTAGAATCAGCATACATTTTTGTGTACCATGTACAGATCTACATAAATCTTACATTAGCCCATGTTGCTTCAATTAAACCTTGTTTAGAGATTTCCGATGGAATTCCATTAATACGACAAATTTTTAGAACATTTTTCATTTCCTTTTGTTAGGAGTGCTTTTCTAATGAAAATGTCAAATGTTACTATAAATCCCCTGGAATGTGATTTTAATCCCTGGAATGTGACTTTTATGGGGCGTTGTTTTACTTTTAAATACCAGTTAGTGATATCACTCTTTTGAATAGGTGATATCACTTATTCAATAACGGATATCACCTATATCGGATCATTTGTGAAATATAAACTCCATATGCGGGTGAATGTGGGATATTAATACTTAAATGTGGAAAATTTACAATGGGAAAGCCAATATCATCACGTTTGTAATATATAGCTTAGTTGCCAATTTCCTGTTTGTGTCTATAGTAAGTAAAATCTCTAAGTATGAAGCGTGTGTGCTTGATTCTGTTGTATCTTTAATTTCTAGTTCGCAGGGATATATCGCATTGACATATGTATGAAAATTGTCAATATATCTAAATGTGAAATAAAAGGACACCGATAATTTTTTCTTCTTTTGATTCAGCAGTTTCTGAATGAAGTTTGCTTCGTATGAATAAAGGAACAGGTCGGCCAATAAAAAGGCACAATTGGTTCCCATAGGAATGCCAACAGTTTGTTGAAAGACCATGTCTCCGAACATTATAAATATATTGTCTATTAGAAATTCCAGCATGTTTTTATATCAACTTCAGTGTATTTATGTGTAGAATCAGAGTGGTGTTTGACAAAATAAGTATCATGATAAAAAATCACTAGATATTAAATTTTCCGGTACCACCTTCAGTGAAAAAACAGTTGTCTACAATGCTAAAAAGTCTTTCTTTTAATTTCTTATGTGGAACAGTTGTGTAAAGAGTAGAGAAGTCGTATGTTTTGATACTGTGAATTTGAGAAAAATTGTGCACCTTCAAATTTTCTAAAAGTTGTTTAGAATTTTTAAGTATCCACATCTGATTTACACCGCTTCTGGAATAAGCAACTGTACAGTATTGTTGAAGTTTCTCTTTAATGGCTGTCAATATCTTGGTAAGGAGTAAAGATAGAGGTTTGTAGAACATTTGCTGATCTTCTGGATCACTACATACACAGGGATAACGTGATTTCATAGTTCCTTTAAGTTATCAAATACGAGATTTTATCAACCATCGTACAGCTTTTAGCCATTCAGACAAAGTGTCTGGTTCCACGTCTTCATGTTTGGCCCATCGTCAGGGATAATCTTTGACAGAATTCATAACTTAACTGAAATTCTGACGCCAATTAAAGTAACAGGTTTCATGGTATTTAGGACCTCTTAGAATAAGATTTTTGAGGTTTTCATTTTCAACAAAAGAAACGTCGCCGGTGATGACATGCCTGATAGGATTATATTTGAAGGGAGATGATGCACATGAACATGTGACAGTGTTGTATAGATGATGGTTGATGTCTAGGCACTGCAAAACCCATTTGTAATTGAATAGCTTGGATGCGATGCTAGGTGTATAGCTATATGAAATGCAAGGTGTTGTCTTCAGTTTAAAATATGGCGGAACACAGGAATGAACTTTTTTGTGATTTAGAACATTGCCAGTGTTTAAAGTGTCTATACCTTTATTTGTAAATTAAAGTTTAAGAAAAAGGCGTTTCTGTTCAGAACCGTCATCGTTTGTAATGTGTGTAGGCTTGAACAGTCTGTGATAAGCAATATCATCAAACACATCAGTATACCACCTATATTGTAGCTATTTCTTTGCCCTTACATTCAAAGCATGTAATGATTATATAAGCGACATTTACATACATGTACATGTAAAGTACTTTATTTTTTGCGAATTAGTTTTATGTGATAGATACAAACCTTGTCTGTAAATATGTGTCCATACGTAAACTGGCCAAAGAGTATGATTAGAAGCAGAACAAATACGCCCTGTAAATAGACAAAAGGTTTTACTGCAACACATTCAAAACATTGCAATTCTTGCTACAACACTTCACAAGCTAATGTCTAATGATGATGGGTATAACACTTCATTGTATTACAGCTAATTATCATAAGTGATGATAACAATTACAACCAAAGATGCTATCATAATGGGGCCTCCATGGGGGAGCATCACACTGGCAAGCCTTAAGTCTCTCACTTTCTGTAAGCACGGGTTCGAGTCCCGCTATAACCTAAGCTGATTTTTGTGAGAATGTTTGCCAGTTTATTTGTGGAAGGCCAGTGGTCTCTTCCTGGGTACATTGTAACTTGGTTCTCTCCTCCACCAATAAAAACTGACCGCCACCATATAACTGACATATTGTTGAGTTTGGCGTAAAACACCATTCAAAATTCAGAAAATAAAATGCAATCATTATGATCATAATTACAGACAAGTGGAAGATTCACACCTTTAAATAGATCGCATTGTGCACATTTTTGCAGTATTTCAATGACTATAAAACTTCAATAATATTAGGTCAAACAGCTAGTCCTGAGTCTAAAAATAAATTGGCTAATTCATTGGCAAACTTCAATTTTCATTGGCCAAAATTAAAAATCCTAAAAAAATATTATTTTAACATCTTATTTATTTAATTATTATGATTATTATTGCAGAGAAGGGGTCCTTTAATGATTTTTCTCATCTGCTATGTATTATTCTAATTAAACAATATTTTTAAAAAATGTTAAGTGCTAGAATTTAGTTTGGTTGAATAGGCACATTCAGGTTAAAAACTTGCCAAACCAATTTTCTGACCTAAAAAATTTCTGACAAATGTTAATTGCATGCAAATTTAGTACATTGCTTTTATCCATAACTAATATATTTTCAATACCAATTTGTTGTTGATAAAATTTCTATTCGTTGATGATATACAGGTAAATGGCAATCAATCGTCATGAGTTGCATATACCTGTATATGTCAAACCATGTCACACTCATTCTCTCTTTCTTTTGGGGTAAGTTACATCCTTTATCGCTTTTAGTTTATAATTTGTAAGTGTAACTTGAGTGTGGAACATTATTTTCCAATAATATCAGATGCAATTGTTCGCAATATAAGCAATTCCATATCATCAGTTTTTCGTAATATTAACACATGGTTTACTGAGTTTTAAATCTAGTTAAAGATTATCAGGAATTAATTATCATCCATGGGTGATGATTGGGGTGTCACAAGAGATAGATTAATTGCAGGTACTGTTAATTAGGTGTGATGAGTACGGTAGTAATTCTTTAGCAGTTTACCTGTACATCACCTGTGGCCTGGGTAGGCTACTGTCAAAACAATGCATAGATGTGATACTATAATGAACTCAAGGATTACGTACGGTATACAAAGGCAGACAGAAAAGCGTATTTCAAGAGAAAATTACAGTGCGTCATTAGAAATGTAAAGAAATCAGAAGTTTTGGACAGCAAAGGGTAGGCATAAGATCGGTCTCAAAAGCAGTAGACTACTACCAAAATCTATACAGTTTACATGTCTGATGATTAGTGGAGCGACTAACAACATGAACAACGAAATTCTTGCTAAATAGTTCACTAAGTGATACAAGCCTGAAATTTGCTAAGAAGTTTCATTAGATACTATATAACATTTGCATGTTTAGACACCATGATTTCTTCCAATTCAAAGATGGCTGCCATGGAAACAAATTGTTGTCATTTTTATTTATTGTCTGTCATAACTCATCAACTTAAATGGTCACATTTAGATTCCCCCAAATGGTCACATTTAGATTCCCCCAAATCAACAAATAGTATTGTTCACTGTCACAATCAAGGAGGGGGGATCCGGTTACCGTAATATACATATAACATGTGAAATTATTGTATAATCAGATCCTTATTTATACATGTAACACTCCTAAATTCTGATAGTGAACTTTACCATTCTTTGAAATGGGTGAGTCCACATAAGGCTACAGGGGTAAATGAGTTGATCAAAAGGATTGTTTTGTTTTTGAAGTGAAATCTGATTTAAATTGCCTTTTTAAAAAAGTTTAAACTTTATTTATTTTACAATGATTGACAAACAAGTTATGTCAACTTAAATTACTGTCTCTCATTGGCCCTGATGTTGGCGTGCAAGAGTCCTTGCTGTGGGAGGAATCTGGAGTACCCAGAGAAAACCCACGTGTTCGATGTGGCGACCATCATACCATCTCACATACTCCCCTATCATATCCAAAGATCGAACTCGCATTGGTGAGAAGGGAGTGTGCTAACCACTGCGCTACTTGGACACCCGTGACAAATTGCCTTTTGCATGTTTTGGACTGTGAATCTAATTTATTACAATGAAAGTCAATACTGAGCATGAAATTACCTACATATCATTACTTTAACCAGTAAACTTTTTCAAACACGACATGATTATTCTCGGTAAAATGCTATAGAGAAATTCTCTGGCATAATCATAATATGCAAGTGACCTCTACGTCAAACACTCATATGACCTTTCTCATGCATGTTGAAATATATTTATTGAAACTGAAGCGATGTTAGATTATAGAGGCCATTAATTTTTACATACAATAATTCTTTATTGCAAGCACTTACATCCGATTTCATCTTCTAATTACACATGCTACCTTAACACTCGGTTATCTTCCTAAATACCGATAATACCGAAAGTTAATTTGTGATGACGGATTCATGCTAAATGTTACAATGGATTAAGTTTGGCAAGTTTGTTATGATAATAATATAGATCCATTTATTCCTCTGACCACCAAGTAACATTTTTCTGATATATACAGATAACATATTACATCCAATCAGCATGTCAAATTTCCGTTGTCGACAGCTTTGTACTGCTTTAAGGAATACTGTGTGCTAAAATAACTGGAGTTTCTTCCCTAAAATGTTTACAACATTTGGCATGACAACTTACTCCCATAGAACATATGATGAGTTTAATTATGACCAACATTAACATATATAAATGAGACTTAAATTCTTCATGCATGGCTTAGTTCTCAGGGTGTGTGGGGTGGGCATAGTTTTCTTGTTGTATAAGTATACTCACCACAATTCTAAAATATAGCATTGTTGCTAAACTGTATCAGATAAGGGTGGGGTAGTGGTCATAGTTTTCTTGTTTTATAAGTATACTCACCACAATTCTAAAATATAGCATTGTTGCTAAACTGTATCAGATGAGGGTGGGGTAGTGGTCATAGTTTTCTTGTTTACAGGTGTACTCACCACAATTCTAGAGAACAGCATTGTTGCTAAACTGTATCAGATGAGGGTGGGTGGGTTCTGTAGTGGTCATAGTTTTCTTGTTTTACAGGTGTACTCACCACAATTCTAGAGAACAGCATTGTTGCTATAACTGTATCAGATGAGGATCTTCTACGCATAAACCAAAACAAAGCTGACCCCACGATAGATGCAGCAAACAAGCGATTCAGTTGTCCATGAACTACATCAATTTTCACATCTTTAGTCTGAAAAGCAACATTTTAAATGTTTGGGGTTAGATCATTTTATTATTTTTTGGGCATTTAACTTCAGATTGTTTTACAAAATTTCTAAAATCAGTTTAATGTATAACGCCGGGTATAATTGGTCAATAGAGGAATGCTTACTCTTCTATGGCACCTGATCCCACCTCTGGATTTCCAGTGGTCTGTGTTTGTCCATTATTCACCAGATCTGTATATATGTCCGAGACATTCTGAAAATTTATACTTTGGTATCTGAGATTTTTCATATCATTGTAAGATCTCACTTAATGAGTAAAAGTTATGTCATCAAAATGGCATCACTCATTGACAATAACATGAATAGATACACTCCGTTGTGTGTTCTGTAGTTATGTTCACACTCCATAGTATTTCATCTTGTGAGAGATCATTGAGTTTTGAATTGTCCATGTTATACACGTATATGAAGATCATTTATGTCATCTTCCTGGAAAAGCCACATTCAAGGTGCTAGAAAAAG
Organism: Atrina japonica; assembly: GCA_030159075.1. Lineage (NCBI taxonomy): Eukaryota > Metazoa > Mollusca > Bivalvia > Pterioida > Pinnidae > Atrina > Atrina japonica. Next base: position 311,871 of record BROG01000431.1, on the reverse strand, counting down.
TCAACAGCCTTCTTCCATGCACACTGTGACATTTTCTGTACTACATGTAGTATGTAAAATGGTCGGATTATAATGATGTATTTAGATGTATGCCATCTCATGAACTTTATGTTCTGGGCCAAGAATAATGGTCACTTTCATAACAAAGATCTATTATCTCTGATATAAACATTCACGGAAAACAAAAAAGATTAAAGCATTGACATTAAACACCATTATATATATACAGTCGATTCCATATAATCACATACCTGATAATTGCATATTCCTGTTAATTGCATAAGAACTCAAAACAAAAAACCATTTCCTACCTCTTGTATGTTAAAAAATTCCCATTATAAATTGCATAGGTTAAACCAAGAATGTTAACTGCATACAGTATTCTCTGAAATGGGGGGAAATATACTGATTATGATAAAAATATATATAGCTGATTCCACTTGATTGCATATTCCTGTTAACTGCATAATAACTGGAAACACTAAACCATCTCCTATCACTTATATGTAAAATATTCCTTTTAATTGCATGGGTTAAACCATGAATTTCTGTTAATTGCATAAATTATTCTCCAAAATGTGGAAAAATGTACTGATCACGATAAAAAGTTATATGTGGAAATAATATTTTGATAGAAATGAGAACATACCAAACTGTTTTATGAAAACTTAGCTTTTATTACATTATTTTACCCTAATAACTAATGAAAATCAATTACTAGTGTACCTAGGATGTTTATAATAGTACTATGTATAATCAAAGTACTGAAAGTACTGATACGAATTGATGGTAATTGTAAGTTTTAATGAGGTATAATACACTCAGTATACTGAAAAATATACATTGTGTACACAAGTTTGAAATATATCGCAGGTTAATTTCAATAAAGGGTACCACTGTCGTGTTGTAAATTTTCAATTTACTGTCACATTTTATGTTATAACAGCAGCCTTTTAAATGAGATTGAGAAAATGCACGTTATTTCCAGAGTTTCCAAATTAGCAAAAGCCTGCAAGAATCACACTAATTTATTTCAAATAAGAACAATACTGACAATGAAAACATCACAACTTTTTCACATTTTTTACCATTTATATCACACGTGAGTAGCTTATAGGTAGAATTTTAAATTACTTTTTAATTTGGTAAAATTAGGTTTTACAAAAAAAGTAACTTAAAATCAGGGCAGACATCTGGCCTAAGGTGAGTACTGATGGCTTATTTATTATGCAACAAACTACATAGATCAAAGACTGCTGCAAGTTTCACATCCGTTAAGATCACGTGAATGAGGAATGACGCAACTTCTATGTCCAACTTCACAGCCAGATCTTGCCAATACATAGTAAGGGAAACTTGACCAAAACTCAAATGCATATTAGTCGTGCGCAAGAATTGTTAATAGTCCAGTCAATCGCTTTTAATGTCAATTCTATCACAAGAGCATAATGTTAAAAAATAATTGAAAAGTAACATTCCAAACCAAATTTATAATATCTTAAAATTCATAAAGGATGCCGAACTGACCTTTAATAGCTTATATTTCAACAAGTCTTGTAGATCTATATTTTTCAGCGAATTGTTACTATATTTTCGTCAATTTAAAATGCAAAAATATAAGAATAAACATGTGATTTGTAAATTTCAATCTTGAAGTTGAGTTTATATTGCTGAAATGCACATACATGTGTAATTGTACATCAGTATAATGTGTTATTAACCCAATACTGCAAAATGTGTTTTGACTTGTTCCTAATAAACAACTTACCATAACATTACTGAGCTGATGTTCCATCAACTCGTAAAATTGAAAGGACTAGATGAACATGAATCATCATTGTTTACTTAAATACACTATTCCTGTTAATTGCATATTCTTATATTATTTGCATAATTTTCTCTGACATTTTGGCTATATGCAGTTAAGAGGAATCCACTGTATATGGAAATACTGTTTTAATAGAAATGAAAGCATACCAAACTATCTTTTATGAAAATTTGTTCACAACAATCGTCACCCTAATACTTAATGACTATTACTAACATACCTAGGATGTTTATAAAAGTATTATATGCAGATGAAAGGACTACATGAACATGAATCATCATCGTTCACTTAAGGATGAATTAAACACTATCTGAATAATGCTGGATGTTCAAAATGCATTCGGTTGAAAATAACATAAGTTTATTGTGCTTTCTGATGTCATTGGATTGTGACGTCATAGCCACACAAATGTTTGACGGCTATATAATTGTGACGTCATAGTTGAAAATTTTGCCTAAAGGTGCGTGTCGGGCATTTGACGAATGGTAAATTACAATGATGACACTTATTACCGGAATGACGGGCGTAATAATCGTAATGACGCCCTTATCTGCAAGATTGACACTTTTAAGAAACTTTTTCACTTTAGATGTCAAAAGACTAATATTAACCAGTTGATTCATATTCAGTATTTACTTATCTATTTTTCAAATTTTAGTCATGCCAGAAAAATACCGATCCCGCTGTAACTAACTTGTCACAATAGTTAAGTTTTGATGATAATATTTTATATTTCTGTGGATAAATTCATATTTAAAATGTTAACTAATAATACCGGTACCTTAAGGATTATGAAAATATTTTGGGGGGAAAATTAATTTTTTTTAGATTTTTGTAAATTGTCAATTTTTAAGAAAAAAATGATGAATTTTTGTTCTATAAATATGATTACTACACTCATTGAAACCTATATCATATGGATATTGAAAAATATACATTCAAAATTATTTTTCCTTAATAATTTTATAAGGAAAATTCATGTATTTCTTTTCCTGTATCGATTCATGTTTTTTATATATATTCATATCTGGTACAGTAAACAAGAAATTAGATTGACCTGTTGACACGATATTCAATGTAATTTTTTTTCAAAATTGTGCGGATAAATATTTTTCATAGTTTGCATTTCAATAAAGATCAAAGTGAAGTATTAAAAGACAAAAAATGAAGAAAATTGAATTTTGGAGTCAGTTGTTTAATACCTCCTTAAATACACTAGGTATTCTTATTCAATGTATATTCCTGTTATTTGCATAAATTTCTCTGACATTTCGGCTTTGCAATCAAGAGGAATCCACTGTATTTCACAGAAAAACAAAGAATACTTAAGTCATCAAACAGTTAACCCTAAAAAAACAATGGACCCTTCTGTTAATCAAGGACTTAGACTAGTTTAAATGTGTCTCCAGGGTAAATGAGTTAAGCTGAGTAAATGGGAGTCTGCTGCAGGAACAGACTCTACTGTAGATATTCACCTGTAATTGGATTGACCAGTATGGATTTAAGTAGATCATCAGCCCTGACATGGATGAAAACATTAAATCTGACAGCAGCCATAGCTGTCTGTTACGAACACCAGTTATCAGGAATATCAGTGTGAATATCCCACCTCTTACATAATCAGCAGTGTCCGCCATACTTCTAAAGGAACCTGCAAATGAAAAGTATGTAGTAGAGTAAATGGTCAAAATCTCTATATGAACTCTTGGTATTAAAATTCCTTGACATACAATCCTGTGCTGTTGTCACAATAAAATAGCAAATGGCCCCTACATACATATGTATGAAATTGAATCAGTTGTCATGTGTCACAATGGGGGCAAGATACATATCGATACATGTAAACTTCTTATCATTTGTCAGAAAAAGTCAGTAAATAAAGCCATAATATTTTACTACGGACTGTGTCATAATTTTACATTAATATGTAAAATACCTTAAAACCTGCAATAGCAGCCACCTCTATATAAGGATTACCTGTTTATTAAGGCCAGTTTTTTCAAGTCTCTTGACTGCATACTTTAACAAAATTGAACCTGTATAAGGGTCACCTGCGCACAAAGATAAATATTTTCTGGTCCCTTGGGTGGCCCCTATGTACAGAATTCACTGTACATGTAAGGATACAAGTAATGACACACATAAATGTATAGAAAAGATTAAAACCCACTCTTTAAGAATCAGTGATCCCTAAAATTTCCAAATGTCCCTAGTTTTCAATAAGCAGGGGTCCCATGGACCCCTTAAAGAATATTTCTAAGAAAACCCAGTAGCTGTACATTTTTCTATATTTCTTTATTGGTCCCTTTTCACAGAATGTCATAAATTCTATTAATATTTTTTTTTTCAAAATCAGCTATCATGCGTTTCTATTATCTGAAATATTATTTATTTATTTGATTTTATTTTAATTGCAGAAATTATAAGATCTGAAATTAAGTGAGAAAGGTAGTAAAACTTCAGGACTCACCCTGCCACGAGCCAACTTGTATATTTTTTTTCTTTTTCAAAAATGAATAATATATGTTATTGACCAATTTTCAGGACCCAGTTGCAAAATGCATGTACATTTTTTGTATATTGTTGAATTTAACTTGCAGTAAACCAATGTTAAACCAATAGACTAATTACGGGTTAAATATATAACAATGGACTGTGCAACTGGGTCCTGGTTATCTTTTTGGGTAAAGTTCTGTGTGTGTCATATTGTCAATCAAAATATAGATGTAAATGTTAGGTAGCTCTACAGTAGAATCTTGCAATTACAACCCCCTATGTCAGTATGTGACTGTCTCAAAGCAGTCGGATTAGTGAGGTGGTTTCTTCAGTGAGGTTCAGTATACTTATTAGATATTTATCAAGAGTCTGAAAACTTGTGGTCTGAAATGTGAGGTGGTCTCCTAAATGCAGTGGTCTCCTAAGTGAGATGATCTCCTAAGAGGTCTCCTAAGAGAGGTGGTCTCCTAAGTGCAGTGGTTTCCTAAGATGTGGTCTCCTAAGTGAGGTGGTCTCCTAAGTGAGATGATCTCCTAAGAGAGGTGGTCTTCTAAGTGTGGTGGTTTTCTAAGAGAGGTGGTCTCCTAAGTGAGGTGGTCTCCTAAGTGAGATGATCTCCTAAGTGAGGTGGTCTCCTAAGAGAGGTGGTCACCTAAGTGTGGTGGTTTTCTAAGAGAGGTGGTCTCCTAAGTGAGGTGGTCTCCTAAGTGAGATGATCTCCTAAGAGAGGTGGTCTCCTAAGAGAGGTGGTCTCCTAAGTGTGGTGGTTTTCTAAGAGAGGTGGTCTCCTAAGTGAGGTGGTCTCCTAAGTGAGGTGGTCTCCTATGTGTGGTGGTCTCCTAAGTGAGGTGGTCTCCTAAGTGAGATGATCTCCTAAGTGAGGTGGTCTCCTAAGAGAGGTGGTCTCCTAAGTGTGGTGGTTTTCTAAGAGAGGTGGTCTCCTAAGTGAGCTGGTCTCCTAAGTGAGATGATCTCCTAAGAGAGGTGATCTCCTAAGTGAGGTGGTCTCCTAAGAGAGGTTGTCTCCTAAGTGAGGTGGTCTCCTAAGAGAGGTGGTCTCCTAAGAGAGGTGGTCTCCTAAGAGAGGTGGTCTCCTAAGAGAGGTGGTCTCCTAAATGCGGTGGTCTTTATGTGAGGTTCCACTGTACTTGATGAACATTGTTATGCACAATGCTGTAAAACTTTATTTGTCATGTTTTATACATGTATGTTGTACACTTAAATCTAAAATAATTAATCATTAGATTCTATATTTATAAATATGTGCTTTATCGGATAAAAAATATTTAATATTCAATATTTTTAGCATTTTCATCAATTCCAATGTACTTTTGTAAAGCAACCAATCATCAAAATTATAACCAAGAAAATTATTAAATATATTTCTAATAAAGAGAATTTCGGAAAATATTATGAATAGAATAATTCCACAAATAGATTTAGATCTATTTACAGCTGCAACAAAGAACTGAAGATATTTTACTGTTATATGTATAGTAAAATACCTTCTTTCTCTTATTTTGCTGCAGTTTTAACTCTTTTGGTGTTTAACATCTAATTTGAAAAAAAAAAGTTGGGTGTGTGTCATAAGGAAATGTTACCGATTGCACTTTATTGTTATGTAGAAATGTAAGGGAAAATGCACGTGCGTTAGTGATCATCGAGTGTAGCCTACATTTGTACTTCTTGACTTTTGAGCCATTCTATATCTTAGTAGTGCAGTAATCATACAAAATGGTAATTGCGAAACTCCAATGACACCGATAGTGCACAGGTACTTGTGGACAGGACCAACTAAATCCCATTGGTCTTACTTAAGAAAACAGTCTATGTCATAGACAGGCCAAAGGGAAAATTAGTCGGTTCTGTCCTCAAGTAGCCTACCTGTGTGACAGTATACAGTACTGTCTGTAGGGCCTTCTGCAGTAGTGTCCCGTCGGCTACGATGCAGTCAAGATTTTAAATCTGGACTTGTAATCAAGAATGATTAAGATAGACAATCCAATATAAAGTTCAAAACAATTGCATGATATGGCTGATATGTAGAATATGCATATAAAACACAAAAATACTAACGTTAACGCCCGGTAAGCTTGATTCAAGTTCACCCAAGTTCCTATCGGATGTTCTATTTCGTATCCTACCGCAAAGCTTTATCGATGTTTTATATAGTCCAACTTGATTCAGTATAAATGCCTAGTCATTAACAGGTATTAGGTTTACTACCCGTTGACACAGTTTCTTTATCAATATCATCGGATTGCTTTTGAAATTATTAAATTATACGTATCGCACAGGAGGAAAATATATATGATTTTTAATTTTACATAGGTTACTGTTCCAGAGAGTGTGATACATACTTTTGATGCCTAATCAAACAAACCGAATGTACTTTTATTTAACCAATCAAAATCAGTTTTACAAATATGTTTAGAATGGCGAATGGAAACAAGTGGTTGCGGATGTAAACAACATTGACGAAATTCAAAATGAAGAGACAAATGTTCAGTGATATCAAAGAAAAGAAACATGGGTACTGGATCGAGTAAGAAACTTCAAAAGTCAAAGTCCGAAACTCAGCTGAGAATTCAAGCAAATGGTCATGTACCAGTTCGGCGAACAATCAGCGCTATCAGCAGGGGAACCATCAGTTTGAGAAATGAATCAACAAAAACAAACAAGAGGTTCTCAGAGGAACCAGACGTTACTTTTCCTGAGGAAGACTATCAAGATGGTCAGCTAGGACTTGCTGTAAGTTTATTTCTTATCAATTCATAATAATTTTCGGTGAAATAAATTATCTACATTGTATAAGAACTCTTGCTTTGAATCGCCTTCTATGTAATTTCTGTGGAAACGCTGGGTAAAACCACAGGGTTTTATATGTCACAGCTGGGGACTTCCTCTAGTTTTACCAAGGTTTCCACAAAAATTACCTTCAATGTATATAGCATAAACAGACCCCCCCAACACACAAACACACTCGTACTCACATAGAGACTATCAAATTCAAAAGGAGTCTGAGGAGGCCAAAACTATATGTCAATAGAAAATCTGTTTTTATATTGACACATACTCAGGTATATCGATATGTAATAGTATTGATTTTATTGACAAAATTTCATTCTCCTGTGGTAAAATCCATATAACCTGGTGGGTGGGACTTAACCCTTTCTTTACCTGGACGAGTTTATATTTTAGGTAATACGTAAACAATTATACTGGCAAGAGTAATCATTCCTACTTATAATTGAGATATCAGATAATTTCAGCACCAAGTAACTTCAGCACTTGTAAGCAAGTATTTTCGGCACTTCCAAAAACATGCATTGAAACTTTATTTTTAGGAATAAAAATTCATCATGAGATATTAATTCATTTATTTTAATCAATATTAACTGCTGATATTACCTGTTCATGTGCTGAAAATACCTGCATGCCAAAAAGTTAAGTGTCGAAGTTACTTGTATAAGTGCTGAAATTACTCGGTGTCGAAAATACTTGGTGCCGAAATTACTAGAATTCATCACCGAGCATCCAGTGAGGAATAAAACGTTTCTCCTGTGAAACTTGCCATAAGTGAAGAATGAGTAGAATCATCCAAGGCATGTTGTTATATGAGAATAAAAAGAATACTCCACCCCACCAAGTTAAAATGTGAATCAGACAGTGATATATATGCTTGTAAGGTATCCCTACATGGCATCATTTCCCTCAGAACTGGCCAGTGTTTCACAAAAGGTTGAAAACTGTGAAAAAAAAAGAATTATGCTCAATATTATAAAATGACTGTTACCTCAAAGTTACCTTAGTCCTATAATATAAGCCTTCATTGGTTAAACTTTTTGGGTCTCAACATTGTTTTTTATCGGATGATGGTGAACCACAAAGTAAAATCGGAAGTCACTGTTTTCTCGTGGCATTCTGAAAGACTGTGGAACGTCTCGTACGTGACCCGCTTGACAGTCTGAAAGGAGGAAAAGTGTTTCAAAATAGGATATAACTCTACCATATGATTTGGTATACAATGTTTGTAAATATTTGAGATGTTTATCTATAATAATGATAAAAATAAACTCAAAACTGTTGAAAACATTGATTAAAAAACCATTCAAAGTTCCCACAAAAATTCGTTGGGAACTTGCTACGAGAAAATTGTAGCTTCCGTGGTTCAGCATAAATAGTAAAATAAATATCCGATAAAAAGCGTTGAAAGCAAACAATTTGAACCAATGAAGGCTTATCTTATAGGACTTATAATTACCTATCATAATGTATACATGGTTGTTATCTTTTAGTGAAATAGTTGGACATGATCATAACTGTTAATAGACCCTTTACTGTACAGGGTCCTGTGCCCTTCAGTTGTGTATTCTACTTTTACCAGACCAACATGTTGATGATATTATTCCCTAGTATTTGACATGCATGCTGCTTAAATGACTTTTAAAATTTTAATGTTATTTAGTTTAACATTTAGTATGAACCCATTTGATTAATATTTTGTAAATTTTTAAAAGAATAGAATTTAGAAATTTGTTAGGATTTGATAGCATGTTCTATATACATCTCAAAGCATACCAAGGACTCCTCTTGTTATTATCACCCAAACAAATTACAGTGGAATCTCGAAATTCATGGGACCGCCCCGTTTACTTCGAGATATCCGAAATTCGAGATAACCAAAATTTTCAATTCACATATTTTCTATTCTTATTGGACAACAGATACACCCACTCATGGTACTGCTTAATTTGAATTTGATCTAAGTAGTTATTAATTATACTTTCATCTTGGCTTGTTAACGAAGTCGATCGTCCCATGTTTTGAAGGTGAACAAGTAATTTTAAGAATGATTTTTGCATACAAAATGTAAACCATCAATGGCAGATAAGTAAAATTTCGAGATAAAAACTTTGAGATATCCGGAATAAAGGTAGTATAAAAATGTAGTAAAATAATCTGGACCGGCCATTCAACTTTGACATAACCAGAATTTCAACATCAGTTTTGACATAACGAGATTGTATTGTATTACAACGTAATTTTGATAACTTTTCAATAGAACAGGAAATCATATACAACATTTGTTTCTATCCTCTCCTTGTTTATCCAGAAGCTAAATGTCCCCTTGAATGAGCATTCTCTTGAAATTTATTGTTTTAATAATTACAATGTAAATTGTAGGACCTAAATTAAGTGTCAGATGTCAGGACAGGTGAACTTTTACCTGTATTTTGTTACACATATTTTTATAGCATGGAATGAAATGGCAACTAAAAAAATTATCAAAAATTAAAAGATTTTACATGCATTTTTTTTTTCAAAAAAGTAATAGCCATTGATTAATTATTATTTGGAAGATTTAAGATATAAAATATTGCAAAATATTCTATATGTTATCATTTATGGTGAAAAACTGATGTTAACCTTCAATTTAACTTTTATAAATAAGTAATCTTTTAAGTTAATTTAGTTGAGAATAACTTGCATTTTACTATTTTTTTAACTGTCAAACTCAAATAATCATAAGAAGTTTTACATATTGATGCATTTTATTATTTTTTTAAAAAAAGTAAATAAACATTAATTTACTGTTTGGATGTTTCAAGATATTAAAAATTGTAAAATATTTTATACTATATAGTGATAAACTGACATTAAAATTCAGTTTAACATTTATAGGTGAATTAGTCTTACTTTAAATATCATTTTCAGCCAGTGTAGTTCAGCTACCAGTATATGGAATATTTTGATCCTCAAAAGTGCAATCGACCAGTATTTGCCTCTTGAGGAGTATTTGCTTGGGCAGTTTTTACCAGGAGTGGAATTAACCGCCCAACATAGGTTTCATGATTATTACAGACACTGTAACACACTATCCAAAAAACTATTCCTTACTTAGCTAATGCTTCTTTAATGAGGGGTTTTCATGAGTTAGGCTTCAATGAGGGATTTGGAAGGATATATTAGACTAGGGCTCAGCACCATAAAACTTTTAAGATTTACTTAAGTCTAAAATTCTTACTCAACTTTGGCAAATCCTGCAATCTGATAGGCTCAGCGGACCAAGTTGAGAGTATTCTCAGACTTGAGTAAATTATTAACTTTTAATTGTTTTATGGTGCTGAGCCCTGGACCTGCAGTCACAGGCCTGAATTTTTTTTTTCAATTTTAGGAAAATGCCATTGGCAACACAACTGGGAATTCTAAAATGAATTTGCATCAAATTGAGAAAAATTGTTTGCGTTTGAGTGATCAAGAAACATATTATCATTATTTTTTCATTTTTTACGTATAAATGTTTGCAGCACACTTATTATGTTGTTCCTGTGAAAAATTAATAAATCGATACGTTGATTACTGTACTGAAAATTTGAGTACGTACATGTATGCTGTCAACTTGGTCAATATACAAACATGTCCAGTTACAAAATTCATTTATTTGCTTCTTTTATCTTACAATAATGAAAAGTTAGTTAAGCATGAGTACTGAGTAAATTTGGTGACTTCGGGTCCAGGTAGCTCAGTGTGTAGAGAAGCCATATGAATTGTGTGATACCTGGCTGTGCACTTTTATCTTACCTGTTACACATGTAAATTCTTTATGTATATATTAATTTTATCAATCTTTAAATGTCTAATCTTATTTAAAAAAAGCATTATTATGAATTAATAGATGTGTTTTTATAGCCACAAATGTATAATACCAGGGATTTTCCTATAATGTATAATACCGGGGATTTTCCTACATGTACCTCCTAAATTCTGGGTCCAGGGTCCGAAAAAAATGGGAAAATATACAACAATTTAAGTAAAACAAAAATTTAATATGAGATATTTGTTTGAAAATACTTTATTCTTTATTTTGAAATTCTAAATTGGGAATTTTTGCATTTTGGGGGAAAATACAAGCCACCTTTGGGAATCTCAATGGGTTCTGTAAATGGACTCAAATATGTCCCAGGAAAATTTCTGAATACTGATATCTAATCAGTATGTATTTACCTTTGTAAGTGTGTGTAGGGGATGTTTGTGTCTGTGTGTGAGTGTGTGTATTTACATGTGTTTCTCTGTAGGTGGGTGTGTTTATGTTTGTGTGTGTTGTGTATAATATATATACATATACATGTAAATATGTATATATGCATTCAGTGTTAAATGTTGTTTAAATATTCATAGCACTGGCAGTTGAATATACTGTTTGTATGTCTCTTGTGATACATTTTATTTACAAAGTATCTAAAATGTCAATAGACATTCATAGATATTGTATTCTGTGACATTGAAATATGAAATCTTTTGAAATTAAATGTACAGTACAACAGAAGCAGTTTGTATATGTTTTATAAAGTAATTTAGAACTGCATAAAATTGTCATGCATGATAGATTTATCAAAACTCTGTGGAGTTTGAACATATTATATTTGATGCACTGCATATACAGATTCAGAAAGGTTGTGACAATTTTGTACTAGAAGGTACAGAGTCAATGACTTATGGCCTAATGAAGTCAGGGTCCTTTAACCATATACATGTACATACATGTATGCATGTTCATTGTCAGGCATTTTTCTACAGATTCCATGGGGCCAAAATTTGGCCCCATTCCCAATGCAAAATACATGTTTTTTTTCCAAATTTGATGAAAAAATTCCCAATTGGCATACAGACTGACTGTAATGAAAAATAGATTATTTCTGGGGAAATTTGATGAAAAAAGATAATCCATTGCATGTGGATTTACATGTGTGCTGACTATTTTACACAATTTGACACAAATTCACATTAAATTTCCCCAAATATATCACAAATGGTCAGCCCTATATTGCAGAAAAAGGCCTGATTATTATTAAGACATACAAATACATGGTTGTAGAAAAGTTCCATAATTTTAAGACTTTTGCTTTTCTTTATTTGTGTTAAACTTACATTATGTGTGTGTCTATATACATGTGTGTATATATATATATATATATATATATATATATATATATATATATATATATATTAAATAATAAAAATGATAAAAAAAATTCTTTTGCACTAGCGCTTCCACTAGTATCAAGATCTTCAGGTGTATTCAAATTGAGTAAAACAATCAATGACGTCACGTAGTAAGTGACTAGTGACATAAACTATAACAATAATTATTACTTAAAACGTTATGGAGACGAAACTACTGTAGTGCGAATGTACACAATATTTATGAAATATATAGATCTGTTTTCTATGAACTGTCATGCATACATTGGGGAAACTAAAACCAAACTAAGAACATGCACGACTGCTCACAGTATAGTATTTATATCTTTATATATATATATCAGTCAGAAAAGCGAACATTTTCATAGAGCTTGTCCAGTACCAGACCTATTAACAATCAGACAAGACAGACATTTTTATAGAACTTGTCCCAGTGCCAGACCTTTTAACGGTCAGACAAAAGAACATTTTCATAGAACCTGTCTAGTACAAGACCTTTTAACAGTCAGAGAAGACAGACATTTTAATAGAACCTGTCCAGTACAAGACCTTTTAACAGTCAGACAAAAGAACATTTTCATAGAACCTGTCTAGTACAAGACCTTTTAACAGTCAGAGAAGAGAGACATTTTCATAGAACCTGTCCAGTACAAGACCTTTTAACAGTCAGACAAGATAGACAACTTTATAAAACTTGTCCCAGTGCCTGACCTTTTAACAGTCAGACAAGACAGACATTGTAGAACTTGTCCAGTACCTGACCTTTTAAAACGGTTCAGTATCAAACAATTTTGAAAAAGTCAGACAAGAGAACATTTTTTTTTTTTAAAACTTTTAACAGTCAGTTCAGTAGAATCAGTACACCTTTTTTGACAGAAAAAGTCAGACAAGAGAACATTTTTATAGATCTTGTCCAGTACCAGACCTTTTAACTGTCAGAAAAAACAGACATTTTAGAACTTGTCCAGTACCAGACCTTTTAATAGTCAGACAAGACAGACATATTTATAGAACTTTTCCAGTACCAGACCTTTTAACGGTCAGACATTTTTTAGACAGAAATTTTTTATAGAACTTGTCCAGTACCAGACCTTTTAACAGTCAGACATTTTAGAACTTGTCCCAGTTAATGCTGTTTGTTTGAATGTTTTTTCAGTCACCATACTCAACAATTTTCAGTTATGATTAAGTTACAGTCTATATTTGATGTTGAAGGAAATAGCCTGGATACAATGAACTCACCAGAGACCACCAGCCTTCCAAAAGTAAGGTGGCAAACTTTCTAAAAAATTCAGCTTAGGTTCCAACAAGAATCAAACCGACTATGACTGGAGGTGAGAGACTTCAGTGTTCTAACCACTCTACTAAAGAGGCTCTACTTGGTGATACAAATAAATTTTGTCACAGAAATAGAAAGATTCATCAAAATTTAAAAATCAGTAAAACAATTTGAGCATCTCCTTGAAAACAAAGTACATTTAACTTAGATGCTACAGCTATGGGTGGATCTGGGTTGGGGCAAAATAGGTAACATAAAGTATCCCTCTTTAAAAAATCTTTCTCTCTAGAACCGCTACATGAATTGAAAAAAGGATTGTTTTTTATTCATCTACAAGGATGTATGATTTTAGTTGTATTTTTTTTTATAGATATTGAAATGTTAATTTTTGACATGTTTTTGAGGTCTTTTCAGACACTGTCATTTTCATTCATTTTTGCATGATTTCCTCTATTATCTCCCCTTGCATTCACTTTAATGGATTCAAAAAATATGGTGTACTTGTAATTAGGTGAAGAAATGTTTTTGTGCCAGAATTTTGCTGAAATTCAATTTCTAGAATTTTTTATAAATTTATGAATTTCTTAAAACTGCAATATTTATGTTTCTTGGCCAGATCAGCCTACATGTACATTTTCATCTTGGTCTTCTTTCCATATTTGGAGATGGTTCTCAGGTGAGCGATTTAGGCCCTCTGAAAAACAATACATTTTCTTGTATATATCTGACTTATGTCAATGAGAAATTTGTCAATGCCTAGCAGAAATTTCTGGGGTCATCCTGGGCTCAGTAAAATGTTTTGAAATCTTAATCTGTCTTAAGAGGCCGCCCCTTCTGCAGCTAAAATGTGGTCTTAAGAGGTCGCCCCTTCTGCAACTAAAATGTGGTCTTTAAGACAGGTGGTCTTTCATGAGAGCTTTAAAGGCTTACTTAGTGGCTTTCAGAATGTCGTCTCAAAAGACAGCTAGTTGCCGTGGTCTCTTATATGGTAGGTTTAATCTAAAGGAGTATGGTGTCAAGAGACAGGTGGTCTTTCAAGACAGGTCACACTGTCTGTATGTACATACATATATATAGGTTTCGTAGAGTTGCAGGATTTTGGCCCTGCTTTATACAACTTGTTTATATTCCTAGAAACTTCACACTATGGATGGTTATAGTACCACCTGAAACAGTCAGCTTGATAGCCTTATAATAATAGGAAAATGTGTTAATGACTGTGTAAGTATAAATAGACTTCACAATACTGTAAGTGCCACAAACATGATACACATCTCTTTGACCTGATTAAGTTTTCATTTCTCCTTGATCCTCAGAACAATAGATTTGTAAAACAGGTGTCACAGACTTAATTACCAACGGAGGCAAAATATTTGTATCCGCAAACAACATTCATAATAGCACACGAAATAACAAACGTGTTAAAACAATATTAATTTGCATGATACAAAAAGCAGTTCCTGCATACTCAACAGTCAGATATTACAAGTTTATAAAAATTCTGATCGTGTTAATTACAATTGTTATGCAATTAGGCTACAAAAATGATTTTTGTGTCTGCATTGTAAGTGAGATTAGGTTGTGAATGGAGGATAAAATCTCCAATAAAGTGTATTAGATCAGGCTGAAATAAAAGGACAAAGTCAACACCATACTAGATTAGGGACTACAATCCAGTGTTAATGAAAACTTAATGATTTTTCACTGTTGGTGACAGAGTTAATGACAGTTTATTGATTGTTCAGAATGGAGGCTATATTGATGTTTCTATCATATTACTTGTTTTTAAAGTTTATTTAATAGATTTATACAGTTTAGATAATACCTGTACACATAATGTACAGGCAAATGCTGCAATCCTAGAGAGTAAGTCAGTTGACAAGTGGAATATAAATACATGGTGCTGTGTGCATTTAAAAATTAAACTTGTCATACGTTCAGCTCTGACTTTCTGAGATAAGTCAGCAGAGATACAGATAAGGAGACACATTATATATAAAACAGAGAAAAGAAAAAATGGTGATACAGGCCTTTTTCTGTAGTTTCTACAGGGCTAATATTCAGGCATAGGCGTCGGAGCCGGGGGGGCTTAGCCCCCCCACTTTTTTTGCAAAGATAGGCATAGGTGTTGAAAATTGGGGCTTAGCCCCCCAAGACGTTTCTGCATGTGTGTGTTTTAAGTTGGTTTAGCCCCCCCCCCCCCCACTTCTGGCGTGTGTGTGTTTTAAGTTGGTTTAGCCCCCCCCCCCCCCCCACCACTTCTGGCGTGTGTGTGTTTTAAGTTGGTTTAGCCCCCCCACTTTCAATTTGCTTCCGACGCCTATGTCAGGTACATTCCAAACACAAAATATATGACATGGTTTATTCCTGATTTGATTAAAAAAAATTCCTGAATTGGTGTATGGACCACACTTGTAAAAATAAATCAATGCAGGGGAAATGCATTAAGAAAAGAGATTCCATTTAGATTTTCATGTCTACAAACTATTTTTCCCAATTTGACACAAATTAACATTAAAATTCTCAATGTCAATTTTCTAAATGGCATTCAAAATATTTGATTGTGTCATGAAAAGCGGAATGAGTTTTAAATTTGTGTTTACATATAAATAAATAAGGGACATGTAATAAAAACAAAACCACACAAATGTTTCTATCCATATCGCCAGACTGCACTTGATTGTTGCAGCGGAATGGATTCAACTCCTTCCACTACTACGATCTTGTGCAGTCTGATTATACGGATAGAAACATATGTATAGTTTTGTCTATGTATTGATGAGAATTTTCCTACAATTAGAGAAAATCCTCCTACCCCACAACCTTGCTGCAATGTTAAATTTTTTCCTGATTAAAAATCTAGACAACGCATTTCCTACCTTTTACACAAATGTTTTAGTGTGACACTGAAATCTACCACATAAATTATCCCCTCTCCCCTTCAATAAAAGATAGGGGGTTAATCATTTTGTTTGTCTGTTTGTTCAGTTGTCTTAGCATTTTTAGCTTGCCTGGGATGAATGTCCAGAGAGCTAATGCCATACCCCCTATGCCGTCCATATTATTAAATTACTATCATGAACTAATTATTCAAATTTTTATGCATGAGTATGATATTTTGTGTAATATTACATCACACTGATATACATATTAAAATGATTTATGTTATTATGACCCCTCACGACGAGTTGCTGAGGGAATATAGGGATTTGCCCATACGTAAGTATGTATGTACGCACATACGTACGAACTATATTTGTCCGGAGCATTACTCTCAAACCATTCATGATAAAATCACAAAACTTCATACACGTCAAGACCACATCGAGGCTGAGTGCTGTGTGCAAGAACCTTAACTCTTGCTTCTGTTTTCACAGAGTTGTTCCCTTATGTGAAATAATTCATTTCCTTGTCCAGAGAATAACTCTCAAACAATGCATGATAATTTCATCAAACTTCATACACAGTGTAGTGTGCAAGAACCGTAACTTTTGCTTCTGTTTTCAGTTATTCACCTTTGTTAAAAAATAAATTTTTCCCTTGTTCAAATACAAACCCAGTTATGTATCAATTTAGTGTTCATAAACAGATCACATTCCACTCAATGTGTCAGCCCTTTAATTCATAATTCATGTTCATCATCACAGTTCTGCTGCAAGGGGATTAGTATTGTGAGGGGATTAGTATCGTGAGGGGATTAGTATTGTGGTTTGTGATGGCTTGTTTCCCTGTGTTTTACTGTTTTTATAACAAGTGAGCACAGAAGAAGACAGAATAAACTCATTTCAATTCTGAGGTCCTTTTTATCTCACCTGTGAATCAAAATCGAGACATGGGGATCACTAATTCCGTCTGGTGGTGGCGTCAACATTTTGTTTCGGGAGCAGAACTCCTGAACTATTTGGTGGATTGACCACACACAAATGATCCTCATATACCCTAGATGTGACTTTTGGGGTATTAAGGTTAGTCTGGGAACTAGGTCATGGTCACTAAAAATTGTTTCCAGAGCAGAACTCCTAAACTACCAAGTGAATTGGAACTATACTTCTCACAAATGATCTCCAGGTTATGTACCCTATATGTGCCTTTTTGGGTACAAGTCTGACCTGAATTCTGAAAAGTAGGTCACAGTCGCTGAAAAATCGTTTCTGGAGCAGAACTCCTAAATTGCTAGTTGGATTGGAACCATACTTTGCATAGATGACCCCCATGTACCCTAATGTGCCTTTTGGGATTATAGAGCCAGTCTGACCCACTTTCTGGATAGTAAGTCACAGTCACTGAATATTGTTTCCCAAGCAGAACAGCTAAACTGCTATGTTACCGCAGGAGAGACATATAGCTTCTTGGGGCTTTCTTCTTTCAGATATTGTTAAACATATACCTGTTATGTAAAACAGATTAATGTGTTCAAGATTGTATTCAAAAGACTACCTAACATGTACCTTTCATATAGTTCTGCTCGTGAACCATTTGTATACAAGATTTGTATTAACATTTCAAGCACAGACAGATGTGTGACACTCCCAATTGTGATGTACTGGAAATTAAGCCATACTGCAATCACCTTTTCTGCACACAAAGTTAATACAGATCAGAAGTAAATCAAACTGCCTATCTATTATTTTAATTTTATGATTATTTTCTTTTTTCAGAGTCATGAGATGATTGAGAAGTATCTGCTTTCTTTAAATGAGGAAGAGCTGTTCTGTGATCCAGATTTTCAGGCTGACAGGAATGCACTGTTCTATAGTGACAAACAAGCTACATCATTCTCATGGAAAAGACCAAAGGTAATCTGAATGGAAGATGTGATATGAATGATAGAAATGGAAAAGGGCAAAGGTATTCTAAATAATATGTGTGACATGAATGATAAAGAATGGCAAAGGCCAAATGTAATCTGAATAATAAATGTGATTTGAATGATAAAGATGGGAAATGTCCAAAGGTTATCTGAATATTATGTGTGACATGAATGATAAAGAATGAAAAAGGCCAAAGGTAATATGAATAAAAAACGTGAATGGCCTCATTAAGGACAACCATGTATTCAGTTTTCATCAAGTCTCAAAATGGAAGTTCTCAATGCACATGTTAATTTGGTCTTTACATTATAATAGCAGGCTAGGGTTTGATGGCAGATATAGTAAGCTCCATAAAAACCTAGCGGGTGGAGTCTGGATAACCCTTTCTTGAGCTGGATGAGTTTAAATTTTAGGTCATAAAGCATAACATTAAAATTACATTGACAAGAGTAATCGTTCCTTAGGCTCATCACAATATACAAGATTAGTTTTCAATGAGGA
Source organism: Atrina japonica (assembly GCA_030159075.1). Lineage (NCBI taxonomy): Eukaryota > Metazoa > Mollusca > Bivalvia > Pterioida > Pinnidae > Atrina > Atrina japonica. The sequence goes on along the minus strand of BROG01000431.1, from coordinate 292,970 downwards.
ATAAATCGTTTTTCCGAAAAGTGAGTGGAATCATTCGTATAATAATCAAAAGGTTACTCCGCCCCGCCATCTTATGTGAATCAGAGTATATTAGCATGTACCGGTAGACATTTTAACAGAAGTAACTTTGCCCTATGGAGGTCATTATGAGTGAAAGTCATAGATTTTTAGACAAGACTTGGAAATGACATTTCATTTTCATACTTAAAGAACCATCACTAGACTGGCAATCAAGTCCATACAAGACCATGCCATGTAGGCCCTGTAGCAAAGGTTGAATGGAATTCGAAATTTGCTAGATTCCCATTCTTATAATCTTATGGACAAGTATAATAACTTAAATTTAGATGAAAATAAAGTATACCTGGTATTTAGGGGTTGTCCCATGGAGAGACCACCTGCCATGTGAAACCACATTTTGAAAACCACTTACTTTAATAGGTGATCCTTTAGATAAAAGTTTATATAGAGACCACCTGTCTTTAATTCTCACAGATCACATTTCAGTGGGACTAATTCATGTACCACGTGATAACAGATAACGTTTGTGCAGTACTAATATCTCCAATGGTGATGGAACGTAACTCTACGTAATCCTCCATCTGAAATGACATTACCATGGGATATCGTCTGCTAGTGTCATTCCATCACTAATAGAAACAATAGTCCTGCACAAATGTTATCCGGTATCACGTGGTGCATGAATTTGTCACATGGCAGAAGAGGTGATCTTTCAAGAAAGACTCCACTGTATTTGTCCTACATCTACAATGTACAGTAAAACCTGATTTAGCGACCACCTCTGTATATAGACTACCTGATCACAAAACCGTTTTTTGTTGTCACTAATAGTACTACATGTATTTGTGTACAAATCAACCTCTATATAAAGACCACCTCCCTATAAGGACTGGTTTTGTTTTATCCCTAAGTTTCACTGTAGGCCATAATTTCAAGAATATAATATATTTGAAGGATCTGGTGGAAGAATGGGAGAGCCCACAGATGATGGTTGATGGCATTACAAGGGATGATATAAAACAGGGAATTCTGGGAGATTGTTGGTTTTTATCAGCATGTGCAGCAGTATCTCAGAAAAAAGAATGTATGAAAAAGGTAATACTCACAGACTAAGGAGACTTGTTACACAATAGAACATTTTGTAGTTGCTCCAGTCTGTTCAGTTTCATTGAAAAAGTTTGTATTCAGATCAAGTGACTTCAACAGAAAGTTGAGCAAGGTCACTTCCAGTTTTGATATATTTACAATGATGTCATTCGGTTATATATTGTTTCAGTTCGTCAGCGAGTAATAAAGTTTTAAGATAAATGTTCTGTCTTGTAAAGGTAACAAGAGACATTACTTTTCTGTAGGCTGCTACTCAAATCTGGCACCTATCACTGCATGATATCTAATTTCCAGGTCATATTGGCTTGTATAAAGTTTATGGAAAATACTTTACAATTGTAATTCTCTCAACTTGGAGAGTTCTCATTCAATTCTAAGAATAGCCTCAAATATTTTATGGAAATACATAGCAATTTCAAAGACTTGAGAAATCCTTCACAGTTATACATATAAAACCTATTTCCAAAATAAAAGGACTGTGGATATATATATATATATATATGTATTTATTGTATTGAATCATGCAATCGCCCATGTCCCGTTAATGGCTATTACTGATTCGTCATATTATATCAGTGCCTGAGAAGCAGTCTCATCGCAGTTAAGTTAGTTTCTAGCCGAACTCACTGAAGCATTTCTTGCCATGTAGTCCTTGAGAGTTATCTTTGGGTCACTTACCATATATATGTGAGTATTCAACAATTAATCCCTCAGCTGAGAGTTTCCTCCTGGTACTGGTTTATTGTTTACACAAGTCGATTTTGAGGAAAACACTCAGCATCACCCAAGCTTGAGGAAATATCAACGTTGTTATGTATTGCCAGACTGTTAAAACATTTGTAGTTGATGTAATATTTAAAAGGATATCAGTACATTTTAACAGTAAATACAAATTTATCATTGTAAATCATTTGTAGATTGTCCCAGCTGATCAGCCATTATGTGGAGATGGATATAGGGGGATTGTCAGTTTTAGATTTTGGAGATTTGGAGAATGGGTAGATGTTTTTGTAGACGACAGACTTCCAACTTTGGGGGGAAAGTTAATATACGGACGCTGTACAGATTCAACAGAATTTTGGGTGGCTTTGATAGAAAAGGCATATGCAAAGTAAGTTTTGATCCTTCAGGGAAAAAGGTCTTTTACTGATTTTCAGATAGAAAGTTCAAAATATGAGTCACTTAAACTTATGGTTCTGGTAATTATTTGATGACACATCTACAATGACTTAAAACAGTATAAGAAGTGAAAAGTTCATATTTTGGCAATGTTTTGTATCAGTTTATACATTGCAAATTGTAATCTATAAGGGACTCACAACTTATTTTAGACACCATAGGTCCTTTGTCACCTTTGTGCTTTTAAATGAGGACAGTTTTTAAACAAAGAAATTGATGATATTTTGTAAGTTAGTAGAAAAGTTGTAAGATAAAAGTGATATATAAAATGTGATGAAATCCTCTGAAAGAGAAAATTTAACACGTTTAATTGTATATCAGTTCTGATAACAGCCCAGTAGAGCTAACAGACTGATACAGATTAAGTATATATGATCTCTATTTAGCATATTAGTAGATATTCATCTTGACAAAAAGTGAAAATTTAACAATATACATCTGTGACAATGTTGTAAATTTACACATGTTACATATATTTTGCTAATGAACGGATTACAATGTGTTTTGCTAATGAACGGATTACAGTGTGTTTTATAAAAAATAATTATGCATTTTAGAAAGAATCAAAGGTTAGTGTACATATACTTGTAAAGTGACTTGTGTCTCCCAGGGGATCAATTTGAATTTGTTCTCAACCTTTTGATCTTTTCAACTTCTCAAAAAAATTCTAGTTTTGTTCTGGAATACAGTAAATATCTGTAGGATTACAAAATGTAAATGTTATAACTCCGGGACCAGGCATATTGTACTTGAAATGAGGGAACTCAGTAATGGATATGCCCTTCTGACTACCTGTTTCTTAAACGAATCAATGACAATTTCTGCAATCATTTTGATTGGTGCTTTTGTTTATCAGATTACATGGATCTTATGAGGCCATAGAAGGGGGTCAGGCAATGGACGCATTGGTAGACTTGACAGGTGGCATACCCACAAGGTATGAAATACAGGACAAGGATCCACAGTTGTATAGAATGATTGAGAAAGCCAAACTAACAGGTGCTTTTATTACCTGTTCTCGCAAGGTAGGCAGCTTGTTCTTTCTGTAATTATTAGATGTGTAAAGTAGATCTGAAGTCTATAAATTAGATGTGATACCCTAATTTATACTATAAAAGATTATATAAGTATATGGTATATATAATGGGAGATAGAATTGATTTTGAATCCTAATTTTGTAATCATTTTATAGGCAATATTAACTTGTTCACTCCTGAATTATGATATATAATAGCCCATACTATTTAGTTATTTGAATGAGTTGAAATTTGAACACATGGGTTGATGAGTTAATTAGATAATATTACTCTGCTGTAGAAGGGTGTTTTACTGACCACAAGGAAACAGTCAAATTTGCAAACTTCATCTATTGTATTTTTTCCTGTTACTACATCAAGTAAAACTCTGAAGCTAGAAAGCTTTCTTAACACTAATGATGTCAAATACATGTACAGATGTTTTATTCTATTGAAACTGATTACAATGGTCTAAAGTAAGAGTGTTTGACTTGCAAGCAAAAGGATCTTGGTTCACTTCCCTGTACTGGGTCATGCCTCAGACGTTAAAATTGATGATTGTTCCTTTCCAAAGCTGTTAGCATCTATATTGAAAGTCAAGGGTCTTTGGAATGAGATTTGAAAAATGAGGTTCAGTGTCGCAGCAGGTGTGACATACAAAGGAACCTTCACTTTATTAGCTTCAATACATAGCAAAGGTCAAAACTTGTGACTGACTTTTCATAAAACTGGTGATATCTCTTTAAAGGTGAAAAATTCTCAATAATTCAATAAAACAAAATATCAGTGTACTCCGTCTTTTTACTTTTTTACTTTTTGACATTGTAGGGAGATTGGAGGTTCTCAAAAAAGGCTGATCCTAATGGCCTGGTGTCTGGCCATGCGTACACCGTTACCGAAGTCAAAAAGGTAATTATTGACAAGATTTAGCAAATTTGTAAACATACATTATACAATTATCACCCTTGTTTTGGGTTGACATGAATATTTGTCCACCCAAGAGGTGTTATGTCAATCGAGGGTGCTGCCCCAGGGTGAGCAAATATTCATGTCAACCCAAAACAAGGGCAATAAATGTTTTATTATACCAAAAGGCAATAAAACTTTACTAACAAACTGACCTAGTTAGGACAATAACGATTGTAACACATGTGACATAGTGCCTTCAATACTCAACACTATCAATATGTTTTATTGTTCTTTGCATGGTTTTTAAATCTTAAGCCTCCATCAAGGTTGTCTCCAGCAAATATATTTGACATTTTTGTCAAATCATTAAATTTGGGTTGTTGTATCTCTCCATTCCAGTCTGCATTAGATAAAATCTGTTTCATAACTCGTAGATTTATGTGTTAGAGGTTACACCTAATTACTACATAGCCTACTAGGAAAAAAATTAACTGTATGCGCATCCATTTCTGCACATGAGAGAGTGACATGAACCACCATAGAGGGTGACATAAATGTTTCAGGGTGACACAAAGAAATGTTTCAGATCACATGATACGATTTTGACTAATCGGAAGTAAAGATACATATTAGAGGTATAATAATACTGATTATGAAATACAAAGAATGGATATTTACTGTGGAATCAGAAAATGCCATGTTTTAAAAAGTTATTGTTTTAAAAATAAAGGTAATTTGTTGGCACTATATCTTCTTAAAATAAAATACCTTGGACATTTGTACATGTTGTAGATAAAATTATGTTTTCCAACTATTGTGCACCTTCCAGTGTCCAGAATACAACTTTTTGTCACTTCTGATTTATTTTCACAATAATAAAGTATACTTATATTGAAATAAATAGTTAGAATCTCAATTATTTTGTCTCTGACCAGCAAATCTGTCTTTAATAAAGGGTGTACTCTTGATACACTTAGAGCATTACATGCTGTGTTCTTTTTTCTCAATCTGAGTTCTTTTCCATTGATTCAGGGACATTTATTTAAAACATTTTAACATGATTTTATGTACGCCTTTTTATTAAAATACATTCTTCAAATTCAAACTGCCAGTAATATTTTGATGAGATATAATTGTACCCTTTTTAGTTTTGTAATCTTCATATTGATGTCGGGAGCTGTAAATTACATTATATTGACTGTAAATAACAAAATGTGAATTTTTCTCATCCAAATCCTTTCAGTATGCAAAATGTCACAATAACAACAGTTGTTATATAATATGGTAGCTGTCTCACTGTATTATTATATATACAGGTGGTCTCTATTCAGCGTTATATGTGAACTATAAAAGATTCATTTTAGACCCTGCATCTGTGATGTGTCTTCAGTATAGTAATCACCATGTCTGTCTCTCCATCGGTAATGTTTATTTGTCCAGTCTGTTATTTCTACTTCCCTTCTCCAAGTAGTCTTAAACTTATGGAAAATGTTCCCTATTCAGTACTGGAAAGAGATTTGTCATGACCTTGGCTCAAAATCATAACACTGCAAGTAAACTAGCACACTTTTGTATTTTCTTCTCTTACATTTACATGATAAGTACATGTAGGTACATGATAAGTACATGTAGGTACATGATAAGTACATGTAGGTACATGTTAAGTACATGTAGGTACATGATAAGTACATGTAGGTACATGATAAGTACATGATAAGTACATGTAGATACATGTTAAGTACATGTAGGTACATGATAAGTACATGTAGGTACATGATAAGTACATAATAAGTACATGTAGGTACATGATAAGTACATGTAGGTACATGATAAGTACATGTAGGTACATGTTAAGTACATGATAGGCACATGTAGGTACATGTAGCTTAGGATAAAATAGGGCTTGACCCTGTACTAACTAGGGAACCTAGCCATAGGTGAGACACTTCATATACTGAAGCATGTTGCTTTAATCACCTGGCAACATTAAGACCAAGATTAGTCATTTGAAAATGATTGACCATACCAGATATAAAACTGAGAGTCACATAAATGTGAATCTTGATTTTTCTCACGTTTACTCTTTCTATAACATTTATAACATTGCTATAACATTTTAGATTAAACATGAAAGGGGAGAAGAGAAACTGGTGCGAATACGCAATCCTTGGGGTGACAATAATGAATGGAAAGGATCTTGGAGTGACAGGTAATCATTTTAGTATAGTGGGTATATAAACTCTGCAAATAAAAACTTTACACTAGAAATTAATTGACAGATAGTTAGTGATTGTCTTGATGTCAGCTTTAACAAGATTTAGTGATGACTTTTACATTTATTATTCTCTCTGTCAGTGACAATTTTTGGTTGTTTCGGCTCTGGGATATTATTGGAAAATGATCAGCTGATCAGCCCCTCCATGACTGAGTGGTCAGTATGGGTTCGAGTCCCACTGGACTCTAAGCTGACTTAGTCAGAAAAATGTAAAAATTTTGCTATGAGGTCAGCTTTGTAATCTCCAATTACTCTGTGTTTTAAATAATGCAATGATTGATATCTATTAAATCAATAGAAATACTCTGTAATAAATGTTAATTTCATGTCATTCAGTGGACAAACTCCTGTAAAACACACAATGCCTGCTGGTATAATCTGAGATTTGTCCATGATTAGAAAACATCATGTTCATTTATACTTTATTATCATTTTTAAGTGATATCAATTGGACTTGGGTAGATGAACAGACTAAAAAAGACATTGGTCTACAAGCAAAAGATGATGGTGAATTTTGGATGTCTTATCGGGATTTTTGTAAACAGTTCCAGGAAATCACAATATGTCAGTATGGGCCTGACTTTGATGGAGATGGTATTGTGGATAAAATTGGTACAAGCTTAAATTTGTTGTTTATATTAATCAAAACTTAAATGTCCATGTTTTTCCCATAATTTAAAAGTTGTATACTCTGAACATGCATATAGTTAAAAGTAGAAACACTTTCATATTGCAGCAGTTTTGTTTTTCTTGTTATTGATAGATTATGGTGAATAAAATAAATGTAAACTTGGGAGTCAAGCTTCTGATTTATAAAGATGTATTTTGTGTACACTGGAATATACTTTTTTATGTTTTTAATACATTTTCTTCAGTGTCTTAACATTTAAAAACATCATATAGTTGCCAATTGTGAAAAATCAAAGTTTCCTTTGGCAAAAGGGTAACCTTTTTGGATCAAGAATGAGATCTTGGACTGGTCTTATAATCCAAAGGGTCCCAAAAATTGTTTGCTTGGAGAGACCATTATATCTCAAAGTGTCACCAAAAAGGTTTACTTCAAGAAACTTTGAGATTGTTGTTTATTTAAAATTCATATTAATTTTTATGATTTTAATTCAGATCTTTTAATTTCAGGGTGCTATGCATGTGTTAAGGGATCTTGGGTCACAAACAGTACTGCTGGTGGTTCAAGAAATAATTTGGAAAAATTTGCAACTAATCCCCAATACCTACTCTCTCTTCCTGAGCCTGGTACGTTGTCCATAATTCAGCAGTAGTAACATATTTTCTATTAGTCTAACAAGTACAATTTCAATTATTAAAATTTATCATGACATGTAAGGCAGTATGTCTTCACTGGGAATTAATTATGCAGTTGTTTTTATGCACAGGTTTTACATGGGTTTAAAGGTGCTCTCTTTAGCAAATTGTTATGTGTCTGAATGTTATTTTCACTTAAAGTTGTTTCTTTATCCTTACTTGATGAATTGAAGATTACAGTATACAAACAGGCTTAGAACAATGTAAATAACTAAAACACCTGTTATTCATCTTATTGTGTGGGATTTATTTAGTTAAAAAAAACAAGGAACTCTTATAACATATTACACAGAGTAGCTCTTTTTTATTGCCTTTCAGTTTAATTGTGTATGTAATTTCTAAACAAATGAACAATATTTTTAGATGAATTTGATCCAGCAAAGGATGACCCAGAGAGTGAAGGTTTGTGCTCAGTTGTTATTTCCCTAATGCAGGAGCATAGGCAATCCAAACGCAATGTCAAAGTTAGAAAACTTCAAATAGGATTCTTCTTGTACAAGGTATCGACTTTACATTGAACATTCTATTATCGTGGCTCATAATAAGACATACAGTAAAACTTCCATGAGTCCAAGTTCAAGGGACCACCAAGAAAAGATCGAAACATCGGGACTTCGACTCGTGGATGGTAATCGAGAATCATACGATTTTTAGTTTTAGAGGTGCTATAAGGTGCATATGACTGCTTCTAAACCATTTAAGACACATACGGTCATTATAATTAATAACTACTGCTACATTTAACCTAATATCTGAGAAATTGAAACATTGAGTGTTTATTAGAAGGACAAGAATTATCAATGGGGCGATTTCATACACAGGTAAATTTGGACTTCGAATTATATGTTCGAATTTTAGTTGTTTTTATAGAAATGGGACCAAAAATTTATTCAAAATATTGAGAAATTCAACTCATAGAAGTTCGAATTATAAAAGTAACGTTGAATAACAAAATCATTTGGGACTTTGTCAATACTTCTAAACATCGAGAAATTCAACTCATTGAAGTTCGACTCATCGAAGTTCTACTGTATATAACGTGCCTTATTTTATGTGTATTTTTCTCAAATTTAAAACTTGAAGTAGAAACCTAAAGTTATTCATTATCCATGGACAAAATTTTACCATAAATCCTGTAAATGTTTGAGATATTTACAGGATACATGATATAGTGATTTTATACATGCTTATTTATAGATACATGTACAATTATTTTTTCTAATGGTGAAATGGTTTCACAAATATTTTTTTTTGAAAATGTATGGTTTTAAATGAAATATATCATAAAAAAAAGATGTATACTTTTTGCACGTCTCTGTGCATGATGTACCAGTATATTTTCTGTGAAGGAAGTCTCTCTATGTGTAGTCATCTTTATTTTTGACTATTTAAAATGGAAATATATATAATAATTATATGAATTAAAAATGAACTGTTTCTGATTGGATAAGTAGGTTTTTAACCCTTCAGAATATATCTACATATTCTATGGAAAACCACTGAATATCATTTCTAAAAATAGAATGTGAAAATTCCCTTTTACACTATTGGAATTACTCTGATTGTTACTTACATTTTAGGATTAGTATATATGGATGTATCTAAATATGTATATAATAAAACAGTTATGGACTTTTAAGTGGATGAATATGGTGTAATGTTGAACAGAAGTTAAGCCAATATTGATCTTGGCTATCGCCTCAATCAATATTGGATTTCAGGTCAATATTAGGTCTACCTGTAATGTTCACTTGTGTTTAATTTTCGCCGTTTTCACCTTTATCCAGGAAAATTTAAAATGAAAGTGAAATTTACAAGACCAATAACTGAAGCACATACATTTGTTGAAGCTGAAGTAATGTCCAAAAAAGTTGATCCAAAGCTACTTTGATTATTCACGTATGATAATTCTTTTCTGCATGTATTTGAAATAAATACATACAAAACTACACATATCACGTTTCTATCCATATCAATAGACTGCACGCAATCATTGCAGCGGTTGGATTCAACGAGAGCATGAGCCGACCTGGCTCAGTTGGTAGCGCGCTCAACTCTTGATCATCAGGTCATGAGTTTGAGGTCAGCCGGCGGCAGGTTGCTTTTCTGTCCTTTGAATGAGACAGAAAAAACCGAGGTTCCGTATCACAGTAGGTGTCGGCACGTTAAAGAACCCTCACTGCTCAATGGACGTAAGTGCCGAGCATAAGCCAAAATTTGAAGCCCTTCACCGGCAATTGGTGACGTCTCCTTATGAGTGAAAGATTTTTGAGTGGGACGTTAATAAAAAATAAACAATCAAACAATCAACGAGAGCATAGCTGAGTTGAATCCATCTGCTACAATGATCAAGTGCAGTCTGATCATTTATGTGGAATCACTTGAGTCCCATTTAGAAAAGAAGCTTTGTGAAATTTCTGTCTCCAACTGCACTGTAATACAATGTTACATATTGCACAGGTGTATTGAACTCTAAATTGTAACTGTATGATTATATGTGTATGTAAAGTACTTACGTCCATTCCTGTCTTCATGGCATCGATGTGACTATGGCAATTTAATGTGAATTTATGATGCAGTGAATATATTTTTGTAAAAGAGCAAAAATAATGAGTGGGCGAACATTACCAGGTATATTAGAATATGAAATACCGTAAATTTGGATATTTTGCCACTTTGGCCATAAAATGAAGGGTTATTTTATGGCCAATTAAATTTTTAAAAAGTACTGGTAGAAACATTGTGTACATATTTTGGAAGGTTCGATTTTGGCCATTTTAAAAATATAGATTGGCCAAATTCGCCAAAAGTAAACAATGGCCAAAATATCCCAATTTACCTTAACCATTTGAATATTTGGTCACATGTTTAGTACCAGTATATTACACAGTAGTATCGTTTTGCTGTCAGTAATCAGCATAGCAATGATTATTTGGGAAAATTTCTCCTTAAAGACACTCTTTCACAGGCTTATTCAGATCATGTAAGCAGGTTTAATAACATGATTGTATGTATGTTTGTTTTGTCTACATTTAGACTGATGATCCGTCAAGACCCCTCAACACTCAGCATTTCCGTTACAATATGGACTGTGGAAAATCTGGTGTATATATAAACTATAGAGAAGTTAGTCAGAGATTTGAACTTGAACCTGGTCACTATGTTCTCATTCCCTCTACTTACTTAGCTGATTGTTCAGCAGGATTCATGATACGGGTTTACGGTGAAAAAATGTTCACATTATCAGGGTATGTATGTCATAGTTCACATTATCAGGGTATGTATGTCATAGTTTGTAATTGAATGTTTTATTAAGCTAACAGCAAAATACAATACACAGAGATGAGGATCGAGAATCATTAAACAATCTTAAATTAATGTAAAATTTCAAAAATAACCTCATATATCAATTTTAAAACACATTATGATTTTAGAACAACTCCCATTAAGGAGGGGGGCTGAAAATTTCAACTATGTTTACTTTTCCTTATATCTTTCCATGCTAAACAATTTTGCTTCGTACATATTATCTGTATCTCAAGTCCAGATAATCACCAAAACTACTAAAAAAGCAGAAAATTGGCAATTACAGGGAAATAACTCCTCGTAGGGCACATAAAAATTCTGATGATATAGTATTGTATGAGGATTTATATCAACAATGGTAGACCAGAATAAAATGAAGCAATAGTTGTCATGTATTTAATAGTTCTTTAATAACCTACAATTGCTAGTAACTTGACTTTCAACATATTGAAGGATTACTTTAGTTAATCAAAGTACTGAAAATACAGATACGAGTTGATGGTAATCGTTGAGTATAATCAGAGTACTGAAGGTACTGATATGAGTTGATGGTAATTGTTAAGTTTTAAAGAGGTATAATTTTATATATATATATATATATATATATATATATATATATATATATATATATATAATATATATAAAACTGTATGTCTCTGGTATAATATACTCGGTACACTGAAAAATATGCATTGTGTACATATGTTTCAAAGATATTGCAGGTTGATTTCAACAAGTTCAAAAAGGGTACCAACCTTTTTACTGAGGAAATGCATGTTATTTCCAGAGTTAATGAATTAGCAAAAACCAGCATGTATAAACAATTTTATATGAAAATAAGCACAATCATGACAATATAAACATCACATTTTTTTACATCCTTTAACATTTATTTTACACGTGAGTACTGATGATATTTATTATGCTGTTATAACAAACTAAATATATTAGCAATATGATTATAAAGACTTACGCTTATATACATCGCTGTTTCAATATTAATGTAACAAGACAGTATAATATAAAATCTCTAGGTCAATACATGTAAATGTAAAACATTTTCCCAACTTCAAAGACTGCTGTGAGTTTCTCCTTAGATAAGATCACGTGAACAGCACAGCTTCTAATGCCCAACCTCACAGCGAGAAGCCATTTGTTTTTAATGTCAATTTTGTCAGAAGCACATGTATATAATGTTAAATAACTATAGAAAAGTAACTTTTGAAAGCAAATCTGAAATATCTTAAAACTCACATATATTTCAACAGGATTCCTGATCTATATTGTTAAGCGAATTGATACTTTTTTATTTCATTAATTCAGAAAGCAAATAATTACGAATAAAAGTGTGATTTGGAAATTACAAGTTTATGTTGCTGAAATGCACATATATGTGTAACTTCCCATGAATGTAATGTTCTATTAATCCCATACTGCAAAATGTGCTTTTACTTGTTCCCAAGAAATGAACTTAAGACAACATTACTGAGTTGATGTTCCATCAACTTGTGAACATCAACTTGTTAAAATGATTTTTGTATCATATGCATTTCTTTTGATGACACCACAGCACTGTTTAGTATCTAATACTTGAGTAAATTACATCAAAGATATCTTAAAGAATTCTAAGTTTGACTTACTTCTAAGATTGCTGTATGATTCTGGTCCTTGGTGTGCATTGTACACTAACATATAAAAGTCTTCAAGTTAACAAGACCTGTGAACGGTTCTTTAAAGATTGTGTAGTTATCTTGTTAAACAGAATATGATTTCACAGCAGACAAGATGGGTCTGCATAACATTTTCATTTGTATATTATTTAATATTGTCTATTTCTGTAGCTCATGAATAGATGCCAGCCATTTATATTGTATTAATATTTGGAACAAAACAAGGAATATCCCTTTAGTTATTATAAGAATGATATACTTTTCTTTTCTTTTTCAGACCACTATAAGTATGTGGAATAATAAGCTCAAGGTTTGGGATGCGTGCCATATTAATATGGTTTCATTTTTTACCTTTTTATAAATAAGTATTTTGATGAATGCCCTTCTGCCTACTTTCAATTATCCTAGCTGCTTGTTGTAAAAAATATTTTCTTTTAATCTCAGTACTGAAGAAGTTCATCATAGAACATGTATAAAAAAATTTGTTTGTATTTTTTTTATAATATTGTCTTTATAGTTTTTTAAATGTAAATAATAATACTGTTTGTTACATATATAAAACTAATATTTTTTTTACTCATGTGATTTAAACTATTTCCAACATTGAATATGGTAGTAACATCCTTTAACACTTTTCCTCTGTTCTATTTCACCAAACAAAGCAACCTGGTTTCTCCAACTTTCTCAGTTCTTTTAGCCTTCAACATGTTACCCCATTCCAGAAAAGTCTTGGAAAATGGATCTGCTTGTAGACTCGGCCACTCCTAACATCCATGATTTTTCACTAATCTTTAATCCTTCCTTTATTAATCATATGATCACTTCTTTCTTGCCAAGTGACAATTCTTTAGACTTTCAATCCATCTTTGTTTATATTAAAATGTGACAACAAAATTTACTCTAGCAGACGACATATCATACATCACACATTCAGGATTTTTTACTGATTTCGGGGATTGTCTCAAAGTTCAATATCATTACATATTGACATCATAACATTCATTTTTCTATACCGAGGGCAGCAATTCTTTGACAGAGAACACCATTTTCTGTGAATACTTATGGCAGGATGGTGTACTTCTTAGTACTTCTAATACATTTTAAAATATGTAACATTGTAAAAAGTCTGAAATCTAGAATACCTGGAATAATAGTATAAAATTCTGAACCCTAAAACACTTGGTGTAACAGAAAAATATCTGAATCCCATATATTTTTATTGTAACCTTATAAGAAGTCTGAATTTCGACTGTGTTTTTTATAACTATAGAAAAAGTCTGGATGTCAAACAAATCTAGTGTAAAAGTTTAGCAAATCTGTGTTTGAATTTTTAAACTTTATGCAATAGTTTTTGAAAAATGATTTTTAACCACCTTTTTTAATAGTGTAGAAAGTTTAACCTTCATATGCACTCAGTATGATAGTGTAAAATATCTGTATTTCAAATATACTTGGTGCATTTGTAAAATGTTAAAGTCAAAAAATGTATATATTTAATGCAACAATATTAAGTAAAAGTTTAAAAAAGAATTTATTTCAAGTACAATCGTGTTGTAGTGTTAAAAGTCTAAATTTCAGATACACTTAGAGTAATACCTGTAAAAATAATTGTAATAATTTGTATAAACTTTTTGTAATATTGTAGAAATTTCGAATAAACTTATTATCATGGTGTAGAAAGTCAGAATTTCAAATACACTCATTATGAAAGGTGTAGAAAGTCAGAATTTTGAAAACTCATTTTGATAGTATAAAAAGTCTCAATTTTGCATACTTATTATGATAGTGTAAAAAGTTTGAATTTCAAATGCACTCAAGTGTAACATCGTTAAAAAATCTGAATTGCAAATGCACTCAAGTGTAACAACGTAAAAAAATCTGAATTGCAAATGCACTCAAGTGTAACAACGTAAAAAAATCTGAATTGCAAATGCACTCAAGTGTAACATCGTAAAAAAATCTGAATTTCAAATACAATCAAGTGTAACAATTTAAATGATCTGATTTTCAAATATATAATGTAACAATGTAAGGCTAAAGACATGAAAGAATCTGAATTTTAAATACATATTGTGTAACAGTTTAAAAGCCTGAAGTTGAAACACACATTGTACATGTTGTACATTGTCTTCAAAATTAGAATTTTAAGTGCACAACATGTAACAGTAAAAAGTCTCAATATGCTGAATTTCAAATTTAGTTTCCGTAATAGTGTTGAAAGTTGTCTGAATTTTAAATACACTTAGAATGCTGAGTGTGACAGTTTAAAAAGTTTGAATTTTAGTCGCTAATTATGTAAAGGTGTAAATAGTCTTGGGCCCGTTTTCTGATAGGTCCTAAGTCCTAAATCCTAACTTTTAGTCTCAACTACCATGGCAATGCATCGCTGATTGGTCAGTCCCATAACAGTTAGGACTAAGATTTAGGACATAGAACCTTTCGTAAAACGGGTCCCTGAATTTCAGTTACGGTTTGTGTAAAGATGTAAATAGTCTGAATTTAAGTTACTCTTTATGTAAAGATGTAAACAGTAATAGAATTACACATTGTTCCATCATCAGACCAGTAAAGTGCATTGTCTATAATTTTCCATGCATTTAGACAACATCTTTTTCATGATTATAGGTTTGATATTTTTATTATAGGTTTGATATTTTTATTTTCTGTTTTTACATATTACTGTAAAGTGATGTTTAGTTGTGACATTGGATAACTATAATTAAACCAAAGTTTCCTAAAATATTTGTAATACCGTATTTGACCAATATAACGGGAAAGGGTTGGGTTTATTGGGACCAATTAAGAGAAAAAATGATGTAAAATGGATAATTTTGTATACAGAATGGTGGTAAAGTTGTTGTAGTTATTACCGAGGACACCTATCAACAATGTTCTTTTGTTGGGGGCTCTTCGTCAGCTGACTAGAAAAGATTCTGAATCATGTGTAAAAAAAAAGTCTAAATCTAAACTATAAGGGGGGGGGCATTTATTGTGCAGAATATGGTAATGCTGTTTGTTCATATTTCTTCTTTTTAAATTTTGTATTAATTATGTGAGGATCTACAGTGTGTCTAGTCAGAGACAATGGATATAACAAAAAATTATCATTTCTGTTGTAGCACCTGTCATTCTTTCTACGTACCTGTATCTGCCTGTATCTTCCTGGTTTCATTTACTTTGTATTCTGAAAATATATAATAGACAGATTATTTTAGACTGATACATTCTGTAGTCTGACTGTAATTCAAAATCAACAGATTTGATATATTTTGTAGATCCTTGCTAAGTTTTATGCAGGTTTTTAGTAACTGTGATATACATGTACGTATATAACTTTTTTATGAAGAACATTCATTTTTATCTTGTAGGTCGTGTGTTTCGCATCAGATGATGATTTTTGAGATTTTTCCAGTATTTGTAGAGACCCTTATGGACTCCAAATTCTTGATTCTATGCCCCATATTATTGTTTTGGTCTGTCTGTCTCTCCATTTCTCTGTATCCAAAACCTGATCCTTCCTTTCTTCCTTATGTTGAACTTTGAGACCAAATAGGACAAAATACATATTGAAACATCTGTAGGAAACTGCACATAGATATTTTGACTATGTGTGTGTGTGTTTACGGTCCTTTTTATGTATGTTGAATATGACCATTGTTGAAGGCATTTGTGTTCATGTTACACATTTTGTTTTCTTCTACAATTTTTAATACACGCTTACTTGTTTTTCTTTTTAGGATAAAATGAATTATACACATATAGGTACCGTCCACTTTTTACATGGGTTATGTATTATATAACTGTATAAGTCAACTTTTTATATATTATATTATGTACTAAAAGTTTGTATAAAAAAAAACTGGAAGTCCCAGGTGATCATTTCCCATTTGCTGCATTTGTGATTGTACCACTCTGAGTTTGACACTGAAAACATTGTATCATTTTTTGTATAAACCCCCTTTTCATGTTTTTTTTTCTAAAAATAAATTTGCTCAATGAAGTTAATTGTATCATTATACTGTGATATATAAAATGAAGCAAATAAATTCTAGTGTTGTATAGTGTCTGTCAAGAAAAATTAATTAATTTTCAGTCTTGTAGTATAGAACAAGGCTAATTATTACTCTCTGCTATTCTGTAGACTTTGTTAACATCATTGTATTTTTCAGTAGCTTGCTATATTCATTGGTCAGACAGCCATATATATATATATACAATTTCCTTTTGCTCTAATTCAAAACAATATTTGATATTTATTTCTACATATGTTGATGGTAGTTTTTATATACATCCTCCCAGTGCCATAAAAACTGGTGAGGAGATATTTATTTTTTTGTTTTTCTTCTTTCAAATGTACATACATAGACCATGAACAGTTCATAGAGGGCTGAAATTGTTATCGATCACTCCTATTATAGCGTGTATAAGTCATTACGTCATGTAACCTGGGCCCAAAGTCATTAAAATGTACCCCAAATTTGAAGAACAACTTTTATGTTGTCATTTTGACTATATAGTTGTTAGTAAAACTTACGAGTGTGAGTGACCTGTGAACATGTTATTAGCTCAAGTCTAAAACTTGCTGGGTATGCAGAGTTTAGGCAAAGTGTTATCAGAATAGTAGCGAGTGAATGATGCTTGTCTCATAATCAATTTACCTAGCATTATTCAGATGTCCATGCTATCCTATGTCCATCATGCTTTGTATAGGTTAACAGGAGAAAAATTGGGAAATGGGAAATATTTATAAATTGGTTATGGTCAGTTCAAGTGAAATAGATGGTTTTACACATTACTTTTATTACGGTAATATAAGAATCCACCTGTGAGAAAACTATTGTTTGTTTGAATGTTGTTTACACCACACTCGGCAAATTTTATTGATATGGTGGCCACCAGTTTTAAATGGTGGAGGAGCGAAGATACAACTTACTTGGAAAGAAACCCTTCCACAAATAAACTGGCAAACTTTCTCACAAAATCAGCTTAGGTTCCAGCGGGGCTCGAACCTGTGTTGACTAAAAGCGAGGGACTTCATGGTTTAAAGCGTGATGCTCTAACCACTCGGCCATAGAGGGTTCTACCCACTTGGTAAACAGGTCCTAAATTTGTGTATTGTAAAAATTAATTTAGCTTGCTGGGATAAAATGTCCAGAGATCTGGATGTCATATCCTTGGTGTTGTCATCAGTGGCGTCTGTAGACAAAAACTTTAACATGTGCTATAACTTTTGAAATATAAGCAGAAGAGTTCTG
The DNA here is from genome assembly GCA_030159075.1 of Atrina japonica. Classification (NCBI taxonomy): domain Eukaryota; kingdom Metazoa; phylum Mollusca; class Bivalvia; order Pterioida; family Pinnidae; genus Atrina; species Atrina japonica. Next base: position 274,909 of record BROG01000431.1, on the reverse strand, counting down.
ATATTTCACATGTGCAATCCTTAGGAGCAGATGGTATTATGACCTTTGAACTTGTGACCTAGAAAATGCCATTTGACCATTTTCTTAGTCAAAGTCTCCAGTATCTGAGATCCATACTGCTGTCCAAGAGAATAGTTGTCAGAAGACAATTCTTGTTTTTATCTATTTGCTAGTTGTATGATACTTATATTTTAGTTGTAAAACATATTGTGAATGATAAGATATGAACACTGACACTCAGCATTCTCAAACTAAGATTGTCTTCCATGCTCCTTTTGTCACGTGATTTCTTTTTTATCATTTGCTTCGCTTATACTTAGATATATATATATATATATATATATATATATATATATATATATATATATATATATATATATATATATATATATATTGTGAATTTGTTATTTTTCTGTATGTGTATTGTATAGATAGCTTATTCTGTGGATTTTTATATCCTATAATACCATCAATGTTTAGTCAAAGTTAATTGGATTTTGTTTATATATTTATTTATCCATTAAAAAAAATTTCAACATGGTCGGCTGTGGAATTCTAATTTCCCGTGTAAACTTATTTTCCTTTATATCAGCGATATATAAAGCTAATAGCTTTATATATCGCTGTTTATATTACCCAGTTTTTGTCCAATATTCAATGTTTGTATGTTTGTCCAGTGGTAGAACGTTCAACTCGTAAACGGTAGGTTCCGGAGTTGACTTTTGGAATCGTTTTCTACCAGAAAAATTTGGAAATGGTAGTGATCTGTCCTTCTTATACCATAATATAAGTGTTCCCGCGAGATTGCGGCACATCAAGCGAATGCGGGTTCATTTGCCCCGATTCCTGCTCGTTGTTCGTTTACCTGGCGTCGTTTCGTCCGATATATTATATATGATGAAGTAGAAGTCTGTATTAGTTGTTATGCACCCTAAGTAAAATCCATCACGTTTTCCTTTTATTAAGTATTTACTTTAATTATTCAGTGTAGAAGACTCCTTTCTTAACATCTTAGTTTTCATGGAACGCCAAAAATGCATGGCAACTGAACTACAATCATCTTATTAAATATTTTAAACAAACATATTTAACAAGCTATCCTATAACAAGACATTTGGGATTTTATTTCCTTTTTTTCTAATATTGGAATTGGATTCTTTTTATTAAAAAATTGGGGCAAGTGGGAATAGGGGCGAAAAACCTAGGTGCGAACTGAATTCTAGCCGAGTGATCTTGACATCCATCAAGCAGTACACCAGAACAACGATGCCAAAATAATCCACTAGTGACGACAGTTTGGCAACAAAACTGATTACACAATGCATAACGCCAGATTGGTGACAGAACATTATCAATAAAGATCTGGCACTATATATTATCAAATACAGACTGCTGAATTCATAAATTATCTGATTACGTGACGCTTAAATTAACCGTGAAGTTGAAAAGTTGCAACGGCGTTGTCGAAGTATGAGTTCTAGTTATATTATTATTTGATAGAAATAGAATGCAGCAACGGTCTAATTTTGTGGTTACTTTAAAGGCATGTGACTGGCGATTTATGCTCAGTAAGGTCGTTAATTTTGTTTTAAATGGCAACATGCTTTGCAAAATGTTTATATAAAATTATTATCTTCCCATTAATTACGCTTCTGAGTGATTCTGTTTTCTAGTAATCTGGGATTGAAGATTAAAAAATGATTTTTTACTCGTACCGACAATAAATACAAACGGAGTTGCGTAATATTCAAGGCAATCTCGGATGAATAACTTCAACATAAAGGTTATTGGGTATCCATCACAACTCGTACCAAAATGAATTGGTTGACTCGGACCCATGTTTTAGCTGACTCGTGCCCATCAATTAACTCATTCGTGCCCATCGCCTGTTTGATTGTAGAATTATTTATGAAGGTATACATGTATTTACCAACAAGGTAATTACCATAATGCTGCTTGGTATTGAATTGACATACAACTATTTGTGGAAATGAATTGGCTTCAGAAGTACTTGGCTAACAGAAATATTGTCCACTTCACAAAACGTGATCGGCGGATTAACCTTTTGATTATCTTGCGGGTGATTCTGCTCAATTTTTGGTTATGACAATTTTTATGAAAAAAAACATTATATTTCCCACTGGATACTCGTAGGATATTGTCCTGTACTCAATTTTAATTTATTACAAATTAAAAATTAGTAAAGGACAGTAGGATAACAAGAAAGAACGATTATTCTTGTCAGTGTAAATTTAACGTCGCTATTCTTTAAACGTGTCCGGGTCAAGAAATGGTTCACCAGACTACATCTCGCCAGGTTACATGGATGTAAGGTAAAGGGGTCGTTACAATTTTCGAGCTTTTGACGATTTGATTTTGGTTTCGAGAACAAAGAAACTTAGAACCGCCGAATGTGCATAGATGTTTATATAAATGGGCGCCCTCATAGTCGTAAAACCAAGGTCCGGAATCGCTATGCACTGGCCTACCCGTGGTTTCATGTCACCCGGAATCACTCTTAGCTAATGAAGAATTATAAAGGAGAAAGTATGTTCAACTTATCCAATAACAGTAGTTGTGATCGGCAACGGAAGTTATCGCGAAGTCCGTTGATCTAACACAATTCTGAAATTGTTTAAAAGCCTCGATCTGATTAGCTGACGAATGCGCGAGCACCGTTTACTCGCATTGGTTGAGGCTTCATGAATTATAAAAAATATACACGAGTGAGTTCGGGCACATGAAACTACGGGTAGGAAAGAGCATAGTGAATCCGGACCGTGATTTTACGACGATAGGGCTACCAATACTGTTTGTTTTATAATTCATGGCAAATTTGGGAATCAATGAATCTATGTCGGATTTTTCAGTTGTTTATATGACAGGAGAGAAAATCGTCGTGTCAATCAGTAGTTGTTTTAGAGGAACCCATAAGGAACATACTATTAGTAGGATCGTCATTGTGCGTTGTAAACTTCTTATGCCATCGAAAACGTCGTAATTTTCAAATGAAAATACACTGCTTGCAAACACCACATAATTGCCATGTATATAGCTATAATTTCAGCCTACTAAAGCACGTGTAACTTGTACGACATGGTCATTATTAACTGTTGAATATTTATTTTTTTTCTATTGTGAAAATATACTTTGGTTATTTTTCTATGGTAGAAAATCCTGGGTCATTTTTCTATGGTGAAAAATACAACTGTGCCTTTTCTAGATCCGTAAAAAAACGGGTAATTTTTCCTACTGGTATGGGTCAATAGTCATTTTTGGAGTTGATTCTTTATATTTTCGTTTGTCATAATAGTATGCAACTTCGGAGAACTTCCTGTTAAACATTTTATCTTATATATATATATATATATATATATATGACCTGGAATCTAAATACCATGCAGTACTAGATGTCAGATATGAAAAGCAGCCTACAAGGAAGTGACGGCACTTGTAGTCGTTACAAGAAAGGATTCCAACATCTATCAACAATTAAATCCCAGGAGAAGAACTGAGACACGATATCATTGAATGTTGTCGATGTAAATATTACGAAACCGGAAGCGAACTTGCCCGACATTCTGTTGAGGTCACATTATATGAACACTAACTATTCCGACAAAAGTGCACGGAATGGAACAAACCCAAAAAGCGTAACGCGTATTCCAATTGTTTTGATTACGAGTCAGTCAAATGTAGGCATGACTTAGCCAAAGAGGATACGAGCTGAGATGGGTGCGAATTGAGATGGGTCCGAGCTTACCAACATTTCACATAGACATAAACACGTTGCCATACAGGTAGCAAACAAACAAAACACAAAAAAGAAGAGACATAGAATCGATAAAGAAATTGTGCTGTACGTTTAGGAACATAAATAAAGCGTTGAAATGCTTTGAGAAAGAAAATGAAGCTGAAAACAAATTAATTTTGCCACCCTTCTTTGAATTTCTCCTGAAAGAACCTCAGTCTGTCAAGTCTATTTATATAACACTTCTGTTCAATTGTGGAGTCTCAAACTGGTCGGAGAATACCAATACATTCTTTTGTTTTTATCTATTTAACTTGAAAATGATAAAAGTATATGTATACTAGAAATACAATATATTTATTTAGAAAAATGAATAATTGCAGTTTACGATGAAATACTTCCCATAATTTGACATATTTATGATTGAAATGCTTTTCGTACCGATGTAACAGCAGTGAACGGTCACGTGCGATCGCTAATTAGGGGTGTTTATATCACGTTGTTTTTATCATTTTCTGACTAATTGCAGTGTTTGTTTGTACCAGTTTTATCAGTATATCTTAAGATTGTATAATGTAAGTCGGAGAACTTTTTACGATATTTCATATAGTTCAATATTAGCCGGTCATGGACCTTTAACATCAATGCACATCGAAAAGATGGGCAAACAGTCAGTCAATATTTGAAACACATTTTACACATGTGGTTCATACATTTAAATACAAAATTCTCAAAACGTTCTAGATAATAAAGCTCTTAATTCTATTGAGAATCAATTTCAAAAACCAAATACAGTACATGTAATTGCATTTCTTTTTAGTAAAGATATCCATTTAATGATGAAAAAGACCATTTTAATCTATCTATTTACACAAGAGGTCCCGCCCCTGAGGGATCTTGTCGACTGCCATTGAATGTTCTACGTCAGATCTATGACAGACTGTTCTTTTCTCTTATTTTGTGTCTCAACATTTAATTTGAACTTAAATCCATGTTTCTGTGAAATACTTTTTTCATAAGAATTTAGCGAAACTGAACTTGAACTGAACATATTACATTTTCAGATAGAATGGAATTCAACATGGCCTACAGGTGTCCATCTTGGATTTTCATTTCTCTGAAAATGTAATATGCATATCTAGACCTCACGGGGAGCCTCCATAATCAATTTCGAAAAGATTCCTTCAGTACATTCTGAGAAATAGCAATAAAAAACTTCCTATGATCAAAATCCAAGATGGTCACCTGTCGGCTTGTTGGATTCCGATCTCTCTAAAAATGTAATATGCACAACTAGGTCTCAAGGGGAACCTTGATGTCAAAGTTCAAGGAGATCTCTTCTGAGAACTAGCGGTAACAAGAATTGTTCGGGACGGACGGACGGACCACGGATGCAGGGCCATATGAATAGCCCATTATCTGTTGATGGTTGGCTAAATATCCCTTCAAGTTTTTTGTATACATATATGCATTTGAAAATATTAGGGGCTGAATCAGAAATTATTTTGGTCCCCATATCCCGGGAGCACTGTAGGTCAGTGGGAGAAAAGCAACATGTATCTAAAGCTTGAATGGACCGACGCAAAGACTATCAGGGCCCTATGGGCGGGGCCAAAACCATAGAAACGAAATATAATGCTTTCTAAATTCATCAACATGTTATAGGCATAACCCTACAGTGACATCTAACAGTCGGAATGCGAGGATGCTAGTTAGCAAAAAGTCAACAGTTCTAATATAACCAGAAATCGAAGTGGAGTTCGGCATCGGCCAGGGAGGGGGGGGGGGGTCGGGAGTAAGCTCCCTGGTTCATTTGGGATTGTCCAATTAATCGGAATCCCTATTGGAGTTTTTCTCGCTTCCGGACACAAAATCAGCATTTTCCCTGTGATCCAGGTATGCTTCCTAGATATGTTCAAATGTTAAAGCCTGGAGAGTCAACAATGACAAGAAGACTCAAATGTTGCATTAAATTGACAGACTAATTCTTTATCCAGTATAACTTTAGTTTCTGCAAACGCAAATCTTACTAGGGCAATTCAGAATGGGTCCATACATTTTTTATTTTTAAAGACCCCGCTTTTTTCTGGATTCAGAGAGTAAAAATGTCTTTTCTAAATGTATGTATGTATTGCAACACAATAAGTACAAGTTTATGTCACCAGCCTAAAAAAACTCATCGTTCATTTTTTTTCTAGATCCGCCATTGTTGTATATATTTATTGCATAATCAAAAGGCACATGGAAACAATTTTTTACTGGCAAAAACATTTTCATGGAATAAAATATTGCCCCTTCCACACTTGGTTTGCTTTATATGCCACTGGATCTATAAATCCAAGTAGTAAAAATGAAAGATTTAAAAATAATAATAATAAAACAACGCAGCCAATGTCCCTTTAAAACATGCAGCCAAAAATGTGAAATTCAGCGACCGGAGGCCAGGGATTTCGGAAGCATGCTCCATAATTTTGGAATTTTACAACTTAAAAGTCAAAACAGGCGTTTTTTAGATTGTGGATACCTAATCCAGATAGCTTTCCCTGGTTTCCTATGCTCCTTAATAGGAAAAATAAACAGATAGAACATATTATAGCTTCCAGAAATTAAATTGGAACCCGTTTTTATTTTCAACGCATTAAATTGATAGGCTGGTTAACTTCACATAAATTGAACAGCAATAATAATGAGGAGAGTTTGGAGAATTATTTTTTATTTTAAAAGCTCTTGAGAGACCATTTTCTGGCTTCCATACACTATTAAAACATGATTAAATTACACCATTTTCTCTTTTTTCAAAGAAAATAAATTTCAGGGGATGAGTTCGCCCCATGTCTCCCGTAAATCCGCCAATGGCACCCACTCCCATAGAGAAAAGAAAAATATTGGATTAGACAGCTTGGCACTATGTACCTCATTCAATGTAAATAGGCTATGTCTAGATTCTATATTTAGAAATGACGTAGTTCTATTTCCGATACTGGTAAACTGAAAATAGATTTGACATCTTGTCACACGATTGTGAAATTACTTAAACATGTATATGTATTGCGACAAAGTTTGTAAATTAGACAAGAGTTCTCTACTATCATACCGAACGTGAATAATTTGATGAAGAAGAAGAAGAGCAAGGTAAGGTATTCTTACGTATCAGACGTCTTGTTACTATGAATTCATTTTCACTTCCTTATCAAATGCGTATTTACTCCCATCAATGATATAGTGCATGTACTATATATTTAGATCCCGTTCATTTCGTTTACACCTATCACGCCATGGTAATCTATCTATTACTGTATTTTTTCAGTAGTTAGCAGGAAAACGTAAATAAAACGCTTTCAGATATATGATATTGGGAATAAACTGGTCTAAGAGAGATAACTCGTGTTTGATACCTCATAAACCCCCTTGGATTTACCTTATGATTTACCAGGGGTTTAACTAAAACGTGAGGCCATGATACTTTTCTGACGTTTTGGTAAAATCCAAGGTAAATGAGAAAGTGAGGATATAAAAAATATATTTGCATATCCTTATTAATTCTATACGATGATTTTTGTGACATAATGTGTTTTTCTTCCGGGTTAATTGCTAATTTGTTCTGGAAGTCCTGGAACTAAAATAGCGTTACAATATATATACATGTATATGTTACGAAACATAATTATCATTTCAGTTCGATGGAAACCAAGCTGCAAGAGCTCCTATTCCCTGCTTTCTTAAAATGGTTTGTCCATTTAAAAAATTACATCGCTGAAAACAGGCAAATTTCAGGAAATGAGGAAAACAATCTCAAGAAAAGCAAGAAAGAAAATATTACACAAAAACTGTGTGCATCCGGTAATAAAATATCAAAAATAAATTTTCAAAGAAGGAGATGGAATACTGACAGTAACTTCTACATAGTAAGTAAAGATCTGTTTCTTTCTTTACAAGTGTCACGGTCTTTGGAGAGACAGATAAAACTAAATAACTTTTTATCAAAAGAATGGGTAGGATATTTTCTGTGTCAATTTGGATACAATCACCTGTTCAACTTGTATACTAGTATATGTGGTATTACATTATCTTCAGACTGTCTTGTCATCGACTGGAGAACCATGAGGGATTATCTCTGTACAGATTATCATCATTTTGATGTTCTTACAGGCAAGCTTTTTAAAACCAAGAAACCGGAGGTTAAGGTGTCGATATGTTTGAATGAGAGTGAAATAGAAACTGAATTTGAAAGTCCAACAAGAATAGAAAATACCAAAGTGTTCGCAAAATTAGTATGTCAGATTGTTCCGAGACCATATCACGGCGAGCAGTTAATGTGTTATGTAAAGGGCGACAATTACCTAACAGGGATATTAAAATACTACTTCATAAAAGCGGTTTTCACAGAGGCACGCATTTGTGTCGGATCCAATCTATATAGTAGCATTGATTATCGTTTGAACTCGTGCAGGCGCCTTCATGACGGATTTGACGCCAGTATTGATGCATTTTCGATACAGTTAGCAGAAGCTGGTTATTTTCTGACCAATGACAAAAAACTTGCCCAGTGCTTTAAATGCGGAGGGATATTAGAACTCAAAAATTACGATTTTGATCCGTGGGTTGATCATGCGTACTGGCACCCGAGTTGTCCATTTCTGTTGGAATCCAAAGGACGCGAATTCGTAGCAGACGTGAGGGAAAAATTGAAAGAAGAATGTGACTTTGATACTCCTAGTGTATTCACGTTCAAAGTACGAACTCTGGCGCCTGTTAGGCCATATGATAATGGCGCAAATGATTCGGATACTGAAAGCAGCGTGGAAGAGGAAGAATTAGATGAAGTGGAATATGAATACCTCAGTTCCGCAAGTGACTACTTTTCAGATTTCGATGATGAAGGTTCAGAAGACTGATATTGTTTATATCGACAAAAATTAAAACATATTAAATATAATATATATATATATATATATATATATATATATATATATATATATATATATATATATATATATATATATATATATATATATATATATATGTAGTAGTCTGGGGTAGACTACTAGAGTAATCAATAATCACAATACGTTCGGTACGAGGTTGCTGTATAAAGTTTATTTACGATAATGTTTTGATGCATAAAGTTGATATTATAACGATTGGTAACGTTTATATTTCACTTAAAGTATATGATTCAATTGATGAAGTATTTGTCTAAGTGGTTTTGAAGTACTTACCTCTTGGATACCGTGTCGGGAGATGATTACCTACATATTATTTTCTTTTCAGAAACGTGTTACTATAAAGTAGTGTTTGGTCTGCCATTTTGAATATTGTGTACAAAGTATTATATTACGAAACATCTGATTGGTTGAGTGTTAGTAGTTATCGCCAATCAGATCTGTTTCAGTAAAAAGGTCAGGTCAAACATATGGCTATTGTTATTGAGAGTATATAAAGAGTTCGCAAGTTTAGTTTCAAAGACAGGTGTCTGTGACCAGACCCGCTATACAGGCTCTAAGATTAGAAGCCAAATTAGTAAGTGATGGGTTTTAGAGTATAATGTAGCGAGTTAATGAAGGTATTGGTTAGGGAATTCTAGATAGGTTAGTTGGTATGTATTAGTAATAAACGAATGTCAATTAATATGAAGTAGGTTAGTACAAATAAATAGAATAGGACGGGGATATAATTAAAGTTAGTACGGGTAGGACGGGTTGCATGTAAATCTGTAACGAATAACTTATTTAACTCGTCGTCGTCGTATAAGAAAATCATGTGCATGAAACCCACGTGCGTTAAAGCCACGTGCTAGGTATTCAGTGATAGATAGATTTCAGTCAGCAAATTACATTACCGTAAACAGTCTAATAGTTATGTAAATACTAGTAGTTTAAAACAAACAATAAACTTTAATCATAAATTTGGAATATATAAATAAAGTACAAAATCTAAATAAAATAGTACTTTTATAAACAGAACTGCAACTTATATTAAAGTCAATATACCATTTCCGTAAGTATACTATTGGATTGTGGTAAGTAAATTAATCACTAATGAAATTTTTCTCTTAGATATTTTTCAGGTTTCAGAGGCGATATCAAGTAACAAGAATAATTGTTTATATTTTTTTTTGTTTAATAAAATTTACAAATTGATACAGTTGTTGTTAAGTTTGTGACTGGACGAAATAAGACTACAGTTGTGTACAGATGCCATTTGTATTGACACACTTAATGTCACCAGACATTAATGCACTGTGAACCGACTCAGGTACCCATCTCCTATGTTCAACTGAATGCAGTATAGGTTACGATCACTAAACACAACGCGAAGTCCTTAAATACTGCATTTGGTTCGACGGCGGCGGTCGGTCCTACTACAGTGGTGCCGTGACCTGGATGGTGATAGTGTGGTGCTGTACATGACAATTAAGTCTTTAAAACATTCACAGAATTAAAACAAAATTAAATAGGAAAAAAAAAAAATTATAAAAACAGGAAATAAAATTTTAAACAGAAAGATAAGTGCAAAAATGGCTACGGGAGTTTTTCCATCAGAGGTAGAAAGTGATGACAATAAAATGCCCGTGCTATTGTCTCCTGAAGATAGTGCTTATTGGCAAAAGAAAAACATGAAAACACCAGCAGTTATCTCCCCTGGAAAATCCAGAGCTACACTATATCATACTCCTACCACAATAACTGAGGAATTAAGTATGCTTTCACCTTTAGAGCAGAGAAAAATTAAAATAGAAAGAGAAATAGCAGAATTAGAAAAGAATTCTGAAAAATTAAGATTAGAAAGTCTTAGTGGAGGTGTAAGATATAAGCATAGGTCTGATAAAATTCAACCACCAGTGCATGCACAGACAGAGAAGTTTAGTGTTGGTCAAAGTGATATAGACGAAGCAGGTAGAAAGAGTAAGCCTACGTTTATACAGTACAGAGAGTACGAAACCGTTAAGAAAAACATAGATAGAGAAACTCCCAAGTATGTAGACACAGGAAGGCGACCCATTCTACCGTTACATACAAAGGAACGTAATGTTAGAATAGAGTCTAGTGATGAAGAATCCCCTGTTAGAATGAGCAGAGAAACTAGGTCTTACCATAATGAAGCTTTTCCAAATCATGAAATAGAGTTGTCAAGAAATAGGAGACATAAATACGATACAGACTCGAGTTCTGACAGTAGTGAAGATGAATCTCCCATTAGAGTAAGATACAGTAAACAGAGAAAACATAAAACTAGGAGAAAAGAACGTTTTCCTGATTACTTTGATGGAAAAACGTCTGATTGGCAAGATTACATAGTTCACTTCGAACATGTAGCCGATTACAATAATTGGGATAAACATGAAAAAGCACAACAACTGGTAATGAGTCTAAAAGGGGGAGCTCAAAAGTTGCTGAGTGCATTAACTAGAGGAGAACTAAGTAGTTACAAAACTCTAAAGAAAATGCTAGCACAAAGGTTTAACCCTAAAGAAAAGCAAATAGCTTATAGGTGTGAATTCAGAAACAGAAAAAGGTTAGCAACTGAAACAGCAGCAGATTATGGTCATGCTTTGCGTAGGTTAGCCCAACAAGCATATCCTTCAGTACCATATGTAGGTTTAGAAATTAGCCTAATAGATCAGTTTATAAGTGGAGTAGGTGATCTAGAATTACGCAAGCACGTACAATTCAAACATCCAGATACTTTAGATCAGGCTATAGCTTTGGCTACTGAGTATGAAGCTTTTATTCAACCGGTACAAAGGGTCAGAAAACCTATAGAACCCTGTATGCTAATTACTTCAGAATCTAATGAACAAAAATCTGAATATGAAATACTATCCAACAAAATAGAAGAAATGAGCAAAGTTTTAAATGATTCTATACAAATGCTATTGAAACAGAATACAAGAGTGAGTCAAACAGAAAATAAAGAAATTAGGACTGATTCTCCCCGCAACTCTAAATTCAAAGACTTTCGTAATCAGAGAAAAGACAAAATATGTCAGTTTTGTGATAAAAAGGGACATGTGATTGAAGACTGTTTGGGTCTAAGGTCTTGGAAATCTAGAAGAGAAAGATATTGTGAGATTTGTAAGAAAAATGGTCATATACAATCAGAATGTAGGTTTAGAGATGAAATGAAATCAAAGGCCAGAGAAACTTTAAACATCCAAAACGAAAATAACAAAAAGAATCAAAAAGATGAAAAGGAAAACTAGAAAGGGCTGACATGAAGGCCCACATGTCAGCCTCTGTAACAATTGGTTTACCAGAAAAGAGGCCTAAGAGTAATGATGTAATAGAGTGTCAAAAAGTAAATAGAAAAACAGATATGTTGGAGTCTAAAAAAATTAAAGAAGATTTAACCTATCCTAAAAAAGTACTTAGCATAAATTCAAAGGAACAATTAGATGTGGTTAAAGAAACAGAGCTTAACCAAGAAATAGGCCCAATAAATAGTCAAACAATAAATATACAAAATGGCAAAGAAAAAGAAAATGAAGAAATCAAGGCCAAAGAAAGTAGTTCTAATAAGGAACAAACAATAGAGATAAAAGAAGTCTCAAATGAAATAAAAATAGTTCCTTTGAGTAAACAGAATAGTTCTTGTTTGTACTTAAAGACACTAATGAATGCAAAGGCTAGTAAAATGTTGGTAGATTCTGGTTCACCGGTTTCAGTAATGACATTGGAACAGTTATTACGTTTTGGGGAAAATGCAGATGAACTAGAGCAAACTCATATAGTCTTAAAGACAGCCTCAGGCAATACACTAGAAGTAAAAGGACAAAAAAATTTTAGAAATAGAGTTAGAAAATGGACTCGTAATGCCAGTACCTTTTGTAATAGCTGAAGTAAAAGGTATAAATAGTATATTAGGGATGGACTTTCTAGAACAGAACGATATAGTCATATACTGCAAAGATAAGTATATGAAAACTAAAAAGGGAAGAGTACAGTTGTATAGTGAAAGATACACACAAATTGTCCCTATCAAAGTAAAAGAAACAATAGAAGTACCTGCTAATTCTGAACTATTGATAAAAGGTTATGCAGAAGGGGAATTGACAGATTCCATAGGGATAGTAGAATCCAATAAACAAATGTTGAGTCAAGGTTTAATGTTAGCTAAAAGTGTAGTTGAAACTGACAAAAATGGAATAGTCCTCGCTGTTTTGAATTTGCATAACAAAAAGATAAGGTTATCTAAAAACAAGGAAATAGGTACATTGAGTAGCATAGAAGAACTGTATGATACAAAGGATATAGATGAAGTATATAGTGAACGTCCCTTGCCAACCCATTTAAATGAATTGGTTAAAAACATGTCAGCAGAAATAACCAAGAAAGAAAGGTCACAAGTTACTAACTTATTGAACGAATTTCAGGATATATTCATAGGTCCAGATGGTAAAATAAGTCAAACAGACCTAGTAAAACATTCCATAGATACAGGTAAATCAGAACCAATTAGACAAAGTCCCAGGAGGGTACCTTTAGCACAGAAGGAAATAGTAAGCAAAGAAATAGATAAAATGTTAAAGGAAGATATAATAAAACCAAGTGATAGTCCTTGGTCATCTCCTATATGTTTAGTTAAAAAGAAAGATTCAACATGGAGGTTTTGTGTTAATCTTAGAGGGTTAAATTCGGTGACCAGAAAGGATGCTTACCCTTTACCTAGAATAGACGATACCTTAGATACGCTAGCGGGTTCAAAATGGTTTTGTACTCTAGATTTGGCTAGTGGTTATTGGCAGATTAGGATAGATGAGAAAGATAAACATAAGACTGCTTTTTGTTCTCATAGAGGCTTATATCAGTTTAAGGTCATGTGTTTTGGTCTTACAAATGCAACTGGCACTTTTCAGAGACTTATGACAAAAACATTAGAAGGTTTATTATGGAAACAATGTTTGTGTTATTTAGATGACATTATAGTGTTTGGATCTACTTTTGAAACAACATTAGAGAGTTTAAGGTCAGTTTTTCTGAGGTTGCGACAGGCAAAATTAAAAGTGAAACTTAGTAAATGTGAATTATTCAAAACCAATGTCAAGTTTTTGGGACATTTAGTGTCAAAACAAGGTGTTAGGTGTGACCCTACAAAAATTCAAGCTGTAAAAGATTGGCCGAGACCACAAAACAAATCCGAGGTACGCAGTTTCTTGGGTTTCGTAGGGTATTACAGAAGGTTTGTTGAGAGTTTCTCTAAAGTGGCTTTTTTCCTTTAACCAGATTGACCAAGAAAAATGTAAAATTCCAATGGGATGTAAAATGTCAAGATGCTTTTGATGAATTAAAACAGTATTTGATAAATGCACCTATATTGTCATTTCCAAAGGATGATTTGGGGTTTATCCTAGATACTGATGCTAGCGCTACTAGTATTGGAGCAGTTTTATCACAAATTCAAGATGACAAAGAGAAAGTGATAGCCTATGCTAGTCAAACTCTCAACAAAGCACAACAGAATTATTGCACGACTAAAAGAGAGTTGTTGGCGATAGTAGTTTTCATCAGAAACTTCAAACAGTTTCTATTAGGTCGGAAGTTCGTAGTTCGAACCGATCATGCTCCTTTAAAATGGTTGATAAATTTTAAAAATCCAGAGGGAATATTGGCCCGCTGGATAACTTTTCTGGAATGTTTTGATTTTGATGTAGAATATAGAGCAGGTTGTCAACACAAAAATGCGGATGGGTTATCAAGAATACCTTTGAGACGTTGTGGTTATGAAAACTGTCCCGACTGTAAAAAGATAGTTAGCAAGAGAAATGACAAACAAGAAGTAGACTTGGAGTTCTTAGAAGTAGGCGACACCGTACAAGTAGTCGATAATGAATTAAAAGACACATATGTCACAAATTTACAGGAAAGCCCCAACAGTGAGCAGTCGTTAGGTGTTCTGATTCAGCCACTTAATACGGATTGTGACCAATCTGACAAGAGTGACAGAAATCAGTTAAAGTATACAAGTGCTAAAAGTGAATCTGTATCAAAACTAGAAAACGAAGAGAAACATACAGTTAGAAAGGAAAGAGTTGGAAAGGACAGAGAAAGAGAAGAGTCTCCGAGTTATGAAAATTTAGAAGCCAATTGGTTACCTGTCTGGTCTAAAACTGACTTAAAAGAAATGCAATTAGCAGATGTAGAGATAGGTCCTGTGTTGAGATCAAGTATACAAAAGGAAAATGATTTTAAGTCAGAAGACAAAAGTCAAGAATATACTAGTAGAAATACTAAATATCTTATGTCTCAAAGAAATAATCTAACGGTTTTAGATGGGTTGTTATACAGGAAAATAGAAGGTTCAGGAAAATCAGAAAGGTTACAATTGTTAGCTCCTGAAATAATTAAGGAAGAAATCTTTAAACAGTTGCACATCAATAAAATAGCTGGACATTTCGGTAGAGAGAAAACTATTGAAGTTATATCTCGGCGATTTTATTGGCCAGATATGAAAGATACTATAAAAAGATGGTGTAGGTCTTGTGATCAATGTGCAAGGGTTAAACCTGATCCTGGATTAGGTAGATCTCCTTTGAAACAATTCAAGGTCACTAATACAATGGAATGTGTAGCTGTTGATATTTCTGGTCCTTGGCCGATGTCAGAAAATGGGAATGAATATATCATAGTAGTCGGCGATTATTTCAGTAAATGGGTAGAAGCTTTTCCCAGTAAGAATCATACAGCGTTGACTGTCGCCGATAAGTTGGTGACCGAATTCTTTTGTCGTTTTGGTTGTCCTATTCAACTTCATTCTGATCAAGGTCGTGAATTCGAATCAGAACTTTTCAGATTGGTTTGTGAAAAATTAGGGATACAGAAAACATGAACAACCCCTTACAGGCCTAATAGTGATGGTTTTATAGAAAGGTTTAATCGTACCCTAAAACAAATGTTGCGAATTTTCGTGAATCAAAATAAAACAGATTGGACGAGCTGTTGCCTTACTTGTTGATGGCTTATAGAAGCACAGTGCAAAAATCTACAGGATGTACTCCTAACTTAGTAATGTTGGGTAGAGAATTGAATCTTCCTTTAGATTTGATGGTTGGAGATCCACCTGGTATGAATCGAGAAGGTTGTGCGGTACAGTATGTACAGTGGATGAGATCTTCCATGCAACATACTTTTCAGTTAGTGAGTGAGCATACTCAACAAGCAGCTAAAAGACAAAAACGAAATTATGATGAGAAAGTGAAAAGTAGGAACTTTGAAGTGAATTCATGGGTATGGCGGTGATATCCTCCATAAGCTGGGAAAAAGTTAGGTCTAGGGTGGACCGGTCCTTATCTGATAATCGAACGATTATCAGAAATTACTTGCAGAATTCAAAGACAACCTACGAGTAAACCGGTGGTTGTTCATATAGATCATCTAAAAAATTATGATGGGAACAAAGTTAGGGAGAGTTGGTTAAAACAAGATACATGCATAGAAAATGGAGTAGAGAAAACAAAAGAAACTGAAACTGAACAGGAAAATGCAGATGTAATAGTCAAAACTCGTAGTGGAAGACAAGTGAAACCTAAACAGTATTACTCACCGTGATTGTAGGTCTGGTGATGGAAAACCTGTCAGCTCTAGTATTTAGAGTTTATTTGGGATTAAGTTAATTAGTTGTTGTCTTTGTAAATACAGGCATATTTTTTTTTTAGTTACTAAAAAGCATAAGATTTTTAGTGAGAAGTAAATACGTACTTTGATTCTAATATTTTTTTTTGTTAAACAATTTTCGCTAATGATAATACTTGATGTGTTTTTATAGCAATGGAGTTAGAGTTGGTGTGTGACCCCAGGGAATTGTCAGATTTTCAAGAGTTGTATGTGAGGGAGGAGTGGAAAACTGGAGGCATGAGGTGCAATGTCAGAGGATGCGATAGTGAAGTTTTTCTTCAGTACAGGAAGTATCTATTACACTGGAGATTCCATCACAAGAAACATATAACTTTGTATAGTTGTCCAGTTTGTGATAAGAAGGATAAAATGAGAGATAGAATGTTGAAACATATTAGGCAAAGACACGGTATGAGAATGTCAAGTAGCATTTTGTAGATAGAAGTAGAAAATTTTAGTTACAAGGATCCAGGTGATCAGTTGCCGTATAAAATAGGGAAATTACAGGAAAAGAGTAGTCAGAAGGAAGAAAGTAGAAAAAGGAGGCAAGGTATGCCTGTGTTGACTGGTGTATTGCAGAAGTCAAATGCTTCTATAGTATGTAGAGATGAGGAACTGTATTTGGATTTGGAAATAGGTAGTGTATGTAAAATAAGGAGAGCAGCGGCATGGTATAAGGGAGTGCAAGATTCGTGGAAAGAGTTTCATCCAAGGGATTAACATCAATTCATTGGTTTTATTTGATTAATAAATGTACTTGATTTTGTTGAGTTCAATTTGTTTTTATGTGTAAATACACTTATAATATACAGAACATTATCTGTATAGTGATTTTATTAAGTGTACTATCGTTTACACTTAAAATTTAGGGGGGAGGTCTGTAGTAGTCTGGGGTAGACTACTAGAGTAATCAATAATCACAATACGTTCGGTACGAGGTTGCTGTATAAAGTTTATTTACGATAATGTTTTGATGCATAAAGTTGATATTATAACGATTGGTAACGTTTATATTTCACTTAAAGTATATGATTCAATTGATGAAGTATTTGACTAAGTGGTTTTGAAGTACTTACCTCTTGGATACCCGTGTCGGGAGATGATTACCTACATATTATTTTCTTTTCAGAAACGTGTTACTATAAAGTAGTGTTTGGTCTGCCATTTTCGAATATTGTGTACAAAGTATTATGTTACGAAGCATCTGATTGGTTGAGTGTTAGTAGTTATCGCCAATCAGATCTGTTTCAGTAAAAAGGTCAGGTCAAACACATGGCTATTGTTATTGAGAGTACTATATAAAGAGTTCGCAAGTTTTAGTTTCAAAGACAGGTGTCTGTGACCAGACCCGCTATACAGGCTCTAAGATTAGAAGCCAAATTAGTAAGTGATGGGTTTTAGAGTATAATGTAGCGAGTTAATGAAGGTATTGGTTAGGGAATTCTAGATAGGTTAGTTGGTATGTATTAGTAATAAACGAATGTCAATTAATATGAAGTAGGTTAGTACAAATAAATAGAAATAGGACGGGGGATATAATTAAAGTTAGTACGGGTTAGGACGGGTTGTATGTAAATCTATAACGAATAACTTATTTAACTCGTCGTCGTCGTATAAGAAAATCATGTGCATGAAACCCACGTGCGTTAAAGCCACGTGCTAGGGTATTCAGTGATAGATAGATTTCAGTCAGCAAATTACATTACCGTAAACAGTCTAATAGTTATGTAAATACTAGTAGTTTAAAACAAACAATAAACTTTAATCATAAATTTGGAATATATAAATAAAGTACAAAATCTAAATAAAATAGTACTTTTATAAACAGAACTGCAACTTATATTAAAGTCAATATACCATTTCCGTAAGTATACTATTGGATTGTGGTAAGTAAATTAATCACTAATGAAATTTTTTCAGGTTTCAGAGGCGATATCAAGTAACAAGAATAATTGTTTATATTTTTTTTTGTTTAATAAAATTTACAAATTGATACAGTTGTTGTTAAGTTTGTGACTGGACAAAATAAGACTACTGTTGTGTACAGATGCCTTGTGCATTGACACCCTTGTCACCAGGCATTAATACACTGTGAACCGACTCAGGTACCCATCTCCTATGTTCAACTGAATGCAGTATAGGTTACGATCACTAAACACAACGCGAAGTCCTTAAATACTGCATTTGGTTCGACGGCGGCGGTCGGTCCTACTACATATATATATATATATATATATATATATATATATATATATATATATATATATATATATAAACTTTAGGCTACAATAGGTGGACTGTGTATGTCACAAACGTAGATAGAACTTTGGTTTGATATATGATGGCCATAGTTTTTGTTTGTTTGTTTGGGTTTTTTTTTTGGGGGGATGGGGGGTTGTTAATTGTGTGGCTGCGGTCTGTGGAGGTCCGGTATAAGGCCCCATTCCTAACAGCCAAATGGTAATATTTTCCCAAAAATTCCCAATTTTGTGTCTGAAAGAGAGAAAAAAGATTAATTAAAAAGATAAACGAGAAAACTGTGGCGCTGTTGATGACGTCATCATGCTTGCTTCTGAGTGGTCAATTAAAAATCGTGCTGTGGAGCTGCCTGTGACGTCATAACCGGAATGGAGGTCATACCGGAAGTGAGGCCATGTTGTCATGGCAATCAGAAGAAAGAGCCAATCGCTTGGCTCAGAGGTGTGTCTATGACCGAAAGTGGAAGTTTGTTGGGGCGGCTATCTTGGATAACGAGCCAATGAGAGCCTTCCTTGCAAAAGGTCGAAGTCACGAGAGGTCAGTGGCTAAAAATAGAAGTTGGGTTTTTCCATTTTTCGGTTGAGAGTGAATCTATTTTTATAAGTGAAACTTTGGGCTTTTCCAGGTTTGAGACTTGGAGTGAAATCAGTAGTAGGTGTCTCCAGAGTCGACGAGAGTTTAGGTGAGTTGATGAGAGGTGTAATGCTAACAGGAAATGGGTTTTTCCAGGTTTGAGGTCTAGAGTGAATGAACGTTGATTATTCCCCTGATGGCATGATTTAGATTTAGCTAAATAAACGATGTTTAAAAACTATTTTACACAGATATTGAAATTTCCTGTTTCAAAAAAATTTAAACACTCACCTATGCTGGCAGTGGTTTTATGACGATGTTTATACCTCGTGCTCCGGATCACAGATGAGCTCTCAGAGGTCTAACTGAACTTTTTCTCTAGTTTTTAAAGTTATGTGACTTATTCATTCTTCTGAGATATTTGATATTTTAATGCATGGGAAACAATCTGGCCTTATCTACAATACGTGTACTCCGTATAAGAATGATTTTCATGTTTCTCTTCTCGGGTTGCATATCCATGTCGGATGAGTTATCCATGATAAACTAATACCGAGACTCGGACAGTACTAGCTTATATAGAGTTTATGATGCGTGACGCATTGATTTTAGGACGAGTTTCATTCTCCCGTCTAGACATTTGACCACCTGTTTTAGATAAATACTGTCACGGGTTTTTTTTTATAGTTTTAGTGTTTCTAATTCTATATGAAAATAAAACGAAATAAAATGATTCCTATGTTTATGTACCAGTAAATATAAATAAAAACCAGAATAAAACATAGTGTTATGAATACATGATAGTGATGATACTTTATTTGAGTATACATGTCTATACAGTTATTTCCTTTTAATCATAAATACATGTACATGTATACAATTACTGTACTTCATTTTAGATTTGACAACGGAAGCATAAACACAGAGAGAGAGAGAGAGAGAGAGAGAGAGAGAGAGAGAGAGAGAGAGAGAGAGAGAGAGAGAGAGAGAGAGAGAGAGAGAGAGAGAGGGAGAAAGAGAGAGAGAGGCTAAACTTTGATTTATTGTTAAATGAAAGACAAAAACAGGCAAAAAGTCAAAGACAGGCTTACCAGAGAGACCAACGGGTGATGGATTTAATGCAAACAGACAACTCGCTGATTATAGTGATTATTATGAAGTAGACACTGAGTGAGCGTAAATCACGCAAATTTAAAACGGTGTCGAATGTGTACCAAGTCAAGTTTAAACAATTTTCTAAAGATGCCATACACTTGGTATCAGAGGTATTAGTTCATGTGTTGACTTCTATCAAGAACAAACTACAGTGTGAATATCGGGATAAGATGAGATTCAATTTACATTATCCATCTTTTAAAAGTTGGTAGAATTTACGGATGCCAAAAACACGAATGCTGATCTACGCATGGAGAAAATTGAGAACGTACAACAGAGTAATGAAAATTTTTTGGTTCGAAGATGGTTCTACCACCATGTCGGTGATCCTTGTCATACAACCTGTAGGCAGCGGAGGTGGAAAACGAAAATATCATCTCAGTTTTGATAAAAAGTCTTTCTGAACAAGAAGCAAAGATTGATACAGATCAAGAATAAAAGCAAGATTGGTCGTTTTCATTGTCAGAAACCTGGACTTGGAGATGGAGATAAGTACAAAAATTGGCGACGATATTGGAGAACTTTGATTTTAGGAGATGCAAGTGGATATACTCTTCAACGACGAGAAGCTCGTGCCTTAATGCAGCAAGCTGGATGTGATCCTCAACAAGAGAGTGGACATGAGGAAAATGCAACGTTTTCAAACTGTGTTGTTACCACACTACCGTTTGAAAATTTACGAACTGAATACCAACGCAAAACGATTGACATTAAATGTACTGTATAGTGGTGTAAGATCCGGGGCCCCCATTCACGTCTTATACGATAATTACCATTACAGCTGTATATTATCTATGTCTAGACTCTTGAAATGTAGTTACTATTGTGATCATTGTGATGTGAGTTATGATCATGTAGAAGATCACCGATGCCCTCAATGCTGCTTTCGTTGTTTTGCACCGTGGCATTGTGTTCCCGACAATACCATAAAATCTTTAGAGTGTACACATTGCCAGGGGACATTCATATCGACTCAGTGTTACGAGAATCATTTGAAATCTTTTAGTAGTAATACGACCAGGACTCCATGTCAGCTAATGACTCGATGTTCCACTTGTCAGCTATGGATGAGTAAGAACACTGCTGTCAACAAAAGAAGAAAAAATGTCGCCATTGTAAACAGATAGTGGATCTAGATCATCGTTGTTTTATACAACAGGTACCTTCTCAGGATGCATCATCTTCACCACCCTATTACATTTTCTATGATTTTGAGTGTACCCAGGATACCGGAGATCACAAACCTAATCTATGTATTGCTCATTGAGTATGTCCCGTGTGTACATCGGATGATGTGTGAGGAATGTAAAACCATGGAGGATCATCGTGTTACATTCCGAGGTCCAACGACACTCACAAATTTTTTGATTTCATTATTTGAAACGACCGTGTAAGATGACATACATCAAAGAGAGAAATATTTACAAGATGGGGCTATAGCTATTGCCCATAATTATAAAGGGTACGATAGACAGTTTATTTTACATCATCTGGTACATCATGCCTGTGAAAAACGATTCTAAGATTATGTATATGATGACAGGAAACATCAGGTTTATAGACTCGTGTAATTTCTTTTAATTTTTTTAATTTCCTTTAGCTTCGTTACCCAAAGCTTTTGGATTGACTGCACTCGGGAAAAGACACTTTCCACATTTGTTCAATACAGATGCTAATGCTGATCACATAGGGGTATATTCCCCAGCTATGTATTACAACCCAGAAGGTATGAAACCTGATGTTCGTCGTAATTTTGAAGAGTGGTATCAAGAACAAATTCGAAAGGGTGAAATTTTTCATTTGCAATGCGAATTAGAAGAATACTGTGAATCGGACGTGACTATTTTGCGACAGGCTTGTATGCATTTTCAAAGCATGTGTTTGAAACTAGTCGATGTGGACCTCTTTGCTGAATCGATTACGTTTGCCAGTACAGGGAATATAGCATATCGTCGCAATCATATGCAAAAAGATACGATTGCTATCATACCTCCACGAGGATATCCTTCGGCACGACAGTATTCCACCCTGGCATTACGATGGTTGAGTTGGAAAGAACATCAAATAGGTCAAACGATTAGACATGCTCGTCATAGAGGTGAAGTCCAAGTAGGAACTTATACAGTGGATGGTTATCATGAAGACTCTCGAACCATTTATGAGTTTCACGGATGTCCCTTGTGTTTTCCTAACTTACAGCAAGAGAAACACCCGTTTCATCCATCTTTGACGTATGAAGAAGTGTATCAAAACCTTAGAGAGAGATCAGTATTTCCGTCAACAGTACCAAGTAGAAACGTTGTGGGAACATGACTATCGTCAAATGTACAAGACGGATCCAGAATTTCAACATTTCATTAATAAAACATATTAGGATTTCCCCGATCCGTTAGTTCCTAAAAATGCTTTTTTGGAGGTCGAACAAATGCTACTCGTTTGCTCTGTGAAGGAGACATTCGTTACGTGGATGTATGTTCTGTGTACCCGTTTGTCTTGAAACATTTGACTTTTCCAATTGGACACCAAGACGTGATTACTTATGATTTCAAAAGTCTAGATCAATAATTTGGACTGGTACAATGTCGAGATATTCCCCCTCGTCAGCTGTTTCATCGCGTGTTACCTTATCGGTTTGCAGGAGGAAAACTACTTTTCACTTTATGCCGTACTTGTGCTCAACAAGGAATCGAACGGGAGTTGGGTATTAGTTATCGATGCTCTCATACGAATCAAGAGATAAGTTCGTTAGGTACATGGACGACGTCTATATTGAATAAAGCTATAGAGAAAGGCTATGTGATAGATCGTATCTTTGAAATTTGGCATTTCCCCGATCAGTCCAATACTTTATTTCGTAGCTATATTGATCAGTTTCTCTAAATTAAGCAAAATGCTAGTGGTTTTCCTGCATTCTGTCAAACAGTCAAAGATCGTCGTCAGTACCTCAAAGAGATTGAAACGAGAGAACAACTGATCATACGAGAAGAAGATGTAGAAAAGAATCCTATCTTATGTACCATTGCTAAACTGTTTCTGAACTGTTTGTGGGGTAAATTTGCTAAACGGACTAATTTGCCTTAGACAAAGTATGTGGAGAGGTACGAAGCATTGCAACAGTTGCTCAAGATGACACTCGTGATATATTACATTTAGAACTGATTCCAAATGACGAAGGCTGCGATGAGCTAGACATAATGCTGGTGAATTCGAAACCGAAGGATGACTTTGATGAATCAAATCGCACCCTCATAAGATCATGCGAACGAAACGGCATAAAGTCAAAACACAGTCGATGACCAAAGAAGTGCGCGTAGTCATCGCATTGAAAATTTTGTACTTTACCGTATGGTTACTGAAAAGTGAGACTGTTTGAAAAGTTGACACTGTTTGAAATGTTGTTTGAAAAAGTTTGGTTTTTTAGTATTAAAACTATTAAACTTTACTTTGGTGTTGTTGTTGATATAAAACAGAAGTAGGTGAAGGGTAGGGGTTCATTTCTACAGTTTGATCTCAAGTACACGTATCATGGCTACTCTCGATTTTAAAGTTCATGGTAGTTTTTACATGACTTTACCTAGCGATGCTTGTTTAAAGGTCTTTCACTGATAATACCTAAACATAATTCAAAACTCATTTTCCTCAAGCTTTAAGTATGATGAATAGTGAGTGGGAAGTAGCTTTGAGTGAATTGATCTTTCCCAACTTAATAGAATCGGTAGGATCGAATGATAATTAAATGAATGTTCTGGTTCCCGTTCACGTTCTTTTGGAATCCATCGTTACACCTAAAGATCCCCGGGACCCCTTTACGTATCCCAACAAAAAGGAAATGAAATATCGTTAACATGAATGTTTTACTATAGAATTGATTAAGAAACACGGCTCCTTAGGTGATCCACAATTCCATAATTTGACGATGTCATCTCTATAACAGATACGAAGTCGGGGATCGCTTTTGTAGGGAACATTTGGAGACTTAAATTTCGTTCAGGTTTGTATGTGGCTCCTGCTGCTTTAATAGAAGAGACGAGAGTCGGGTTTTCTAGAGTCTTTCAATATGTCATTGATGGTATAAAAGAAATCTCACTTAAAAATACTATTCAATTAAGGTATAACTCAACTTTAAATTGATTCGTGATTGAGTTTAAAGGCCGATCCATCTATTCCTTTACCTTTTTAATACGTTTTCCAAGTCTACTAGGTTATAAACACGTGGTCCCTTTTCAAACGGGTCAATCATCAACATTGGGAACCTTATCATTACAATTAGGTGGAATTAAATAAAAAGTGTTTTGATACCATTGAAATACAATTGAGAGATGACATGGGACGTAAAGTTCATTTTCTAGGTGGAATAAATCAAACTTCTTTTTCGTCGTGTGATTTAATCATAAAATGAAGTGCATCACAGAACCTTGGTCAGTTGAAGACCGAGAGATTGTATTTGACATCTGTCGGTATGAAACCTACGAAAAAAGAAAATGAAATGAAAAAGGCGTGATCCAGTGATCCAAAAATAGACTTTATGGACCTTATAAAAAGGGGTGTGAATCAACAAATGGACAATTCACTCTCAGACACAATGGAAAGAACATCACGTATGGACACTTTATTTTCATCGACTATGGATGCTAGTCAGATCGTCACGGATGGTGCTCTCCCATGAATCGAGACATTATGGATAGTGTACCACAAACCAACTGGGTAGAAATGGATAGTGTGGATAGAGAGCCAATCTGATAAAAGTGCAAAGGAGTCCACCTACAGAAAGGAGACAGGATGTGACCACTTTTAAAATAAGACCTGCTACCGTCAGAGGATTATCGTTTCATCGTGAATTAAGAATACCTTTATTACCTCATTTTTTTACGTATGAATCCAGGTACCTGGAAGATCATTGGCCAAAATATGTACCGGGACCTAAACAGACAGACTTAGGCAGAGCAGGATTTGTGTATTTAGGGAACAGTATCACGTTCAGTGTTTTCGTTGTGGCTTCTGTTTAAAAGATTGAGAATGGTCCGATAATGCTTATACAGAACGTCGACGTTGGTCTTAAAGATTGTGCTTTCAGTCAACTGGTGATATAAAAAAAACACCCTGTGTGGAGCCTCTCTTCTTGTGGCAGACAAGTGCATGACGTGAACGTCTAAATATAGAATAAGAAGAACGGATATAAAGTAAAGTGAAGTTTTGTCATCGAACATCATTTGAATCAGTCATCAACATGAGTCATCCAGGATTGCCTCAGACGCACCCTAATTATTGTACATAGAAGGGGCTGATGATTTTGATGATGTTCTAAAAACTTTAGAACAGTTGAATGAAAAACAACAAAAATATATGCTGCCAAGGGCCTTCCTATCAACATTACAGAAAATGAGGGAAGAACTCACGGTCATTACAGCTAGTCTTAAAGAATTGAAGGATAATCTACATCCAGAAGTCAGAACATCATATATGTGTTACGAATATAAGCCTTCCCCATAGACTCATCCTTGTTTCATTTGTGGTGAAATTGGATATTGGTCTCCTAGATGTCCTAGGAATAACGAGTCGTCATCGACAGCAACAACAGTAAGGGTAGAACTTGAGTAGACACTCGGTCTCGTCAATCAGACCAATGTTTTAAATGCCATCAGTCAAGTCATTCGGCTTATGAAAATCCCGAACAAACAAGGTATACATGCCTAATTTTAGAAATGCATTCTTCAAATTTCCGGGCGACAATGAATGGCCCTTACATATGTACTTGATATCCGAGGGAAAATGTATGTATAGTGATTGATGATTCGGTATATTTTTGCGTAATTAATCCTTTCAAAATTGGTTAAGACGACTCAACAACCACTATCAAACAGGCAGTTTAATATTTCACTGACACTGTAATTGCTAACAAGGTCATTATAGCGACCATAAAATCTGCGAAATACATACACACATACACACACATACATACACACACAGATAAACATACAAACACACATACACAACACACACAAATACACATATACACACTTACACATATACACACTTACATATACACACTCACATACATACATACATACATACATACATACATACAAACATACATACATACACATATACACACATGCACACAGATATATAGGTTTAAGAATTTCTTAAATGTGAAATAAATTTGCATATGTATCATATTTAACAAAGATTACTATATTGCCTGTCATGACAATTTACTGAGGAAGGAAGTCGTAAATAGACACGTTTTTCCAGCCAGTGTTAAGCTTTAAGATGTAATTGTATATTCACTTTATATTGAAACTGATATATACGACTGGTATCAAAATACGCACTTCTTCAATGTATCATACATGGGCTTTATTTATCGCTTAAGTACACTTATTTCAATTTTATCGGTGGCTCAGACTGATATGTAGCATATAAATCAAAATGATAGATAGTCTTTTTTAACATGGAGGTCTTACCTATAAATGTTTTTTTTTATTGAATGTAAAGCTGTCACGTGCCAATCTTTGAATTGAAATACATGTATAATATTTATCCTGAATACAGTGATCTTTTGACATCTATTTACAAATGTGTAATATAGTATCAATTTGTAATGACATATGGTTTGAAATGCTTGTTAAGTTGCCGTGTAATGTATATTTGATTTTACGTTGTACAACACCTATAAGCATGTTTTTTGGTAATAAACTATCTAACTATTTATCAACTATAATCCTGTTGAAATTTTAAGATAAAAGATGAAAATATCTTTCTGTATATATATATATATATATATGTATATATATATATATATATATATATATATATATATATATATATATATATATATCAGCTAATAAAATTGCCATCAATCAGTTGATGATGTTGTTATTTTCATAGAACATTTTGCCCCCCCCCCCCCCCCCCCCCCCGTGCCCAAGTGGTTAGAGCATCTTTTTGTATTCATCTACAAAATAATTTTGAAAATGTCCAACTTCTATGATTTGAGTATTTTATAGTTTATGATAAACGGCTAGGGTTAATGCGCATTTAGAAGGAAGTAATCCGTATATAGGGAATAAAACATCACCTCATGACATATATGGAAAATACAATGTGTGATTTTTGTTTCAATGTTGCACTACTTTATTGGTATTCATTGTACACGGAAGTTATGATGATTTTGACCAAAGAATGCTCTCAACACAGGTATAACATTTATTTCATTGTTGCACTACTTTATTGGTATTTATTATACCAGGAAGTAATGATGATTCTGACCAATGATTGCTCTCAGTGCAGGTATAATTGGTTTACAACATTACTTGTCTCCTCTCACATTTCATTACGAGTTCATTTTCATGAATGAAGAATAGAAGCATATAAAACATACATTAGTCTTTATTAATTTTATCATAAAAATGTTTGTTTTAAACTCAAAACGTAACGAAGTATGATATTTTTACACATGTTTATTCATTGATTATCAGACATACAAGTCGTAAAATGAATTTCATAAGTTTTGACATGTTGATATTTATTCAAGTGTATTGGCGCCAGGTGTACGAGAACTAAAAATTTCGAGATATAAATAGAAATTTCCAGATGATAGCTAGAAATTTCGAGATTAAAACACGACAATTTCAGGTGGTCACTTTGTCGGGAGCAAATCTGTGAATAATTATCTGACAATATTTGGTGATTTTCTTGAGATTTCTGGTCATTGTTCTGAAATTTGGAGTTATATTTTCGAAATTCTGAGCTAGCTATTTATTAAGCTTCGCCCATTTTATTGAGTCATTTCGAAATAATTTTTAACTTATTATCATGACTAAACATAACTTTATAAATTTAAAAAATGTCAGTTACCAAAGTATAAATCTTTAGAATGTGCAGGATATAGACACAAATCTGGTTAAAATTGATTCTGTTTTATCTTTAATTTCTAGTTCGCTGAACATTGTATTGACATATGTATGAAAATTGTCATTATTAATCACCAAGACGTCGTCGATATATCTAAATGTCAAATTAAAGGATACTGCTAGCTTTTTCTTCCTTTGATTCGTATCGTAATGAATTCTGCTTCGTATGAATAAAGGGACAGGTTGGCCAATAAAGGGACACAATTGCTTCTCATAGGAATGCCGACAGTTTGTTGAAAGACCACATCTCCTGATATTACAAACATATTGTCTATTTGAAAATCCAGCATGTTTTTTAACAACGTCAGTTTATCTATGTGTAAAATCAGAGTGGTGTTGGACAAAATATGTACCATGATAACCAATCACTAGGTATTTAAATTTTCGGGTACCAACTTTCATGTAAAAACATTTGTGTATCATGCTAAAAAGTCTTTCTTTTAACTTTTTAGATGGAATTGTTGTGTAAAGAGTAGAGAAGTCGTATGTTTTAATACTGTGAATCTGAGAAAAATTATGTGCCTTCAAATTTTCTACAAGTTGTGTGAATTTTTTAAGTACCCACATCTGATTTACACCGCTTTTGGAATAAGAAACGGTTTCTCCTTAACGGTTGTCAATATCTTGGTAAGTTTGGTAGAACATTTGCGGATCCAGCTATGTAAATCTGCTTATATGGGGTTTTATGAGTTTAAGGTATCAAATGTGTATGTAGAGTTACCCTAGTTTTTCTAATAAACAATTGTAGTAAATGCCTTGCAAATATCAACTATATTATTTTAGGCTTTGTCTGCTGGGACCAGTACATATTAGTCATGTAATCTATCCAGTTCAGTTACTACTTCTGGATCACAAAGCAACATATATATTTTATAAAACAAAAATATTTTGAAATTCTAAACATTTTCAAAATTTAGAAACTTTGTGAAATAGCACCCTTAATTATTTTCCAAACATTTTCTTTGTATCGTTGTCCAATTTCACATTCTTGTTCGATCTGGTGAACACCAAGCTTTTCTTTCATATTTTGATACGTTGGCAAAAGATGGTTTTGTTCAGATTAGTTAATTTATGTCTTTCGGAGAGACAATGCCTGTAACAAAGTATTTTACACTCGTCACAGTACACGGTAAAACAAAAACAGAATTTTTGAAATTCTTAACATTTTTAAAATCTAGAAATTTGTGACATAGCACACTTAATTATTTTCCCAACATTTTATTTGTGTATTTGTCGTTAAACAATTCCGTATTGTTTTGATATAATATTTCCCTACATTGGAAATACAATTGCAGGATAATAAAGTAAACATTTGCATATTTAGTAACTTCTACATTATGTGATGATAGTTCATCACTCTTTCACATATCTTATTTGGCATACAAAATTCCTCATATCTTTCGTTCCTACACACCACAAGTTTGATTCGAGATCGATTCCTATCGCAAATGGAGAAAAGATATTATATGCCCGTGTATCAACAATGGTGATGACGTGACCGTCAGAATCTATTACATGGATCTTATGATTGCTGGTGTCTGACACTATGACCTTTGAGTACTTGTCACAACTAATTCCTTGAGGATCAAAATGTTTTTCTTTCTCATCATTAGCGATACCCTGGTACTTCCACCTGAATTGTCCATGTCTGCTTACAGCTATAACGGACTGGGCACCTGTATCTGTCACTACATAGTTTCCATTATTATTCTGCGCCACCCTTTCTGGGTTACTAAACAACGAACCCCCATTTTCATGGTGTTTGTGTATGTCAAGAAGTTTCCGTTTATCACTTGCTCTATACACTCGGACTAATGCAGTTGCCTCGGTCAAACTTGTTTTACTTTTGAGAGACTTACGTTTGTCCGCGTCAGCTAAACAAACAACTATATCTTGATTCTCATTATAACAAACGCCCTTTGCCAGAAATGGTTCCGTGCCCACAATGCGTTTCGTTTTCCCACAAAATACACTTCTTAATTCCTGTTTGTGAGAAATGATAAACTCCCCCAAGGAAGAAACTGCAAAAAAATTTTCAGAAAAAAAACTCTCATTTTGTTTTTTGCCCTTGGTGTTATAAAGAGCGGCTTGGTGACTAGGACAAGAAATCCAGGATTTAGTCGAACTGATCGGAGCAATGGTGAATGGGACATAATTTATTTGGAAGGACGAAATAATATCGAGGTCATTTCCAAATGGTATCAGTACTGATGGAGGACCTTGTTTCAATTCCCCAATCAACGGCACCAGTTTTTTCATAGCATCCGTCTCCATGGAAACAAATAGCAAATTAGTTGGGCACACAACTGGAGAAGGTTGCAATTCAGCAAGAGGAACACATTTCTGAACATGAAAGTCTATTGTCTTTGAACTTGGAGATTCAAAATTATTTTCGCACTGTTTTATCAACTGTTTAATCGTGTTGACTTTAGAGTCTGCGTACTGCTCCATTTTTGTCAGTTCATTCCTTAGCTTACTTGCAGATGAATCAACATTATCTAAAAGCTGTTTTTCCAATCTATCTATCTCCTCTCTAAGTTCTCTACACCTCTCTGTTATTACAGTTTTTGTTTGTTCGATTTCACATTCTTGTTCGGTCTGATGAACATCAAGCTTTTCTTTCATATTTTGATACGTTGGCAAAAGATGATTTTGTAGAGAAAACACATATTTTTCAAGTTGTTGGACTGTGATTCCAAGTTTCTCGTTCAGATTAGTTAATTTATGCTGTAAATGTCTTTCGGAGAGACAGTGCCCGCAACAAGGTATTTTACACTCGTCACAGTACACGGTAAAATCATTGGTTTCATGTATCGTGCACTTTTCATTCGGAAAACTTCGCATTTTATGAAACAATTCTTTTGATACAAATCTATGAACGCCTGACTGCTGTGAGTGTGTAAATTCGCATTCGGAACATACGTATCCATTACAGCTCAGACAATGTGTGTTTATTTTGCTAGAGCCTTTACAATCGTGACAACTGACTGGAGTCTGAGGACATCGAGAGGTCGCCATGTTTCTTTGTCCCGTTAGCTGCTGATAAAGTCTGTAAAATGGAAAACGTTAAATATAAGCATTACTGTATACAATTATTGAAATTAATTATACTTCCAAAATTTATCAATGTGAAATATTGACATAAATATATATATATATATATATATATATATATATATATATATATATAATGACTTATTCGATGTAAATACAATATTATAATTTTTCTACTCGAGAAGGTAATATTCATCGAACCCAAAGGGAAATAATTTGTTCGTGGTTGATAAATCATTATATTTACCTCCAGTAAAAATAAAATATTACATTTCTATATGACATTTATGAAATATTGATATAAAGTAAATAACCATTCAACTATAATAAGAAATGACTTAAGAAACAAGGTATTCATGTTTGTAATGGTTGTTGATGCTGGCTGCTTGTTTGATGTTGAAAGTGAGGCAAAGGATACATTTTGTATTGAATGGGATGTCGTTACTTTTTAATGAACTGGTATTGCATGGTCGTAATGATATACACTCTTGGAAGCAAGTGAAGTGAATATAATCTTGTACAAAAGTCGATTTATACAGACGGAATCATAATGTGCATTCATAGACAGTTATATATTCATGTTTTTTAAAGTGAGCATAATATGACGTACTATTAAGATAATGACGGGCAAGTCTATCAAGCATGTAATTAATATTATTTACAGAACGGCAGCCACCATGTAAAACTGTAAAAATGTTTAGTGCGAGGCAAAACGTCATTCAAACAAACAAATAAAATAGCATTGTATTTTAAATGACAGTCATTGAGATATAAAAAAGGGAGTTACATGTAGGTTAACCCTTCAAATAAACAGGTCATAATAGACTAATCAAAAATAGCAAAGAGCATACCATCTAGTTAGTTAGGGCGTGAAAGGTCAAAATGACAAGAAGTACATAAATTTGTAAAATGTAATCGCAGATACCTACAAATATGGCACTGACGGTTAACAAGTTTAATTCTAAGTCACTGACTTCTATCTTGATACTTGTATCATTGGTGTTTTGTGTGTATTAATTTCATTGTATAACATACATTTATTTTCACCTAATACTCACACACTGATTTTACTTTATCTGGAAGTTTCTATACATCCTAAACTTCTGAGGTGTTGTTTTGCATTGACGGAATTCGACATTGTAATTTTATACATTGTTGATCTGACACACTGTATTAATTTGAACATTCCACAGGAAAAACCAGTAAATACATAAGTGTATGATTCGAGGCCAGGTGATACCCGAGCATGTCTCTCGACCTACATATTGTGCAGAGGAACAGTTAAACTTTACACACATCATAAAACGTTGTATCAGTAAACAATTCGACGAGGTAGATTTAAGTACAGTGTAATATCATACCTTCTATTTTGTTATAGTCCTATTTTCTATCTAGAGTATTCAGATACTGTGTAAAATAAGAACATTAAAATATACATCAATATATATTAGAAGTCATTGAATGATGTTGTATTTTTTTTTATATGTTTATCTGGTTTATGCAGGTGGTGAAAAATAATGCTATAGTGATAGTAATACTAAAACGTTTACCACAAAGAGAATTGTTAGAATGTGTATTTTCTTCTCATATCATCGCTGATCCCATATTACAGACACAGGTATATATTTTGCCTTGAGTTCTGTATTTCAAATTGAGAGGAAGTGTTTGGGTTAAATGTTGCTAATTCACCACTGAATTTGGTAAAAAGAAATCCCGTAAAAGTCCCTGTCGATGATGGCGGACGTACGTATTTGCAAATACGTCAATTTAAGATTAATGTCTTTGATGATCCCCAGTTTAAAGTAAAATTGGAGAAGTACCAATTAATAATCAAAAATTGGAGAAGTACCAATTAATAATCAAAACTCAAGTCCATTATAACACGACGAATTGCAAATGGTCTCATGAAGAACAATTACGAATCCCAAACGGGATAAGACCAGGTGTCCGGAAGGAGTCAGCGTCTTCTGCTGGCATGCCACACCCTTCTCAAATGTTCCATGGAAACCTTTCTAGTTCGATGAACGGGTCAAATTTGGTAAAAAGGTCAAGTTTGGTGATGAGGTCAAGTTCGGTGAAAAGCATGATTGGTGAAACGGAGTCACTATATGTGGCCGTGATTCAAAATACTATCTAATATCTCTGAGAGGGGGACTTCATAATGTTTAACAAGATCCCCGTATCGACGATAAAACTTCTTAAACGACGATTTCAATCATAATATTGATATATTCTTACTTTTTTCGGGCCAGAAACATGAAAAAAACATGTTTCGTAATATTGTTTCATTTAAACCAAATAATATACTGGTGTGAGTTATCTCTGACAAATAAATTAGGAGAGTAGTATATGACTCAAATTATTACTATATAATTGGAAACTTTCGCTAAGGATAATAATGTTTTCGTTCTCTAACGTCAGAGTACATACTCATTCGCCCTAAATCACTTTTACCTAATGGAGGACCTGTATGTCCGTGCTTCATTAATTAGCTTGGAAATGATGCTTTCATTTTAAATTCATCTTTTCATCTAAAGACGAATATGGCGAAAATTAAAAGAAAGTTAAAATTTCCATGTCTACTATTTCCGAGAATCATATGACTCGTTTATCGGGCCTACGTGGCCGAGTGGTTAGAGGATAGCGCTTTGAACCATAGTGTCTCCCACTTCCTGTCAGCGAAGGTTCGAGTCCCGCTGGAAACTATGCTGATATTTGTGAGAAAGTTTACCAGCTTACTTTCGGAAGGCCAGTGTTATTTTCCCGGGTTCAATGTAACCAGGTTCTGACCTTCACAATTAAAAACTGGCCGCAACCATATACCCGAACGATTGTTAGGTGTGGCGTGAATACCATTCAATTTTTTTTAAAGTTCGTTTTGCTTGTTTATTGTTTTAATGGTGATTAACACCAGACGCAATATATTTTCCGGCCAAATGGTGAGATTACTGTACACATCGTAAATCGGAAATCGTCTACAATTCTGTTATAATATCACCTTTGACATAAGTACCACCCCCTGCCAAAATAGAAAGTTGTCTGATAACTAAATACAGCACTCAATCATCAACTTTTAGAATATAAAAATCTCAGATACCAAAGTATAAATCAATAGAATGTCCAGGATATAGATACAAATCCGGTAAAAATGGACAAACACGGACCTCTGGAAACCAAGAGGTGGGATCAGGTGTCATGGAGGAGAAAGCATCCCCTGTCGACCGGTCACACCCGCCGTGAGTCCACAGTCAAGTCCAATGAAACGCGTGAGGAGCGTATCCTCGTCACAATTGGTACAGACGTCTCAACAACCGAAAATGAAAAACGAAAATGCAACTCAACATTTCACCTAGTGAAACATAGTTATCGCAAAAAAGAGTATTATACCGACCGTACAATTTGCGGAACGTTGACATTAAACGCAGTTTTCGATATCCCTGTGTCAATAATTTGTCAGAGAGTAGTTTGCCTCTGTATATGAAATCTTCATAGTTATGAAGCTTTTATTATAAACTATGATTTTGCTGAATTCGAAAAATCGAAGAATTTTTCAATTTCCGAAGTGAGCTGCACGGATAGTAGCTTTTTTAATACTATAGGAGTTATAGAAGAACCCGATGATCTTCTA
This sequence comes from Atrina japonica, assembly GCA_030159075.1. NCBI lineage: Eukaryota > Metazoa > Mollusca > Bivalvia > Pterioida > Pinnidae > Atrina > Atrina japonica. The sequence goes on along the minus strand of BROG01000431.1, from coordinate 239,965 downwards.
CGAGAAGACTAGCAAAGCCAGCGAATGTTTCAGTGGGGCCTCGAACACGCAGTTACTAGAGATGAACGACTTTATGGTTTAAAGGCAGATACCTGAAGACAGGCGTATGTATTATCATTAATTTATTTTTTTTACATTTTGTTAATTTATGAATACTGAATGCCGTTGCTGTATAATTATACTATTTTTATGAATAAAAAGAAAAAAAATCATTTATGTTATGTCCCGTTGATGACAATGCGATCTCTATAGGCCAGGGGCTAGAACTGAACTAAATAAAGAAATTGGCGATTCACGAACGTATTCACTTTTGTTATATTTGTATATCCTTGATATCTTTCTGTATTCCATTATTGGCAACTGACCTGCAGAGGTCACCTTACCATCAACTCCGGTAATTCAGTTTTGACGTTTCAATCGTTTGCGAAAGACGACTGATTTCTGAACCAATAACGAAGGTATTGACTCGAAATGAATATTTGCTATGGGAAAATATATTCTGAAACAGTACAGGAAGTTGTAGATTTGAAAGTCAGTGTCGTTTATCATTACTTTTAAAATCTATTTGTTACAGGTACTTCCGGGTAAAGGCCACGCTATGGCATACCATTCTACTATACATCATCTGAAACGCAGAATAATCTAATCGGATTTTTTTTCATCAAAAAATTAGTAATAATTAACAAGCTGGAACAAATACACATTCCTGTCCTCATGAAGCGTACCTGTGAGGCCGTCACATGATACGTCCCAAACTTTAGCGTAATTAAAGAAAAATTAATTGAATCCAACTAAACTTTCAATCTCTTCTATTATATACAATGTATTTACGATCTAAAAACGACAGCAATGACATAGAAAAATAACAATTCCTATTATATAAAAATGCTATGTTAAATTAATATATACAAACCAGTGTTTAAGTAGTTGATTTATTTCGTCCGTTCATATACTGGATATAACACCAACGTATTCAGAATCAATCGCACTCATAATCCATTTCATAAACGTGACAACAAGGAACAAAATCCGAATCTAATCCGAATTTTATGTATATTCCTTCAACTTTGACGATGCTGCCTCGTAAATCATTTCTATTTTCTGTTGTTTGAAGATGCTTTATCGCAACTCATTTCTATTTTCTGTAGTTTGTTTTCAAACCACATAAATGATTCTTCAACTTTGTTAATATTTTCCTTGTAACGTATTTCGTCTTCCAGTAGATTATTTTAATTATAAATATTAGTTTACCAACAAAGTAAACACCTCGACAATCTTTCCTTCCTACCTTATCATTTGCATGGATAATGTCGACTGACACAGATATAACACGTTAAAGAGCCATCAGTTTACAGGGGTATACAACTCATACCTTCGTTCCAGATAGACGGACATCTATAAATAGAACAAATCTCTCGCATTAGTATTTCTGTCAGATGATATTTGAATGGACGTAAATATTTTTGTGAAACAAAACGTAAATCCCTGATATTATACAGAAAATATTCCTTGAGTGATCTTAGGAGGACATGTGATTTATACTAAATTTACAAATAAAGGCATAGACGCTTTAAACATTGGCCATGTTCTAAATCACAAAAAAGTTCAGTCCTGTGTTCCACCATATTTTAAATTGAAGACCACGCCTTACATTTCATATAGCTATACACCTAGCATCGCATCCAAGCTATTCAATTACAAACAGGTTTCGCAGTGCATGGGCATCAACCATCTTCTAAACAACACTGTCACATGTTCATGTGCTTCATATCCTTTCAAATACAATCCTATCGGGCATGTCATCACCGGCGACGTTTCTGTTGTTGAAAATAAAAGCCTCAAAAATCTTATTTTAAGGGACCCTAAATACCGAGAAGCCCGTTCCTTTAATTGGCGTCAGAATTTCATTTTAGTTATAAATTCTGTTGAAGATTATGCCAGACGATGGGCCAAACATGAAGACGTAGAACCAGACACTTTGTCTGAATGGCTAAAAGCCATACGATGGTTGATAAAATCTCGTATTCCAAAACTTAAAGGTACTATGAAAACACGTTATCTCTCTGTATTTAGTGATCCAGAAGTAGTAACTGAACTGAATAGATTACATGACGAATATGTACTGGTACCAGCAGACAAAGCCTCAGATAATATAGTTTTTATTTGTAAGGTATATTACTATAATTGTTTATTAGAAGAACTTGGGTTTAATACTAATTCTGGTAATCCTACATACACACGTAGCTCACTTTCTAAGAACGAGATCCTTCAAAATCACGTGTCCGTATTACGCTCTTATTTGATATACCTACAACGGATACTGACTTTGAGCTACCATATTTATATTGGATAACTAAAGTTCATAAAACCCCATATAAGCAAAGATACATTGCAGGATCCAGCAAATGTTTTACCAAACCTTTATCTTACTCCTTACCAAGATATTGACAGCCGTTAAGGAGAAACTTCAACAATACTGTATAGTTGCTTATTCCAGAAGCGGTGTTAATCAGATCTGGATACTTAAAAATTCTAAACAGCTTTTAGAAAATTTTAAGGCATACATTTTTTCTCGAATTCACAGTATCAAAACTTATGACTTCTCTACTCTTTACACAAATATTCCACATAAAAATTAAAAGAAAGACTTTTTAGCATCGTAGACCACTGTTTTTTGGGGTTTTTTTGTTTTTGTTTTTTACTAAAAGTGGTACCCGAAAATTTTAATATCTAGTGATTGGCTATCAGGATACTTATTTCGTCAAACACCACTCTGATTCTACACATAAATACACAAAAGTTGCTATAAAAACATGCTGGAAATTCTAATAGACAATATATGTGTATTCTTCGGAGACGTGGTCTTTAACAAACTGTCGGCATTCCTATGGGAACCAATTGTGTGTCTCTTTATTGGCCTACCTGTTCCTTTATTTATACGAAGCAGACTTCATTCAGAAACTGCTGAATTAAAATGAGAAAAAGTTAGCGGCGTCCTTTAATTTGACATTTAGATATATCGACGACGTTTTGTAAATTAATAATGACAATTTTCATACATATGTCAATGCGATATATCCCAGCGAACTAGAAATTAAAGATACAACAGAATCAAGCACACACGCTTCATTCTTAGACATTTAACTTAATATAGCCACAGACGGAAAATTAGCAACTAAGCTATACGACAAACGCGCCGATTTCGGCTTTCCCATCGTAAATTTTCCACATTTAAGTAGTAATATCCCCCAGTCACCCGCATATGGAGTTTATATTTCACAAATGATCCCGATATGCCAGGGCGTGTACAACATAAGAAGATTTCATATACAGAGGTAAACTACTGACAAATTATTGACACAGGGATATCGAAAACCGCGTTCAATGTCAACGTTCCGCAAATTTTACGGTTGGTAAAATTACTCAGTTTCACTAGGTTAAATGTGAGTTGCCTTTTCGTTGGCGGTTGTTGAGACGTCTGTAACAATTGTGACGAGGATACACTCCTCACGTATATCATTGGACTTGACTGTGGACTCACGGCGGGTGTGACCGGTCGACAGGGGATGCTTACTCCTCCATGGCACCTGATCCCACCTCTTGGTTTCCAGAGGTCCGTGTTTGTCCATTTTTACGGGATTTGTATCTATGTCCTGGAAATTCTATTGATTTATACTTTGGTATCTGAGATTTTTATATCATATATCTATATAGAACAATTGCACGAAATTAAGATGTCATATCTTCGCTTCGCACATGAGAGAGTTGTAGAGTTGATCGGAGAGAAATAAGATACAAAATAGAAATGAGAAGGAAAGTAAATAAATACAGATATTATATGTTAGTATTTGAAAAACGATATAAACATATCCCTTTGTGTAAACACGTATTTACGTGATGGAACTTTTTACACGCAAAAGTACGTCCACACGAAAGAAAACATTTAAAAGTGTTTAACTTCAGATTTGAATCGAAGAGACAGCGTATATATTAAAGTGATGTAAAATTATAGGTTTGAATCGAAGATACACCGTATATATCAAAGTGATGTAAAATTTTAACTTAGTGGGTGGGTGTAACTACAAAGTATATAACATGACAATTTTGTATTTATTTCCATACGGTAAATTCCTCATTTTCAAAATGAACAAATCAGAAGGTTTGTTAATAGTACAATTTTACATCGAGATCTAGACTCGGATTTCATTTCGAAAATCGTGTAATATTATATCTACACTTGTGCCGTAACTCCTAAACATTTTCAGTTCAAATTACCGCTTGATTTTGTAAATATTGGCGACTAATTGGGCACAATATTTTTAAGTAGAAAAATGGCATCATAATAATTGTAATATAATTTCTTTTCGTTATGTTCTAAATAATTAAATATTGTTGTATTTATTTAAATTCATTCAAATTTCAAAAATATCACTTTTGCATACAAAACGGTTTTTTTTATGTAAAACTATTCTTTTTTTTCAATCATAAACTGGTTTTTTATACAGTAAATTGCATCAAGTTTCTCACACTCAATAAGCAGAGAGAGAGAGAGAGATAGAGAGTAAAAAAGCGAAAGAGAAATATATAACAATGAAAGATAGAAAAGACATGTAATTTCTCATTTCAGTTATAGTTTTTCCTGTCACCGCTCAAGTATAGTAAAATCATCCGTTTGATAGTTTTTTCTATTGGCTTTTTTATACATTTTGTAAAAACATCGGGTCAAACTATATTTCTTTAATCACCGGAGGCCGAATCTATGTCAATAAAATAAAAATCGAATATAAACATGTGTCTATATCATATTTATTATATATAATACAGAAAGGAGTCCAACGGCCGGCGAGATAAAAATGTAAACAAACAGACTGACTAGCCTGTATATTGAATTACAAAGACCCAACAATTAAAGATGAGGTATCTGTATACAGAAAATTATCTGTACAATTTTTTGTATAAGTCCATGCCATGATTCAAAATATTCCGATTAACCTAAGGTTTTACAATTTGTGTGAAAATTATCTGTACATTTTTTGTATAAGTCCATGCCATGATTCAAAATATTCCGATCAACCTAAGGTTTTACAATTTGTGTGAAAATTATCTGTACATTTTTTGTATAAGTCCATGCCATGATTCAAAATATTCCGATCAACCTAAGGTTTTTAATTTGAGTGAACTGCCATTGTGGGTCACGTGACGTCTTGTCGGATCACGATCCGGACTGAATGAACTCTCAGACGTTTATTTGAATATTACCACTGTATGCAACTTACAACATATCACTTTATTTGACATTTAACATTCAGATATTGTTTGTATGTGCTAAAAAATATTACTTATATAAAATTTTATATATTTATTTATGTTTAATAATAATAATAAAATAACATATAAAAAGAGACTGTATTCGTATTCAGCCCGACGAAACGTCACGTGACCTGCAATGGCTGTTCACTCAAATTGTTAATATGTGTTCGCATTCAGACAAGCACATACTTATATATCTCAATATTTTCTTCCAACAAGAGAGTCAAATTAGAGTAATTCCAATGCCATGTGACAAAGAATATGATAAACGAACAAAGCAGCAGATAAAAACATAAATACATATAAATATGTATTGTAAAAAGATACATGTACTCGAAGCAGTAGAAACGGACAAAATACAGAGCATTTATGTCGAATTAATAGTTGAATCAAAAGAAGAAAAAGTTGGTGGTGTCCTTTAATTTGAATTTAGATATATCGACGAAGTTATGTCAATTAATTATGCCAATTTTCATACATATGTCAATGCGATATATCCCAGCGAACTAGAAATAAAAGATACAACAGAATCAAGCACACACGCTTCATAATTAGACATTTTACTTAATATAGACACAGACGGGAAATTGACATCTAAGGTATACGACAAACGCGACGATTTCGGCTTTCCCATCGTAAATTTTCCACATTTAAGTAGTAATATCCCTCAGTCACCCGCATATGGAGTTTATATTTCACAAATGATCCGATATGCCAGGGCGTGTACAACATATGAAGATTTCATATACAGAGGTAAACCCCTCACTGACAAATTATTGACACAGGGATAATGAAAACCGCGTTTAATGTCAACGTTCTGCAAATTTACGGTCGATATAATACTTTTGTTAGCGATTACTTTGTATCACTAAGTGAAATGTTGAGTTTCCTTTTCGTTGGCGGTTGTTGAGACGTCTGTACCAATTGTGACGAGGTTTCTCTCCTCACGTATTTCATTGGACTTGACTGTGGACTCACGACGGCTGTGACCGGTCGACAAGGGATGCTTTATCCTTCATGGAACCTAATCCCACTCGTGGTTTCCAGAGGTCCGTGTTTGTCCATTTTTAACGGATTTTTATCTATGTCCTGGACATTCTATTGATTTATACTTTGGTAACTGAAATTTTTTATATTCAAATATAATACATTAAAAACGCATTAAAAGGATATTTTTTTTAACTTTTTGTTTTCATGTTTTACTACTCACATTGCTTTACAATAACAAAAGAGAGAGATACACAAGCATAAAATTTCTTAATTCTTCAATTGCAATTAATTAACTATTTGTATATGAATACCACATTAGATATTACTACTTCAATGTGGAAAATTTACGATGAAAAAGCCGAAATCGTCGCGTTTGTCGTATACTTTAGTTGCCAATTTCCCGTCTGTGTCTATATTAAGTAAAATGTATAAGTATGAAGCGTGTGTGCTTGATACTGTTGTATCTTTAATATCTAGAACTAATATGTGTTTTGATCGAACTTTAAGTTGTATACAGTTTAAATATTACGTATACATATGCTAATGGTTAAAATTGAACGAAAGGAGAAAAATCAAGATCAAACAAAATAAGTTAGAAATTCCGTAAATTAATGTTATAACGAGGGATAATCGAATGCTTTGATTGGATGACAGAGAAAGTACAATATTTGAAATTCTCTTTCCTAAGTACATACTCAAGGTTTGAAAAACAAAAAGGCCGAAATCACACTGTGGCAGACAATTTAAATACCTTTTATTACTGAGCTTTTATCCAGAATTAACATGATCTCACATATTTCCTTCCCACTTATGCCACTGCAAAATAAAATAAAATAAAATGAAAAAAATAAATACCCGAGTTGTTCTACAACTCTACCGAGTTTTCATTTGACACGGTGCATACATTTCAATTTATCCTGCGATTGCACAAGTCAATGACTCACTAACAGTTAGTCGTTATATTATTCTTGGAGAGAATCATTATCTATCGCAGAGTCCGATTTGGAATGTCCGAATGCTGGGGAGTGTCATCAGTTGATTGCTCATCATAACTTAAATTGCGTGAGGCACTGAATAAGTTGAAGTGTCGACTGAAAAAACTGAAGGAAACCCATATCAAATACACTGCTGCAAACGTCCCGAATGTTTGGTATAGCAGGGATGGTGACGTTATCGTCCGGGTTGTGTTTAAGGTATCCCTGTAACAATAACGTATAAACATTTAAGGTAATCAAACAATGCAGTGTGCAGTGAGTAATTATATATACATATATATATATATATATATATATATATATATATATATATATATATATATATATATATATATATATATCACGTAAAGAAATTAAATACATTTGTATCAAAATAAAGAAGGCCATTTTACAATTTTGATTTTTATATATATATATATATATATATATATATATATATATATATATATATATATATATATATATATATATATATATATATATAGATTCATAATATACGTACATTATGATCCTTTACATTCTACCGAAGGTGATATATTATCATACACAGGTTGTTCGATAACTTCGAGTAGATTTAAGTTGTGGTAATCATATAATGAGATAAATGCATCACTTTATAACAATAAAGATAATCAGAAGGCCTATATCCGGACATTTACTGCAATGGGTTATATTAATGATGAGCAGCTTTAGGTGTCCATTGATAGAGCATTGACTCTTAAGCTGGATGTCACGTGTTCGATTCCAGAATTTGACATCAGTCCATAGCACAGATCAAACTTTGTAGCGCATCACTTACGGTGTGTGACATCTCCATATAAGTTAGGAATTATTGATGGAATATAAAACAACAACAAAACAAACACATATGATAAATCATATACATCTCAAGGCGTTTTAAAAGCTCTACAGTTCTAGCTTATTTTTAAATCACTCATGTTATTGCTTGGGGATATAACCATTTTAAAAACAAAGCGAGTGATATATGCTAGTTGACAGAAATGCTGTAAAATAAAAAAAAAATACAACAGATCTAGCTCGTTATAATTTTACATTTGTTGTGAAAGCGGACCCGGTTTTAAAATTGTTTGCCAAGATTCATTTTGTAAATAGATGCTTTCAGCATAAATAATGACTAGTCCCTAACATTAGCGTTATATAAGTTCAGTTTGTAGCTAAAATTGTAAGTTTTGCAAGAAATTCTTAACTGAGACTTCAACTCTGACTATTGTAGTTAAAACTTTACCTCTCAAATTCATGCAAAATATAGATTATATATGAAATACAAACTTGTGTTTACCTTTCCATCCGCAAGCAACACTAAATTGCCGAACCCGATGTCAACAGAGTCCTCGTATCAGGGGAGAAGTCTGTTTCTGGGTTAGGTTGAATGGATAAATCATTACCATGACATAAATCTGAATCATACTCAAAATATGAGTATTATCTTAAAATGTTTTTATATTTTTGAAGTTTTCTTCAAATGATCTATAATTTTCATCACATTTGCAATAAATGTACAACCATGACCACTTACAGGTCTGTTTGTCACTTAAAATTATAAAAAGTTAACTGCGCTTAAATATTGAGTTAAATTGTAGACCATGAATTTCAAATGACAGAAATACTTTAACTGATCGGGATTTTATATGTATAGGAATTCATCATATCAATTAGAAAGAAAAATTAGAATTTATTGCAATCGTCGCATATCTAGTACAAGTTTAAAGATTAATCATAAAACTGCATAAAAAATTTATACTTTGCAACAATCTTGTGATATTATGGTGGTTTTCGAATCAACAAAGATATTTTGGGAGTACATGATAGGATTTACTCCCTGTCCATTCTAAGTCAGATGTTTTTCTTTCTTTCTTTTAATTGTTTTATTGCTCTTTATTTCAAAATGAAGTTCCCCTCTCAAAAATGGTAGAATGCTTAAATAATTTACCTACATAAGTCGAAACTAAAGTCATAGATACTATCCAAACCCACGCAATAATTTTAGGACAAAGCTGGTTTTGCAACGACAATTATGATAATACATTAAGAGTCAGAATATCATTAATTTAAAAGTTTATGCAATAATTTCTGACGGTAAAGGAAAGTAAACTTAATTAACATTTATCTTTCATTATATGAATCATCCAAGTCATAGAATGTTTAAACAGTTCGTTTGTGAAAAACTCAAACAAAAAGAACTTTCTTCAGTTAATCGGCATATACACGTATTGTCCTTCATTGATGGAATAATAATTTTTCTTCCGTTTACATTTTGTAATAAAATGCTTTTGAATTAAAATATTGACAGGCTTGATACGAAAAATGAAACTTTAATGATATCAATGAAAATGTATAATTTATGATAATCGTCATTAGATAATTTAGATATTTCAATAAATACAATATCGCCAAGGGACTGGTACAGACTGGAATGACGAGAAATGTATACATAAGATATCTTTGAAAGACATATACGATGTTCATATATATTGGGATTGTCAACGAGTAACCGGTAACCGAGTAGTTGTCGGATGGTCCGATTATCGAATACTAAAATCAGTACTCAATTACTCGAACATAATTTAAAAATCACATTTTTGAAATAGTTAGAAACAAAAATGATCGTCTAACAGATTTGATCCACCGTCTATCCTCGTTAGATACGTGTTTATACAACAATTAGTGTCTTTATATGTGTCACTTGGGTTGCTATGTCCAGCGGGAGTTTTTTGTATTTTACATCTGGGAGATATATTCATGTAATGGATTGTTTTCAATATAAGATAATTTTATCTGCAATGCCGTTAAGACATATGTTTAGCTTAATCGCTTAAGAGAACAGCTATGTATATATAGTTATATTGAAAAGTTTCAGTGAATATAATGACACATTGCTGAATCCATGTAAGGTATCGGGGTTCATAGCCCGTTTAGATTTGTCTAATTAAGTAAAGGCAAAACAACTTCTAGAATTGTTTACGCCCACTGAATCTATTATTTTGAATATTGATAAAGCGACCAATGTGGTGTTTTAGATAGAACAAAGAGGTCCCTCCTTAAGAAGTGTCCGAATGCTATAAAATAACCCACAAAGCTTTTATTATTCCGGGTGTAAGATTAAGCGACCGAGTAACCGAGTACTCGGTCGGAAAAACATTCGGTTAACCGTTTAATAGAACTTTACCAATTTGACAACCGTCATATATATATAATCATTAATGTTAAATTTTACAAACATTTGCTTACATGATGCCATCAACCTGGCTAGAGACTGTCAATGCTGAGATGGCATATTCATGATATTGCTGACGACTATGGGTTGTCTGGAGCAATTTCTTGGCCAAATAGACGACGTGTGCGAAATGATTCAACATTTCTGACTCTAATGTTACTGGGGGTGCTGCGTTCCTCGGTCATGTTACTTTATATAGCAGTGTACATCTGCAGAAGGGTACTGATCATGTTAATTGGGTTAATAGTTTCATACCTCTAAAGTGATAGACCTCTGAAGTATACTACTCTAGAAGTTTGAAGCAGCGCCGCCTGTCATATTAAAGTCAGACATTTTGAATCAGGCAGCATACGTTGTCTATTTGGCCACGAAATTGCTCGAAATATTCCATAGTAGTCAAAACATGATGAAGAGCGCTTCGATTGTCGCCTTCAGCCATATGCAACTCCAGTTTCCCATATCATCATTGAGAGTCACAGGCATGGTGGACGACATCTTGTTAACTAATATCAACATAATGACTGCTCTCTCATAACATGCCGCTTAACACCAAACACTAAGCTTGCTTGCTGTGAATGCGAGTTATCTCCCTTTAATGACAAGAGCTGTAACGGGCGAAAAACAAGCCTCATACTATGATTAACTATTGCATACTTCTAAAGTAATATATATATATATATATATATATATATATATATATCATCTAAAACTAAAACAATAGATACTGTTACAATGTATAAGTAAGTAAATGACTATGATGTTAAAAGAAACTACGAACATTCAATTGTATGTATGTACACACACAATGTAACATTAAATAGTGATTTAAGGAAGATAACTCAAGTGTGCATTATCCTATATTGAAACTATGATGCGTTATTTCCTACAATTATATTTACATGCATTTCTGCACAAATATAAATCTGTTGGCATGCACAAAAGTTTATATGCCTAATTTCTGTGTAGAAGTTTATACAAGCACGCATCTAAAGGTGTAAAATAATATCAATATATATTGTACATGTAGATTGGTAATGTTTTGCTTTTTTGTCTTTACTCGTGTTATTTTATGCGTTTAATAACTCTTTCCACGTACAAATTTAATGTTTGGGAACCTTTGAAACATGAGAGTAATATCTTCTGCTCAAAGGTCTTATTTAAGAACTTCTGTTCAAAGGTCTTATTTAAGAAGCTCTTTATCCTTTTTTAAAGTTTTTTTTTCAATTTCCTCTATATGTTAGCTCGTAATCACGTATTCATTGATTATTTGTCATATTTGGTCCTAATATGTGTATGTTTGAGTTGTTTGTTATAATAAGACTTTAACATATATATTTCTTAGAAACAAAGATGAAAATGTTATAAATATCCATTATTCAAGAGCTCAGTACTATAGATGTATGCACTATATACCATCAAAGATGACATCTATAAATGTTTGTGGAAGGAAGATGTCTTTATATATATATATATATATATATATATATATATATATATATATATATATATATATATATATATATATATATATATATATATATAATATTACTCCATGAGTGAGAGAAGAATGAGTATTATCTATTATTTCTATGTGTATGAATGTGTGTATGAAAGTTCTTTTTTATCTGAAATATCTATATATCACAATAGCTGATTTAATTAAGATTGCAACTGTAAACTGTCGAGGATTGGGGTCTGCATCCAAGCATAAAGATGTTTTAATTTTCTATAGGAAAAAAAATATTCAATTGTTTGTCTTCCGGATACACATTTTATACCTAAATTAGAAAAATATATTGAAACACAGTGGGAATACACATATATTTTTAATTCTCACTTTTCTAATTCTGGATGTGTTCTTTTTAATTATAATTTTGAATTAAAAGTATATACCGAAAAAGGATCAAGATGGGTATTTGTTAGCACTTGATTTATCAATTGATAATAATAGAATTATTTTAATAAATATTTATTCAAGATATCTTTGAGAGTTAGATAACACTTACTTTATTATTTGTGGGGATTTTAATTTAGTCTTAGATCCTGCTATGTATACTTTTAATTATATGCATATAAATAATCCACAAGTAAGGAGTAAAGTACTAGAAATTATGAATGATATAAAGTTAGTAGACTATTGTAGAGTTCTAAATCCTAATGAAAATTATATACTTGACATAAAAAGATCCCAAGAAAATAATTTGATAAGAGAAACATAAGAACTTGAATCTTACACTTTTAAATGTCTTTTATAAAGTCAGAGAATTAAGCTATCTCCGGATGCATTAGTTGGAGAATTAAGCTAACCTTAGATATTCTTATTTCAAAGTCACAAACTGGTTATATTAGTGGACGGTACATAGGGGGAAATACTCGACTCGTTTATGATATAATGTCTCATACCGAAGAAAAAATAATACTCCAGGATTGTTGGTTCTAATAGATTTTGAGAAAGCCTTCGATTTTATAACATGGTCTTTTGTATATTGGGTTATGAAACTGTATGGATTTGGGGAATATATGATTCAATGGGTAAAAAATTTAATAGAAACTTTAAGGCATCTGTTTTTTTTCCTAGATGGTTCTGAAAGATCACATTTTGCTGCATTAGAAACTCTGGATTTTGTCACATATATCTGGTCTACACATGAATGTTACAAAATCCAAAATTGTATTGATTGGCTCTAAATAATTCTCAAATGAAGTGTTCCACCACCCTAGATGGAAATTAGAATGGGGACAACAATTTTTAATTTCCTTGGCATAATTTTCAGCATTAATCTAGATGAAATAATTGAAATTTATTATCATATCCATCTACCTAAACTTAATGCTTGTTTAAAGCAATGGGGTAGAAGGATTTTGACTCCAACTGGAAGAGTTACAGTTGCTTGTTCCTAAGCTTAGCCATCTTTTTATTGTACTACCAAACCCCCCATCTCATATTTTAACAACACTTACTAAAGAACTATTTAATTTTATCTGGTATAAAAACTGTGATAAGATTAAAAGAGAAACTTTAACTCAAGATAAAAGTTTAGGTGGCCTGAGAATGATAAAACTAGAAACTTTTATCACTTCATTAAAATGTTCGTGGATAAATAGAATTGCTAAGGGGACGAACATGGTCAAATTTAGTTCAGACTTCTTTTGGTAAAGACTATATTATGTCAATGTTTGATTTTGGAGATGATTTTATTAGACAATTGATCGCTTGATGTGAAAATGTATGTTGGAAGGATGTATTTCAGTCATGATTAAAAGTAATGAGGAGACAACTAGCAACTGAATATTCACCATCAAATTTGACCTACTTACCGGTATGATACAATTCAAATATGAAATTTGATAATAAATCTGTATATTTTAAATCATGGTATAAAAAGGGTGTCAGATATGTTGCAGACGTTTTAGATGAAAATTGTAATTTGCTTTCAAAACCTCAATTTGAAATGAGATTTGCAATGAAAAACATAGTAATACATAAGAATTTAAAGTTCAATTTCTTCTTTCCTAAGAGCAATAAAATTTGATAAAGAAGATTTCAAATCAGAACAATTTCCGTTCATACCATACTATTTTAGGTGTATTGCAACAGAAAACAAATGGGCTAAAGTAATACGTAATATGTTAAACACTACTGAATGTATACCAACTGCTATAATGAAGTAGGGAACCACCTTCCTATTTGATACAGAACAAAAAGATTTAACTTCAGAAGTTTTTTCACATTTGTTTTAAAACCACGGAAGAGTGGTAAGTAAATAATCAAGTGTAGTGACACGTGCTTTTCTGTGGATAACTAGAAGATATACCTTATCTTTTTCTATTATGTCTGAATGTAAGTAGTTTATGGACTGACCTAAGTCGTTCTATTTATAGTAAAATAGGAAAATAGGTTGGTATTCATATTATGAACATTCTTTTTGGAGAAAAACCATTCTATAAAAATTTCAGATACCAAAGTATAAATCAATAGAATGTCCAGGACATAGATACAAATCCGGTAAAAATGGACAAACACGAACCTCTGGAAACCAAGAGGTGGGATCAGGTGCCATGGAGGAGTAAGCATCCCCTGTCGACCGGTCACACCCGCCGTGAGTCCACAGTCAAGTCCAATGAAACAAGTGAGGATTGTATCCTCGTCACAATTGGTACAGACGTCTCAACAACCGCCAACGAAAAGGAAACTCAACATTTCACTTAGTGAAACAGAGTAGTCGCAAACAAGACTATTATACCGACCATAAAATTTGCGGAAGGTTGACATTAAACGCGGTTTTCGATATCCCTGTGTCAATAATTTGTCGGTGAGTAGTTTACCTCTGTATATGAAAATTTCATATGTTGTGCACGCCCTGGCATATCGGATCATTTGTGAAATATAAACTCCATATGCGGGTGACTGAGGGATATTACTACTTAAATGTGG